>CAXITT010000018.1:2050186-2087667 GCA_964033795.1 Lymnaea stagnalis
GAACACTATCGTTCACTCTTTGGCTTGTACTGTTTTTTTATTGTTGCTAATGTTCAAGAGCATAATGATAAAGTTTCCGAGCCCCCCCCCTCCCCCCCCCCCATTTAATAAACATTCAAAACCTGGATGTAATTTGTAAATCTTCAATTTTTTTAAAAAAAGAGAACATTGAATTTTTTAAAAATTATTAACTTTTTAATAATTCACAATATTAACTTTAATATCAGAAGAGTTTTTATTTATTTTATGAGTGGATTTAAAAATTAAAACCAGAAAAGAAAATTAAAACAATTCATTTTTTGCCTTGTTACTTTAAAAATTATTTTGCTTTATTTTCACTTTATTTTTTTATCAGATATTGTTGAGTTTTTCGAAAAACATAATAAAATTTTCCCCCCGGTTAAGATTTCCCAAGGTTTTGACTGATTTTCAAAATTATTCCCCAGATCCCAAGGGCGGTCGTGAATTCCCAAGATCTTGGGAAATTTCCCAAGGTGTGGTAGCCCTGCCTTAGACTATCATCCTTTCTTGGAGCTATGAAAATAAGTTGTAAATTTAGATAACGTTATCAAACATGTGTAAATAGTTCGTGTAAATATTTAGTGTTAATCTTTGCCAAATAGAGTGACCTACTCATTAGTTGTCTATTAATTAAAGGGAAATTACTAATTTTAACCAGAAACTAAATGTAATCCCAAGGCTGCTAGTTGCTAATTTTCCGTGAGTTTTTCGTTTGTATGATATTAAATAGACTTAAAAAGTGATTTATCGCAGAAAACCTGCGTTTTTGGTGGGGAAATTCTTCACTTTTTCGGAATTTCGGAAATAAAAACTGGCACACATAACTTGATCAGTCACGCCAAAGTAATTATTAAATTATGCAGTACTCTATTTTATCAAGAACACACATTTTATGTTTTAGGAGGCTATACTTCAGATATGTCTCTTAAAAATATTAAAATATTATATTAATGTTATTTATTATAGTATTTCAAGACAATTTTGCTAAATATATGTATATGTAATACATTTATCATTTTCTTCCTTTCAAATTCCTTACATTTATTCATTTTGAAATGTATTTAAAATATTTAATCTATCAATAATTGAATAAAGGGAAATAAAAAATAATCATAAGCAATTAAATAAAATAAACAAATAACAGCTCTTTAATAAATGTCAAAGGATAACCTGTTTCTATTCGTTATTTGGCCTTAAATATAAAACTCTGGCCATACTTTTATCAATTAAAATGCTATTTAGAAATATATCTTGGATATAGTATAGTAAGTGAGTACGAATTTTTACTTTTACGTTTGTTTTTGCTCTCTTTGAACAAAGAAATAAGAATCATATTCGTATAATCTCGTACTATTTTATAACTAAACCTTTATGTCATAATTTGATGCCAATTTGAGTTACAGCTTGCTTCCTTCCCCATTTAAAAAAGGACAAGAGTTAGTGAGTTCGGGTAAGTGCTGCACTGTCGGAAATAGGTGATTTGCGCTAATTAATTTTTACTGACTCATAAAGTCAATGTACCAGCAGTGCCAATACTATGCTCATTGTCATGATTGCCATCCCACGACAGTGTCTACTGTATACTATAAATTACTATCGATGCCCATTGGCCATATAATAACTACTTGAAGCAATCTGCCCTTGGCCTGGCTTTGACTTTGGCTCCCAAAATATTGTAAATGGGGGTGGGCTGGGGGTTGGTGTGACATTCATTATTTCAACAGTGACAACAGCAAGACTCATATTTAAAATATTTCAAAGTTATTTCCCGATGAAATTTGGATGGTAGACCTTTTCCTTCAGGTCTCAAAAAAAGCACTTTTACTTTATATTATATTATTATATTTTAATTTATAGCTAACTTTGTCAAAGTCAAAGGGATCGATAGCAAGAGAAAGGAGGCTAATGCTGGCTTATTAATTATCACGAGTCTCAATCTCATTGTGTGTAAATTTATTTATGTCACTGGCAGACAAATATTTTACATAAATGATGACAAATTTAATTTAATAATTAGAAAATTGTAAATTGTGACCAAAAATTAAAAAAACCGAGATCACAGCAGAGCCAGTTGTTATATAATATTGCCACAAAATTTTTTACATTTGCATCATTTTTTCTTTGTCTAGAACTGTTAACTGTGCACTAACAAGTATCCAAATACCTACTATGTCCATATTTAATAATTAGTGATGGGACGATACCAAAAATTTTAACGATTCCGATACAATTCCGATTCTACCCAATTATCCCGATTCCCGATACCATTCCGATTCCTGGCCATTATTACATATATGTATTACTGTGCCCAGTTATTAACATATTTAATTAATATGAAAGTTGAGAATTGATTAGAAAAGTTTATTAACTTGCTATTGAAGCTTTACAATATGCTAGATAGCAATGTCTTGGAAAGGTTTTATATAAAAACATCTATCAATAATTCTATTTTAATAATACAAAGATGTAGCTAGTGTCTTTTGATACAAATTTCAAAATGTGTATATAAAAACTGTATATTAAATATACATATGAAATTATTATTCATGTGCATACAAAATAGGAAAAAGTTTACCTTCACAAAATAACATTTTACATAATTTTTTTAAGAAAAGGTATGATTATTATAATTACTGTTTAATTCCAAACAACAACAAAATATATTAATTATAATTACTACATTGTAGTATTGAGTTCACCGGCTTACGGCAGTTAATCAGTTAAGAATCGTTTTGGTATTAGAATCAGGTCTGAATTATTCAGCTCCGATACTGATTCCCGATGCTTTGGAAAAATCCAGATATTTCGATTATTCCGATACGATTCCGATTAATCTCCCCATTCCGATTAATCGTCCCATCACTATTAATAATATTAACAGGCCCATACTACATAGAGACATTTTTTCCTGGAAAGTAAGGGCATGTGCATTCATGTTCAAGGGCATGTGAATGTGCATTCATGTTCTTGAACGTTGTCTAAATGTAGGCTTATTTTTTTTTTTAAACTTGTCAATTCAATACAAAATACGGTTAATTTTAGGTTAGCGGTAAGGCGGCAATGTGTTCCATGGTGTACAGGACACAGAGCTTCCCCCAGTTAAACTTCCGTCTTCAGCACCGTATTTTAAAGATTTCAATATTTATGTTTTTGTTCACTTAATGCAAGTTTTTGTTTTCTTATTTTATACTCTTGAAATTAGGAGGTAGGGGTTCTGGAGAGGGGTCACCCCTGCCTAGAAGATTTCTTTGTTTCTTATTTTGGTATTTAAAATAAGGTTGGGAGGGAGTTTGGAGAGGGATCTCCAACCCCAGTCCCCAGAAAATCATTTTGCACCCTGAAAAATATGATATTTATAATTAATATCATGTACTCTACTGGGTTTTTTAACCTGAAATGAAAATATAAATCCATTAAGAAACACAATTTATCAAAATCAAATAACTCCTAAGATATTGCGCTAACACCCATTTCCAATACAGTTTAAGCAGTAGTCTCCCTTTTGTTACCTAACTTTTAAAATACAGGTACTTGGATTTAAAATAATAAAAGATAGCACATTTAGCGTGTTCTTTTTTTTGCCATCGGTGTTAGGTCTTAAAACTTGTATCAAATAAAGAAAAAATCAAAATCAATTGAATACAAAACTATGGCTGGTAATTGTCCTAGGGAACCTCCATGACTTATATACAGTGGAAGACATAGCTGGTTTACCGCTAACCCAATCCTAGCTTGTCTATGTTAGTATGTAGTCTATGAATTCACAATGGCATGTTTGTAGAGGCTGTAACTGTAGGCATATAGGGCCTATGGGGGATAAAAATAGTATGGGTATTGTAGACATGTTCTTGGACCATACAGCCAAAGTCATAAGGCTTATTATTAATAACGTTGTAGAAATATGACTTTAAATAATTCACATATGCAGGCCTACTTGTACTAGCTATGAACTTATATAATTTTACATTTATATATTTGTCACAGCACAAAGGAAAATCGAATGTTTTCCACAAGTGATGTTTGTAGGAAAGAGATTTAATGAACCAATGGGAATTGTTTAGGGCACAATTAATTGCAAGAACTGCTGAAGTATAACCACATAATAGAACAGTGATGTGTACAAATGAAAACTATACAAGGGTAACAGAATAATACAAAATATACTAATGACTAGAGTGCAAACTATACCAGATGTTTAATTTCTTTTTTTTGTGTTGTGATAATGCTCAAAGAATGTTTGGATATTGCTCTTTTAGAATTCAAACATGGCAGATTCCCAAATACAAGAGCCCAATGAAACACAGTTAGAGACTCAAGCAGAGCAAGTGCAAAGTATTGAAGAATGTGAATCTCAGGCAATAAAACTCGAAGAGGTAGCTGGTGATGAAATTGCAGGAGCAGCAGATGAGGCTGATAAAGATCCATCTGAGGATGTAGGGGAGATAAAACCAAAGGAAGAAATTGACAGAAAAAATGATTTAGATGAAGACGGTGACGAGGAAGAAGATGATGAGGAAGACAACATAAATATAGATAAAAGTTCAGATCCAAATGTGATGCCTCAAGTCAATATCTCACTTCTTGCTAGTAAGCTTTATAAAATATTCATAGTAAATGGGTTCGTTTATATATCACTGTTCACTCCCCCAGGACATTTACTTCATTTACATTTTTAAATAGCTTTTATGGTTGGGAAACCCTACAACTCATTTACTAATCACATGAACAACTACATATATGCCTGCAGAGAAAAGTCTAAAGGGTTTCATTTTCAATTTGCCTTTTTAAAATATATAATATAGATTTATATAAATTTACACAAATTAAATACATTGTCCACAATATTTTGTCAATAAATATTTGCATTAAATCAACCATAGCTATTCACACACCCCAATCTAATTAGATATTTAGATCTATATCTCTGAAATTTAATTTGAAATCTGTTTACGATATGAGAAATAATCATTTTCATATCGTTAAATATACTGCCTTATCGCCCAAATCAGTATGCACACTTCACTAGGTTCCAAGTCCAAGGGAGAACACCAATCAAGAGATTTACAGATGAGAAATAATTTACAGCTATCGTATCCCTTTTGTATGAAGCATAAATAGTTATGGGAAAATCAATTGACTGCCTACTTACAATTTTACTAATTGTCATTGTTTCTCAAAATTTTATCAACAGAGCGTAGATGGCAAGTTAAATTTTATCCATTGAAGCCAGAAGATTTTATGAGTGGACAGATCACTAGAGTTTTTAAATGTGCTAGGGAGAGCTTGCTTTACATTCTTGCCCAGAATAAATATTCAAGAGGGTATGTAGAACTCAGATGTGTGTGTCTACATGTTACTTAAAATTTGGATATATTGTAGAAAAAAAACAGAAATTGTCAAGACATTTGCCTTTGCCAATACAATTATCCATGCAAATATTTGAAAATTAATGTTTTAAGATTTTCAATTAACTTTTTGTATATAGATGTTCAGCCTTACACATTGACACAAACTTCCTCAATGTATGCATGTGTCGTGACTTATAAAAATATTAATAAATTTTCAATATGTTAACAAATTGCATAATATCTGCAAAGTATGTGCACATACTGCTAATTCTGTAAGAAATCTAGACAATTCCTTTTGTCTATATAGGTTTAAGTTAAAAGTATTAGCAATAAAAATAATAACTAATAGATTAAGTAGGCAATAGAGACTCCAATAATTCAGGCTTTTTTGTTTGTTTTTGTATGCAGAGTTTTAGCCAGCCCCATATTTCAACATTCTGGCACAGGATAGAAAAATCATGAATTGAATAATGTGTAGCTTTGAATTTGGAACAAATAGAACTCAGTTAGTACTTGGATTCAGCAAATAGAAGTCCAAACTATTCAAATTCATTACCAGTTTTTACTTCTTAGTATTGTAAAATTTGTGACAATCCAATTTTTAAAAAATTTCTGAGGCTTTTTGAAATAAAGCATATATTCCAAAGTAAAATATGAATGCTTTAAATTTGTTCATCATTATTTAAGTAAGTGTCACTAATGGTTTTTCTTTTTTAAATTGCTCAAAATAGAAAAGGTGAAATGTTTGCCTCTTCACCAAAGATGGCTATCAGAATAGTTCATAATCTTATGAAGTTAGACTTTCAATACCCAGAGATTAATATTGAGATTATCAAAAAGAATGATGAAGGGGCTGTGGAACAGAAAGGTAATAAATAATAACATTGATGACTAATGATTGTGTATTAAGTAGCAGCCTGAGCTCTTTTTGTAATATCTACATTATTTGATTTAAAAATAAATTTTAAAGATTAACCCGCTAGTAATCATGTCTGTGAAAATTTTATCCTGTGTTTGTTTCTTTTGGTAATGATTGGTGAATCTTTAAGATTTAGTTTAACAATTAATTTCATTCTCATTTTCAGCCAATTTATTAATTTTTTTTCTTTTTTCCAGCCCTTTTAAGATATGATCCAAAGCTTGTTAGAATGTTGTGCATTCCTCCATTACCTCCCAGGCATGGTAAGAATTAATCTTCTGTCTAAAGAAAACTGTATTGTCTAAAGCAATGTTTTTCTTAAAAAATAAATAAGTTTTGTTGTTTCAAAGGCTAACCTTTGAGCTAGTATAAACTTTTCTCTCACTGCAGGTAAAAAACTCAGGAGTAGGATAATTGGCTCAGTTTTTGTAAAAAATCTACCGAATGACACCTCCAAAGAAATGCTCAGAGTTTTGTTTCCCTTTGCAGCAGAGATTAACTATACTCCTGATAAATTCAAAGATTGGTAAATTAATATTTTTATAAAAGCATATTATATTTAGTTATGTTATTTAATTTAAATTTTAAAAAAAAAATCTTTTTCATATTAGCATGGCCTTAAAGTTCATTAGGTTATACTCAATGGAATACAATATGTCTGAACTAATCTGTAGATAAAAATGTCAGTGTCAGTTTTAAAATTTGAACTCAATATATTTTAGTACTGCTCGCCTTGTCCTTGAGAATAGAATCAGTGTCTTGCCTTGCTTAAAAGCATTTGCCAAAGTTGAACTTGGGGGAAATATCTTGGAATTTCATCCTTTGGAAAGTAAGTAAATATATACCATGTAAATTCCAATGGTCTTAACAATCACTGAGCAGCATTTATTACATTGCATATCACAGACTCTACTTAGCAAAATAATTATTGCGTATTAAAAGTGAAAAAGTGAGCATAAGTGTATATAATTTAAAATAAATAATTGAAAAGGTTTATTTAACTGTGATCTTGATACAGATTGCTGAATTATTCTCTAACTCCCACAGACCTTTTTTAAAAGTTAAAGAGTTTTTTATTTTTTTCAAATCAGAGCGCAGAGAACAACTGAGTGAAAGTAAGACTACAAATATACCTAAAGAACAAGTTGTTGGTGTTAAAGTGGAGAATGAAGGGGATAAAAGCAAAGAAGCTGATTCCAAAGACTCAAGTGAACCCAATACAACAGTAGAGAGTAAAGAGACTAAAGCAGCTGAAAGTAAATCTCCACAGAAAGGACCATTGTCTCAAAAAGAGATCCCTAAGAAGACACCAACGACCAGTAAAAACGCTGGCCCACCAAGGGTACTTCATATTATTTTTTTAATGTTTTTTGGGTTTATGTGAAATTAATACCATGAGGTTGGTTGTTTTATAAATAATTTAGATTATAGACTTCCAATTTTAAAGGAAATAATTTTTTCAAATCTATAATGAGATTTAAAAACTTTGACAAATACAATGTACAAAACCCAACCCAGACTTTAGAGAAACAGCTTATGTTATTGAATTAGAATAAAATTAAATCGGATGAATAATTTAGTTAAATAATGTATTAGATACATGATTAATCTTCAAACTACAGATTGAGTCATAAAATATTCATGAAGCTTTTTAGTTACACTTTATAAAAATGTGTTTCTTGTTTTTTAACAAATAGGAGTACAGGAGGGAATTCAGGAGCCGGGGTCGTGGTACCTGGATTTCACGAGGGAGAGATCAGGTACATTTTTCTTTGCAAGGAATTGTTTTATCCAAATTACAGTCAGGAAAATGTTACCAAGGTTTTATTTATTTTAAAATAACCATATTTTACGAGACTTATGTTAGGCTAAAGAAATTTTAATAATATTGGCCTATGTTAAAAGAAGTCAATTTATCTGCCTACTGTGATAACCTATAACTTTTACCTCAGTTTTGGAATACCTTACGTACAATTTTTTCATAAAGAAAGTCTATTTTAGTCAAAGGGATGTCTTAAATCAAAAAGACCAGTTTAGAAACTGAAAGGTATTAAGGGACTGTAGCTAATGTTCCCTGTATAACTTTTGAGCAAAGAAGCTAAATGAAAGTTAAATATTTGTGTGTGTCTAGTGTGATGCTTGAGAACTGTACAAAGTTATAAATTACAATAACAGAAGACATATTTAATAGCTAATTTTATATACAGAGTCATGGAGCGTTTTTTTTTTTTTTTTCTTTTCAGCTGTTGAATTGCAAATTTGTTCATGGTTATGTCAATTTCCTCTTTTATATTGGTTAGTTACTTTAAAGTTTTGGAGATTTTTCTAGGTCCACATCCTGGAACATAGTGTGCTGTGAAAAGATGGATACTTTTGTGGCATCAGACAATAGCCCTGCTTTCTTTCATGGCACTACATGAGTTGTTTACCATGAGAGGTGAAAAGGCAGGTGCTTATTGGTACTGACAGATGTACATATATTACAGGGTCCAATCAATTCTTACCAGGAAAAGAAAAAAGTTGGTGGTCCGCCAGGAAAACCAGTGCTGAGAAAGCCAGAAGTAGCTTCACGTGCTCGAGCCAACAGACCAGATATCCGGAAAGGTCCCCTTGGTTGGGACAGTGCTGGCAACAGAAGCCCAATCAGGCAGAATCAAAACAGGGGTAATCGAGGTGGCTCGGGCAATCGTAACAACAGAAATAACTCAGTTTGGAACTCAAGAGCTTCCGGAGGAAGAAACCGTTTCAGCTCTGGTGGTGGCTATGCTACCGGTGGTAGAGCAGATAGAAGATTTGAACAACAAAGTTTTGGTGGAGGTATGGCAGGAGCTTCGGGTTAGTATATCTTAAAAACTCACTTTGTTTACCTTGCTCTGTGTGTCTTGATGTCAGACTCAATGTCCCATGTCGTGGGATGGATCTCTCAATACCACAGAGCTGCCTGCCCACCTGATTTGATAATGAGCTTGGGATATTTTAGCTTATCCCGCTCACTTCACTTTTTTTTATATCTGCTCATGTTTGCTACAGCACTGGGTAGCTGTTTAGTATCATTTTAATGATAAGTCTCAACATACAGCATTCTGTAAAACTTAAAATTTAACGTGCGTAATGTGATGCACTATATCCTCATTATGGTGTCATTGTGGTCTGAGATAAGGATGCTTTTTCATTCTCTGGTGAGTGAAAATGTCATATCAATATATTGTACATATTGATAAGTATGCAACATGGACTCACAATGGAAACTGTTGTTTAATGGTTTTTTCTAGTTTCCCTTTGCTGTGCATGGATATATTAACCCTTTACCATAAGGTAATCACATTTTGTACAGCAGCATGGTCAAGAAAGAAGGCTTAGGCTACGGTTCCACTGGTTCCGTATTTCATGGCATCCAAGACTGACATTCTAGATCGATAACTGTGTAGAGAAATTTGTCTGACATTGTGTTTACATTGCAACCGATTACAGAATCTTTATTGCTTATTTATTTATTTATTTAGGCATTTTTTATATAGCGCTTACCTTAAAGCTCTAAGCGCTTTACAATTATTAAAAACATGTAAACTAAGTAAAATAAAAATGAGACACTAGGATAGTAACTACTATACTATAGAAACAATTAAAATGGCTATAAAACGAGGACACTTTGGCACGTTTTGGCCTATACTACAGGAACAGAAAATGAGGCAGGGCGAGGAGGGTGCATCACAGGTCATAGGCGGACCTAAACAGATGGGTTTTAAGGGACTTTTTAAAAGTGGACGAGGTTTCACAATGACGGATATGGAAGGGGAGCTGGTTCCAGAACGTGGGCCCATAGAAGTAGGAGCGTTCACCGATGGTCTTAGTTTTGGTTCTTGTACTGTAATGTTATTTATCAAACTGATTTATTGATACATGCTAAACACATTAACTTTGTAATAGTAATATTTTTCTTTTACAAATTTTAGCTGTAATTACAATGTTGAATAAATTTGAAAGCCTATGATGAAATTCTGGAATTAACAATAAAATCAAATGCGCCATTATTTTAGCTGTAAATTAAACAAATTAACTGTTAAATGGCCACCAGTTATTTCTCCTATAAATTAAAATCATAAATTGTAGCTGTAGCTTCAATGAAATTCTGGATTGAACACTGCTATCGAGTGGCCATTTTGAACCTTAACAATTGGAGGGAAATAAAAAAATATTTTCATAACGTGCGGCACTCTGTAGGCACTCGTTGGTACAGGCCTGTGAAGCAACGACTGTCACAGATGTTGTCAGAGACCATGTTCACTTTGTTACTGCATTTGTTTTTCTACAGAATTCGGTCTCGTACGTCAGTCTTGGATTACAAGGAAATAAGGACCCAGTTAAACTTAAACAAAATTTAGCAATTTGATGAACTGACCTGTTCCATTTTAAACCAATCAAATGTTCAATTATTTGGTACATTTTCTAAAAATGACAATTTAAAAAATATGTTTTGCCTCTTTTGAGGAAATATAATGCAATGAAGCATTTTTAACTTGGGAAAACTGTGCTAAAAGTTTGCAGAATATCAGGAGAGATAAAAGTGTTTGTGATTGTTAATAACTTGTAATAATAACCACAACAGTGAGCGGTTGAATCTTCTGAATGTAGATAAATTTCAGCCACTGCCTGCCTACTCACATATAGCAATCTCTCGTTGCTTTTTTTGTGTTTGGTTGTGATCAATGGGAGATTTTCTGCTGTACCCAATTGTGAATCCAACAGGAATGGGTTAAGGTTATGTTGTGTCTTAGGCTCATGATCATTTCAGCAGCATTCCACCATCCTTTGATTATACTTGGAATGGGATCTGCATTTCCAGAAACCTGGATAATCATTGTTAGATCATTCAGGATTATGAAGGAGGCTATAATTTTGGACTAGCACTGTATATTGTGTAACATGCTGAGACTGAAAGTGAAATAGGAGCTTGAACAAAACTTCAAAATCAGTTATTCTTAGGGAAATTCATTTCACTCTCTCTTATCTTGCCTAAATAATATTTTATAAAAACACTATTGCTATCTGATTCCTTTGACCTTTATTTACCAAATGTGATTATGTTAGGTGAGGAAGTCTAAGTCAGACTGGATTGCCAACACTTGAACAATTGTTGAAACAAATTAGGAATATTCTCTATTTTAGCTACATTAATGTTATCAATTTTAGCTTATTTGTAAAAGATATGTGGAAAAAGACTAAGTTTATTAGAGAAGTATGAAAAGGTAAGTCCAATAGACATTGAACTTTGTTATTTTGACTTTAAATAATATGTAAATTGTTGTGTTGTTGTTTTTTTTATTTAAAGCATCCCTTTGGTTTTTTTTAAGGTTTGGAATTATACTTTAATAGAATAACTCGGTAATATGTTAATCTGCAGAAAAGTTAAAAGGTCTGATCTAATTTAATATGTTTTCCACTAAGAAAATATTTCCCACTAGGTGTTTAGATGTCTAACATGTAAGTTGTTTAAAAAAAATCTCTAAACCCTTTTGTTCAAATTTATAATAATTATGAAACCTATTTCTGTATTAATTGCTTGACACCCCCACCCCCTCCTCTCTCTCTCTCTCTCTCTGCAACTGTTACTTGTTCTCAGCTCTCAGCTCCTTTTTTTCAGGTGATATGGGCATAAATGTAGAAGCCACTAAAGAGATGATGCTGTTACAGAGCCAATTGAGTATGGCCATTAAGAACCAGATAGCTATGTTGAACCAAACTCAGATTGCAGTTGAGCAGGCCAAGCGGGGAGCTGGGATGGGACTGACAACAACTGACTTGACCCAAGCCAGTTCTTCAGGTCAGATATTTTTATAAGCATTGCTTAAGAAGCAGTATATATATAATATGTTAGGGTAATTTCTATTTTGTAATCATAGAAGCTGATTGTATTGTCCCTTTAAGATAAAGACTTAAAAGACATTTTTAGTTATTTTGTATCACCTATTACTGTTTTAGGTGAAGGATCTCGTGCTTTTGGTGCAGGAGCAAAACGAAGGACCAATCAATCAGGATTCGGCTCAGATTATGGCGATGACAGTTTCGGGGGGAAAAGACAAAACCTGGGCCTTGGATCTCAACAACGTAGTTGGGCAGAAGAGAGCCCTGCTGACTACTACGGCATGCAACAATCACAACCGAGCCTGGATTATGGAGTAGACAGACAGACGGAAGACACAACTCCTGCATATGGCAACAGCTACACTTCGAGGTAAAGCTTTGGTAATGGAAGTAAGGGGTTAAATAGAAGGGACCTTGTTTAAAAAGATACAAGATTTTTGTTGACACAAAAATTAATTAAGACATTCTGTTCTTCATTGGAACCATTACTGTGTTAAATTATACATGAAGTTCTATATATTATCTAAGTGGGTATTTTGAAGCACTGAAATAAGTTTTGTGTAAATTTAAACTTGGAAATGTGAAAACTTACAGTAATGTAGTTATAAAGGATGTAAAGAGATAAAGAGTAAAGAGCATAACTTGATGTTTATTTTAACTTCTTTTTATGTCTCTGTTGCAAAAGGCATAAGGATTGGTGAAAAGATCATTGTGGTATTTTTCCTTTCATTACCTATTATTATTACCCACTAAAGTGTATCAAAAAATGACAATTGGAGTTAAGTGGAAAAACAACTGAAATCTTGGTTTAGAACTTGAATATAATTATTTTATTGTTATTAAAAATTGTCCTAATAATAAATGTAATGTTACTCTAAATAAATGTTGTTTTTTTCCTCAGAAACTTAAGTCAATCCAATGCTGGTTATGATCAAAGCTCCTATCGCTATCACTATTAGAGGACAGACTGGACCATTCAGTTGCATTATTTTTTTTTAAAAATTTTCTCTCCCTTTTTTTTAACACTATGGTTGGTGCCCTTTTTTAAAAGTGTTTGCTTGGTATTTTTAAACATTGTGTTTACAAATATTAAATATTTTTGTAATTGTCTGGTTTTGACCATGGACTTACAACTTTTTTTTTTTTATTTCCCTTTTATGTTTGTAAAAAAATAATTACCTGGTTAGGTTAATACTTTAAAATTCAGCTGAATGTAAACTTTACTTTCTTTAACCAAAAAAATGTATAGTATAGCAGTTACTTGTGTACATTAATGTTAATGTGTCAATGTTGTTTAGTTATTGTTTGTATTTAAATGGACTATTACTGTTGGGTGAAGAGATGGTTTACCCTGCTGCATAAAAAAATTTTAAGGTTGAATATTTCATAGTTAAGGAAATAGAATGGAAGAAGAAGTTAAAGTTATGTATTGAAATGTTCAGGTTGTATTTGGGTTTGAGATAAAACCATGGGAAAGGTATTCATGATTTTTGTGTGTGTGTAATACAGCTATGTCTTCATTCTATATTGAATTCATATTCGACAAAAGTATTGATTGTATCAGCTGTAAATATTGTCATAGTTGAGCTAATGTTGTGAAGTTCTCTATAATTTGATTTTTATAAATAAAGGAAGTCCATGAAATTGTTGACTTATGGTTTTATTATTATTATTGGGGAAATTATGAAAATTTAACAAAAAAAGTAAAGTAAGGTAAAATTGTGCATACAAATAAATGAGTACAATTCAATTAATGTATCAATGAAAAAAGAGGCCATGTTATTTAACATCCAATTTGCCAAGGTTATGATATCAGTTTGATATTGATAAATTGAACAAAGGCAGCTCCACTGTGTGACCCAGATGACTTGCATAGAAAAGTAACAGAAATGTGTGACCTTACCTTGATGCCAAGTTGGCTACATGCACTCATGAAACATACCGGCACACGAGAGGAATTTTAACACATCATACATGCAATGTAATGGCACTTCTGTCTGACACTCAGAGTAATGGTACACCTGTCTGACATTCAAGTAGGTGAAAAATATATGGATACTCTGTGGGAAATATGACAGGTATCGACAATCAAGTGTAATTCAGACTAGGCACTCCATGTGATATAACCCAGCTGGCTATGTTTAGTTTTTCCATGTAGACACTTGCAGTTACAATTTTATTGTTGGACCATTGAAAATGTTCTTTTGACACTACCGTTACCAGTTGGATGGGTAGATTTAGGATTTGTTCCACGGTTGGGGGTGAGATGAATAAAAATTTATTAATAAATAATTATTAGGTAAATCCTCAGAAGAAGAGAGAAATCCCCACCATTTTCATCAACCCCCCCCCCCTTTTCCCCATACTCCAATCTCCAAGTCTTCTCCAGCCAAGGCCCCTCCTTTCAATGTTGAGATTTGTTCCACGGTTGGGGGTGAGATGAATAAAAATTTATTAATAAATAATTATTAGGTAAATCCTCAGAAGAAGAGAGAAATCCCCACCATTTTCATCAACCCCCCCCCCCCTTTTCCCCATACTCCAATCTCCAAGTCTTCTCCAGCCAAGGCCCCTCCTTTCAATGTTGTTTATTGTTTTGAATGCCTGCTGAAGAAAACATTGAGCTGAAACATTCTTTTAATTGTCCCGTCTTTTCAGTTTGAGCCTAATCATATCTTGTTCTAGTATCTCCTTCACAAGTCTTGAACCTCAGATATCAATGTCCATTTGCCCACGACTGATAGATCTATGTGAATACATATTTTTTAAAAAGTTCTTCCCATATTATTTTATTCAACAATCTAGTGTTTACAATGTGTTTAAAACATTGGACTACCAGTAGTTATTGCAGAGTCTGTGAGTTTATGACATTTTTTTTACAGTTATTTTCTTTAGGGGCCATACATATACATAATGAAAAAGTATAATTTCAACCCCCCCCCCCCCCCCCCCACCTCCTGCTGGCATATGTTTTTGGATAACCCTCACCCCCCCCCTGCATACATTAAAAAAGTGTTTTAAAAACATCCCCCACCCCCATTTAAAAAATATATTTGTAGACAAATATGATGTCACAGTTTACAGTGTTAAAAAATGTGCCATAGGTTTTCTCCTCTGTATGTTTGACATAGACCAACCAGTGGTTCTCAAAATGGGCTTCCTCACAGTGCGCAGAAAAATATTACATTGTTTAGTTTCCACTTTAAATCCAATGTGACAGGGCATTACATCTGACGATCTGGTGCAAACCAGTAATTTACTTCCCCTGGCTATTAGGCGGCATTCCGGGACCTATATACATGATTCATTTATGTTCACCCAACCCCATAATTAAATAAAAGTATTCACTAACTGAAGGGTACCTTTTAAAATTTTGATAAAGGGCACCAGAGGAGTGGAAAACCTAAATAAAAATATTTATGTCTCATACACGGTAGCGGGCAAAGGTGAACTGTTGCTACTGTTACTTGTAATACAAGTGTAAGATCTAGTAAGTTCACTTGTAAAAAAAACACCAAAGCAACAGTATGGATGGTGATAATAAGGAAACATTGCAGTGATATAGTTATAGGCTGCAAAAATAATTACAAATCCAGGATTTCTCAGAATTTTAGGAGATAAATGCATTTATTGAGGTTACCAGAAATTTGAACAAAATAAATTTGTTTGAAGAAAGAAATTTTGATGGCACTTTGTTCAAATTATATGATGGGGAAAACACAATTTAAAAAAAAAAAAATTACATTTTTCTCCCATTTCTCACTCACACCGACTCTTAAAAACCTAAATAAATTGCCTTTAAAAAAATGTAATTTCCAACAAGCTTACCTTCAAAACAAAACTCAGTTTCATGAAGTCCAGCAATTTTTCTTTGAATAAATTTCTTCCATACAAACTTCCAGATACTCTATTAGAGATATAAATAGGCTATGTATGGACTGATAGAATTTTACGATAATTATTGAAAAATTTGTTCATAAAGTGAATGTACACCATATGCCCGAGGTGCCCCCTGGCCATACGCACCTGTACGCAAACTCTAAAAAAAATAGCCCACCTCTTCCTCAGTGTGAACATAATATATGGATGGCCACTTAACATGATTATGTTAAAATTTAAATAGTTATCATATGAATGGTACCGGTAACATAAAAAAAAAAAAAAAAAAGAATAGGCAACCCCCCACCAGCACAACTACAATGGCCACTTAACATGATTATGTTAAAAATTAAATAGTTATCATATGAATGGTACCGGTAACAAAAAAAAAAAAAAAAAAAGAATAGGAAAAGGTGCATGAGCACAACTACTTCTCTCAATGTCATGTGAGAAGGTGATCCTCCCAATCACACCACCACACACACTCACACCCACCCCTACATACCATCCTGGATCTGCCACTGATTAGATCCAATTTGCTTCAGAATTACGGGACATGCCCCCCTCCCCACATATGAGCTAAGACTTACGTGCAAACAAGATTTTGGGACCTCTCATCTTAACATACAAAGTTAAAGTCCATCATTAAAAAAAAAAAAATTAACTTTAAATTTCACTGTTTGATTGATCAATTATGAACAAAAACAACAAATGAAACTTCGTATGTACAGCCAAAATAAGTAAAGGCAAAGGGAAACAATTTTTAAACATATCCCAAGATTGGACAATAATACAGGCCCACATGAGTTATATTTTATATAAGTATAAGAAAGCTATTGGTCTACCAAACCTTTTTTTTAAACAGTCAATTCAGCAAATGTTTTGTTCAATCTTCATTGAGCTTAAGTGGATGTAATCATCCTCTGTATCCACCAGTCAGCATTCCTTGCATCACAACGAATCCACAACCAGCGTTCATTCATTGCATCACAACGAATCCACCAATCCCCTGCTAGATTACTAATTCCGGCATATTAATGTCGCAGATCA
Organism: Lymnaea stagnalis; assembly: GCA_964033795.1. Classification (NCBI taxonomy): domain Eukaryota; kingdom Metazoa; phylum Mollusca; class Gastropoda; family Lymnaeidae; genus Lymnaea; species Lymnaea stagnalis. The sequence goes on from CAXITT010000018.1 coordinate 2,067,266, forward strand.
GCGAGGCCCAAACTTGTAGAGGGTACCGGTACCACAAAACCTGAGTTTGATTATCTGTAAATTTATTTTGAATTGTTTCGTCGTTGAAATTTCATGAAGGTGAAGGCCATTTAATGTCTGGCTCCAAGGGAAATGACATCCACTGGTCACTAGGACAATTTTAAAAATATTGGGCTTGGCATCGATCCAGGTGCCAGTTGTTGGGTAGGTTGACCACTCTGTAGAAATCTGTGGGAGGTAGATATGACTGCAATTTATAATGCATATTAGTAATATCATAATATAAAATAATGCAATTTTCAGGAAAATAATGAAATGAAAAAAAAGGACAGCACAACTTTACCACGATTTAGATGACTAAATTAAAATTTAAAACGAACCATGATTTCTTTAGTATTTATTAATGCTCAAATAATAGTAGACAGAGAAACTAATTAATTAAATTTAAAAAAAAAACAATATTTACATTAGATTATTCATATATTAAAATAATTTCAACAAATTTTGCATGGAATCATTGTTCAGATCATACCTTACCATTAAATCATTGTTCAAATTATATCATTCCCATTAAATCATTGTTCAGATCATTTCCATTATATCATTGTTCAAATCATATATTTCCCATTAAATCATTGTTCAGACTATATCTTTCCTGTCCTATCAAATCAATATTCAGATCATCTTTCACATTAAATGATTACTCAGATCATATCTTTACCATGAAATCATTGTTCAGATCACATCTTTACCAATAAATCATTGTTCAGATCATATCTTTCCCAAAAGATCATATCTTTCAAACAGATCATTTTTAAAGAGAATTAAATAAATATGTCTTAAATTACTTTATATGTTTCAGATTACATTTCTTAAACACGGATCTTACACTTTTGATAGAGATCAGCAGGTTTCAGTAGCGATGTATTCATATAATTAGTATCATTAAATTATTTCATCTCACTGTAGGGGCCTATTTCTTATTTTTTTTTTTAAATTCTTATTTTACCTTCGACAAATAAATTTAATTTGATTACTTCATAATTACACATATAATGCGAAGGATTCTTTTTGAGATGATCTAGTGTTTAATCCCTTAATTATATTAAAAAATATATTAATAACAAACCTGAAAATTAGGAATTTTATTTTAGAGATTAGAAATTCACACCCACATCCCCACCCCAACATAAATACAAAAGCCACAATTTTTATAATTTTTCAAGGACCAATGCTGCTTACACTACGTCCCGGTATGAGCATGGACGTCATATGGGTAGGGCATTTACTGCCCCCCCCCCCATTATTTACAGGTTTTATTTAAAATGCTATGTACTGTGGCGCCTCCAGTAATAGACAACCAAGTTTTGGTTTTGCCCCTTCCCTCCCACCCCCTGCAAAAAACCTGAAATGACGGCCCTGGGTATGAATGGGATCGTCGTCACACGTTAGACAACTTGTCCCGGTTTTAATCTCAGTTTTGGTAAAAATTAATGTTTCATTTCTGTTTTAGATAACCGCTTATTTATTGTTGGCAGTTTCCCGGTAGCAGAACTTGGTAACCAAGCTGAAAGTCTAGACCTAAAGACAATCAATTTCTAAAGCTTGTATTACGCAAGGTGCCGGTATCAGAATCAGAACTTTGTAGCTAAGCTAACATTCTATATCTAAAGACAATCAATTTCTATTGCTTGTATTACGCAAGGTGCCGGTATCAGAATCAGAACTTGGTAGCTAAGCTAACATTCTAGATCTAAAGACAATCAAGTTCTATAGCTTGTATGACGCAAGGAGCCGGTTGTCAACTCCTACACGTCTTCTTGGATTGATTACATTCGTCAGTTCTTTCATACGTTGAAGCGTCGTACTATTCTCACTATCAATTAACAAACTCAACTCCTTTTCATAATAACTATAACTTTAATATCTAAGTAAATATAATAAACATCCTATCACTCCAAGGTTCCACTCAAGACTGCCGCACTACTAAAACATACGTCACAATACTGCATAGACAATACGTCACGAATCAGCATAAAAATACGTCATAAAGACAATGGCGGGAAGAGCGTTCACTAACTATAATAGTCAAGCGCGGGAAAAGCGTTCAACAACTAATGAACATGATATTGAGTCGCAACAATTACTAATGAACGCTCATACTCGACACCGGTATCAGAATCAGAACTTTGTAGCTAAGCTAACATTCTAGACCTAAAGACAATCAAGTTCTATAGCTTGTATGACGCAAGGTGCCGGTATCAGAATCAGAACTTGGTAGCTAAGCTAACATTCTAGACCTAAAGACAATCAAGTTCTATAGCTTGTATGACGCAAGGTGCCGGTATCAGAATCAGAACTTGGTAGCTAAGCTAACATTCTAGACCTAAAGATAATCAAGTTCTATAGCTTGTATGACGCAAGGTGCCGGTATCAGAATCAGAACTTGGTAGCTAAGCTAACATTCTAGACCTAAAGACAATCAAGTTCTATAGCTTGTATGACGCAAGGTGCCGGTATCAGAATCAGAACTTGGTAGTTAAGCTAACATTCTAGACCTAAAGACAATCAAGTTCTATAGCTTGTATGACGCAAGGTGAGTTTATTATGAATAAATCCACGTGCCATTTTGTGGCCTCTTTGACCATGAATTCTTCATTAAATGTCCACCTTTTGCCCCCCCCCCCCAAACCTGTAAATAATAATATTTTACCGGTATCAATAATATTCTAATATTTAATGTCAGTCATTTTCTCATGACCATAAGACATTTCCCATATCTAATTTGTTCAGAGATTTTGGTACGCCTCCGTCAATTATCAAAACCTAATAATAATCAGTTCTAGTATATTATTATTATACATTATACAGAAAAAAAATCGCGCAATACATAATTTTGTTCAACATGACATGACATGGTCAACAAAATCCCTTGGTCAACCTAAAATTCATTATCAAATCATCCTTCCCACATCTCATCATCTGGCCAACAAAACGCAACCTGACCAAAACAAAAAAATCTGGCCCAACACTACCATCAGGCACACAACACGTCCGATCCACACTCACCCAAACCCAGTAAAACGTGACACCAAAAGAGAAAATGCAAGTCGATACAATCTGTTATGGGCAGATAACCCCATTATCTGGCCTTTATAAATAAAAGATGTAATTCCCCCCCCCCCCCCCCCCCAACCCCCACAACCCAACAACCCAAAAAAAAAAAAAAAAAAAAAAAAAAAAAAAAAAGGGATAACAAAAGTGTCAACGTGAAGGAGATATGAAATATTAGATTCCTGCCCAAAACCATGGAATTATTTGGACTATAAAAACACTATCCATAATAGAGGAATGAGTCCGCTGGGAAATCTGCTGGATGGCAAACAGGATAGGACAACCAGGGACCATGGCAAACAGGATAGGACAATCAAGGACGATACTCTCCACGTCAACAGTTAGCTTATAATCTCTTTCTAGTGTAATTATTCTGTTGTAAATTTTACAGGTATACATATGGTATAATAATGAATCAGATTACAGAGGACATAAAGAATGTATTGTAAAAATGGCTGCTACCTCCAAAATATATTAGCAAAAAAATTATTATTTTTAGACTATATTTTTTTAAACTGTGTTGATAGATTATTTTTGCAGATAGTTTCTTCAACAGACACCAAAACCATTGTGTGTTCAAATCCCACCATTAGCACAACTGGTGTCCTTAAAACCATCTGGTTAAGTTAACCAGTCACATCACCAGCATACAGTGTCCCTAAAACTTGGTGTTTAACCTAACCAGCCACCACCACCCCCACCAGCACACATGGTGTTCCTATAACGAGGTGGTTAAGCTAATCAGTCCCCCACCAGCACAAATGGTGACCCTAAAAAAACAGCTGGTTAAGCTAACCAGTCCCCCCACCAGCACAAATGGTTTCATTAAATCCAACTGGTTGAGCTAACGATCCCACAGTTTAGCTTGCAACTACAACACATACCTAACAGTTGATATATACACCAGCTATTTCATGCTGGCAAAATGTCAAATTATGTAAGCACAATACAGGTATCCAGATGGGTAATTGGTAGTTTAGTGATATTCTGGAGGTAGCAGCCATTTTTACAAAAACTACAGATGACGCAGGTCTACTTCATAGCAAAACAATTATATTAACATGTTAAGAATAAAAACAGGTCATAATATACTGGTTATATTTTTCAATCCCATGATGGTAAAAGCTGAGTACCTACTCACGATCTTGGTCGTCTGTTGTAATGAGTGGATATTGATACATGTTTGTAAATAGTGAATACTGGTATATGTATGTAACAAGTGAATATTGGTCTATGTTTGTAACTAGTGTATATTGGTATAAGTTTGTAACCAATGAACATGGGTATATGTTTGTAATTAGTGAATATCGTTCTATGTTTGTAACTAGTGAGTATTGATACATACTATTAGCAATCTAGTTCTCAGTCACATTTTACGTAATGATATGCGCAATATAATTGGTGACGGACATGTATTAATAAATAGACTGCATCAACATATTTAAACTGATTGGTATATTGTGCTGTATAAGCCTCATACAAATGGTATGTTGTGCTGTATAAGCCTCATATAACTAGTATGTTGTTCCGAATAAGCCTCATATAACTGGTATGTTGTTCTGTATAAACCTCATATAACTAGTATGTTGTCATGTATAAGCCACATATAATTGGTAGGTTGTGCTGTATAAGTCTCATATAACTGGTATGCTGTGCTGTATAAGCCTCATACAACTAGTATGTTGTTCTGTATAAGCCTCATATAACTTGTATGTTGTGCTGTATAAGCCTCACATAATTATTCCCTAGCTTGACACAAATGAAGAAGACATTTGATTTTCTAAGATGCTTCTAATCCAATAGGAGTCATATAAACCAAAAGGATGCCATGTCATCATCTGCCATCACTGTCATCATCTGCCATGACTTGCATCATCTGCCATGACTGTCATCATCTGCCATGACTGTCATCATCTGCGATCTCTGTCATCATCTGCCATCCCTGTCATCCCTGTCATCTGCCATCCCTGTCATCTGCCATCACTGTCATCATCTGCCATCACTGTTATCTGCCATCCCTGTCAAAATCTGCCATCACTGTCAATATCAGGCATCCATGTCATCATCTGCCATCACTGTCATCTGCCATCCCTGTCATAATCTGCCATCACTGTCAATATCAGGCATCAATGTCATCATCTGCCATCACTGTCATCCTCTCATAATCTGCTATCACTGTCAATATCAGACATCCATGTCATCATCTGCTGTCCCTGTCATTATCTATCAGATCTGTCATCATCGGACACCCCTGTCATCATCTGACATCCCTGTCAATATCTGACATCCCTGTCAATATCTGACATCACTTTCACCAACTGTCAACTTACATCACTGTCAATAATTGACATCCTTGTCGTCAGTTATCATTCCCGGATCACATTGACACCAAGTCTGCAATGTATGGGTCGTTGTTTTAAAAATAGGTCAAAGGTCATAGACCAGAGCGTTTTACTGTGATCAATATTTAAACATTGATTATCAATAGGCTGAGTCACTCCTTACCATAACATTATGTGACAACGAGCCCCCACATGTTACCAACTGCTCCAAAAATTTACCGGTACTCAGATCTGACCCAAGGTTTGCAATATGATTTATAATACAATGTACACTAAGTGTACTCTCTTTACACCGTCTTTTATGTAGTACAAAGTTTTACGGTGTACTATCATATTTTAAGCAGTGGTTCAGATATATTACTAATGGTGTACAACATACACTAAAGGGTATACTGTTGGTTATACATTAGACTCAAGGAAAAGTTGATTTTAGATAGCAGGACCCAAACTCAAAAAAAGCTAAATGTCAGAGGTGGTAGAAATTAATGTTTTAACCCAGGGATGTCATTCAAGTATGGTTCATGTCGATGATGACATGATGGATTTAACATGTCAATGATGGCGTGATGGATGTAACATATCAATAATGAGGTGATGGATATACCATGTCAATGATGGTGTGATGGATATACCGTCTATGATGGTGTGATGGATATACCAAGTCAATGATGGTGTGATGGATATACCAAGTCAATGATGGTGTGATGGATATGCCAAGTCAATGATGGTGTGATGGATATACCATGTCAATGATGGTGTGATGGATAAACCGTCTATGATGGTGTGATGGATGTACCAAGTCAATGATGGTGTGATGGATATACCAAGTCAATGATGGTGTGATGGAAATACCAAGTCAATGATGGTGTAATGGATATACCAAGTCAATGATGGTGTAATGGATATACCAAGTCAATGATGGTGTGATGGATATACCAAGTCAATGATGGTGTGATGGATATACCAAGTCAATGATGGTGTGATGGATATACCAAGTCAATGATGGTGTGATGGATATACCAAGTCAATGATGGTGTGATGGATATGCCAAGTCAATGATGGTGTGATGGATATAACATTTCAATGATGGATATACCAAGTCAATGATGGCGTGATGGATATAACATTTCAATGATGGATGTACCATGTCAATGATGGCGTGATGGATATAACATTTCAATGATGGATGTACCATGTCAATGATGGCGTGATGGATATACCAGTGCCGACTGTGACACGGATGACTCCCTTGTCGCCAGCAAGGTACGAATAATGAGGAAAAACTCGTACCATTTCAAGAAAAAGGGACGCCCACGTATCAATACCTTCAGCATGAAAGACCCTGCGCTAACGCAGCTGTTCACAGACAAGGTGAAGGAAGGTATCTCAAGGATGTCCCCATGCGTCACCATTGACTTCAAATGGACGCAACTCAGAGACACAATCTATACATCCGTAATACAGGCCTTTGGCAAAAAATCTCACAAAAACACGGACTGGTTTGATGAACATTGGGACGAGATGAAACCTGTCACTGAAGCCAAAAGGAAAGCTCTTACGGCTTACAAGGAAAAGCCTACACCCGACAGGTTGCATGCCTTAAAAACAGCCAAGTCACTTGCCCAAAAGGTTGCACGTAACTGTGCCAATACCTACTGGCTTAACCTCTGTTCCAGCATACAGTCAGCTGCAGATATGGGCGATGCAAAAGCAATGTACGAAAACATCAAAAAGGCAACTGGCCCCTTGACGTCCAAAGTTGCTCCTCTAAAGTCCAAAAATGGAGAAATTATCCAAAACCGGGCAGCACAGCTAAAACGGTGGGTTGAGCATTATCTGGAATAGTATTCAACAGTTACCACAGTCTCCAGCACCACTCTAGATGACATACCAGATATGCCACACATGGAAGAACTTGATGTCGTGCCCTCACAGGAAGAGCTGAGCAAAGCTATTGATAGCCTAGCTTGTGGAAAAGCGCCTGGGGATGATGGAATACCACCAGAGGCTCTAAAGAGTGGTAAGATAACTTTACTCCAACCATTGCACGAGATTCTGTCCCTCTGCTGGGAACAGGGCTACATCCCCCAAGACCTAAAGGATGCAAATATAGTGACACTATATAAAAACAAAGGTGATAGGAGTTATTGCAATAATTATCGCGGCATTTCACTCCTTAGTATTGTAGGAAAGGCCTTTGCCCGTGTCATACTAACACGTTTACAGAGTCTAGCATCCCGTGTCTATCCAGAATCTCAGTGCGGTTTCCGGTCTGGCCGGTCTACCATAGACATGGTGTTCTCCATACGACAGCTCCAGGAAAAATGCAGAGAGCAGCAGATGCCACTGTACATTGCCTTTGTGGACCTTACAAAAGCCTTTGATTACGTTAGTCGCAACGGGCTATTCAAAATACTGGCAAAAATCGGCTGTCCCCCTCACCTACTTGCCATCATCAGAGAGTTCCATGAAAATATGCAGGGTACAGTGCAGTTCGATGGAGCCAAGTCAGAAGCCTTTCCAGTCAGCAGCGGAGTTAAACAAGGTTGTGTACTCGCACCAACACTGTTCGCAATATTCTTCTCTGTACTACTTCGATACGCATTCAAGGATAGCAGTGAGGGAATCTGGTTACACACCAGAGCTGATGGAGGACTTTTCAACACTGCCCGCCTCCGAGCCAAGACCAAAACGACAGATGTCCTAATTCGCGAGCTACTATTTGCGGATGATGCGGCTCTAACAGCACACACAGAAATTGGTTTGCAACAACTCGTGTCAAGCTTCTCCAATGCCTGCAAAGAATTTGGTCTGCAAATCAGCTTGAAAAAGACAAACATCATGGCCCAAGACACTCGACCTCCACCTAACATAAAAATCGATAATGAAAACTTGGAGGTTGTGGACAGCTTCACCTACTTGGGGTCCAAGGTCTCCAATACACTGTCCATTGAAGAAGAAATTAACAGCAGAATCGGCAAGGCAGCTGCCACAATGGCTAAACTAAATAAACGGGTCTGGCAAAACACCAAGCTAACGGAGAAAACCAAACTGTGCGTCTATCGAGCTTGTGTCATCAGTACACTACTATACGGGAGCGAGACTTGGACCACCTATACATCCCAAGAGCGCAAGCTTAATAGCTTCCATATGAGATGCCTGCGTCGCATCCTTGGTATTAAATGGCAAGAAAAAGTGACTAATAGTGAGGTCCTAATGCGTGCGAATACCCAAAGCATGTTCACAATCCTTAGTGAAAGACGCCTGAGATGGCTAGGTCATGTTAAAAGAATGAGTCCCGGCCGCATTCCGAAAGACCTCCTATATGGTGAACTTGCTTCTGGAAAGAGGAAAACAGGTCGCCCACGTCTGCGATTTAAAGATGTCTGTCAAAGGGACATGAAAGCAGCCAAAATACATACAAGTGACTGGGAGTGTAAGGCAAAAGACCGATCTACGTGGCGCACAGTTGTCAAAGAGGGCGTCATGGTAGCCGAGGAGCGAAGAATGGAAGAGGCTGCAGACAGAAGAGCTAGGAGAAAGGCCAAAACATTTAGAAGCACGGAACTCGTGTGTAAAAACTGTGGTAAAGACTGTCACTCAAGGATAGGACTGCACAGCCACTCTAGAAAATGCAGCCCAACCAAACGGTGATGCACCATCGTCTCACGAGACGGAAGGATGCCGATAGTGGGGGGGGGGGAGGCCAAGAGAACCCCCTCCCCAGAATATAGGTGAAAAATTTAAAATGTAGGGAGTCATTTTAGGACATACCGTCACATGAAGCATTGAGCATGTTTGAATTGTGCGTTTAAGGGGATCCACGGGTCACAAAATAATGGAAATTTGAAAAAAATATCGATTCTTCAAAACTTGGATTTTCTGTTAGATTAATATCTTTATTATCATTAAACTAAAACTAAACAACTCCTAAAAACAAAGTTCTTCATATAAATCCTTTATATGTATTGTGTTCTGCATTTAGGACATTGTATGTAATTTATCATTTATTAAAAAGCGGCTATGTAAATGGGTAAACTTCTGGTGAAAACACTTTTCATGTGTCCTTCATTTTCCCCTTCAAAAATAAATTTCTTTTTACTGCATGCATGAATACGTCAAAAATACGAAGCATATGGCAACAACTACAAAATTAATCTCCACATAAAAGACGCAACCATTGAACAAATCATTAACACCCCCTCCCCCCACCCCCACTTTTGAAAAACATGAAAAGATGAGTTTTGGGGTAGGAGGTAAGGGGTGGGGCTGAAACTTTATAAGAATGTGTTGTCATCGTCAACGAGTTTTAGTGATAAGTTTCAGCTTGATACGATGACGGGAAGTGGGTCAGATAGCCGTCCGAAGATTTTGCCTCAAACAAACACGAACACAAGCGCATTGAATATTAAGGACTTAAAAATACCCAAGTTGAATGAAGAAAGAATTTTATTTTTTTTTACCCATCCTGCCTGTAGCGTAGCTGGTGGGTGGGCAGAGGTAGCGGTTCCACATGATACCATTTTTTTTCCAAAAGCGGGGAAGCAGAGGTGGTGCGCGTTCCCCTGACACCATTAATCCAAAGCCCCCGCCCCCTCCCCGCGTTCAAGTTTGTGTCCCGTCGGCCCTATCCCAACAGAGGTGTAGCGAGGGTGTTTGGTCCCCGGGGACAAGATTCGCGCCCGGGGACAAGATCCATTTCAAAACGCCCCTTTTCTTTTTTTTCAACTCTCAAACCCATTATTTTTATCAATCAAATAATATCAAAGCACATTTTGGCGCCCCTAACTAGCTGGCGCCCGGGGACATCTGTCCCCCCTTCCACCCTCCTTTTTTCTTTCATTCCATTGACGATTATTTTCATTCTTTGCAAAACGAAAGTTTAGAAATATAGAGGTAATTTTTTAATGGCGATTTGCACAATTTCTGTGTAATGGCCTCACTTTTTTGGGCTAATTTAAAAAAAAATATTATTAGATTCAAAGTAATAATATCAAATCGTAAATAACAAATTAAAACGACAATAACTATTTAGTAACGAATACAATTAAAGGGTTCATTTCAACACAGATAGGTACAGCAAATCTACATTTCCATCAGCATTATAGTTGTTGTTCTTCGGTTAAGCGTAGAATGATGCAAAACTAAATTCAGGTATGTGCCAAAATGCAACCCTGCATTTTGAAATTAGCAAAAACCAATTCTAAACTAATCCCCCTCCCCAAATAAAAAATTGTTTTAAAAAATTCGCTAGGGAGACTTGGGTCCACTATTTCCGATAACCCATCCCACCTGTGCCATTCAAAGTTGCAGTGACGGACATCCTTTTCACTACATTAATGTACTGATTATAAATCAAATAGTTTTCTTTCCACTTAAATCTTTACCATTTTTAGGCTTTAGTGGCACGACTAGGCGTGTTATCCTATATATATATATTATATGTAAGTGAAATTTTGTTTGTTTGTTCAACAAAAGGCTTTTACATGGATTAATGGATCTTGACCAAATTTGGCACATATATCCATCATGATCCAGAAGGAAATCTACAGAGGTTATGAACTTTTTATAACATTCTGTTTGGGGCGGGGGCCCCAAATTCGGTTTTTTCCTTTATATTAGCTATATAAAAATAATTAGAAACAAATACTCCTACATACGTTGATGGATCTTGACCAAACTTAGTACACATATACTTTATTATCCATATTCAAATAAGGTCGGTTATTGAACTCATAATATCCATTCATAATGGGGCCGGGGGCCCCATTTCATTTTTTCTTATATAATCAATAGGCTTAGACAACACTACATTTTTTTATGTGCATTGATGGATATCGGCCTAGCGTTGTAGCAATACCCTTCATTGGCTGTATTGATATATCGGTGGATTTAAAACTAATAATATCCAATCTAGAATTTTCCAGAAACTTCCATAATTTTAAAAAGCTATATCTATGGCATTTTTAAGTAGATTTTAATGGGACACATTTTAAATTTTAACTTTATTATTTATCTGTCTGATAAGGTATAACTTTATCGGTACAGTTATGGAATGGGCCCCCGGGGCCCCTTGATTAACTTTAAAGAAAAAGGGTTATAATTATGGCATTTGTTGAAGATTTTTATCGTATTTGAAAAATATTAGATAAGTAGTTTTTACACATGTTTCGAGCAGGTTATTAATTTAATATAGAATGTTCCAGAAAGTTCTAAATTGTTCGAAAGGGATATATACTGGGATCTAAGGGAATATTGAAATGTTAGTTAGTTCTATTCATTTCTGTACTGTCTCGGAGTTTACTTTTCTCTCAGTAACACTGAGTAATTTTTAATATTCGGAATAGAAAGAAAGAGGTCGGGATCCCATCATAATCTTTATCCCAATGGGATCAGGATCCCACCAGAAAAAGGGATCCCACCGGGATCGGGATCCTAACCTTGAATGGACCCACCGGGATCGGGATCACACCGGCAAATGGGACCGCGCCGAGATCGGTGTCAGAAATGGGATCGGGGGGTCCAACCAGGATGGGGTCCTATGCAATCCTGGGCCACGCCGGGTATATCGGCTAGTAATAAATAATTACGAAGTGGCTCTTCGCACCCGGGTACCAGAAGTGAGAGATTGGGATCAAAATGGACTCAGACACGCAGCAACGTCATTCGCACTTTCGCACCCGGGTACCATTAGACTCCAGCTATTCGGATGTCATTTGTGGTAGTTTATTTTATTTAAACCGAAGAAATAAGTTTACAAACATACAGTCCATTCGATTATCTTTCCTTTGATACGTCATTTTGTCTTTACAAACCCAACAATAATAGTTTAAATAGTTTTTTTAATCCCAACCTCTCACTTCTGGTACCCTGGTACCAATAGTCCATCCAAATTAATTATTGACATTGCGTATTTGGGTTTTTAAAAATAAGGCTCATTGACATGTGGCCAGAGAAGAGTTGACTCCCAATCAAAATGGCGAACGAAGCCTTTGTGTTGGCAGTCGTTGTTGTAGAATGATGAAAAACCACATTCCGGTATGTGCCGAAATGCATCCATACATTTAGACTTCCGGGGGGGGGGGGGAGGGAAAAAAACCCCTCTCCCCCAAACCCCCCCCCCCCCAATTTTTTTTGTTTCCAAACATACCGGATGTTAGGCTGTTTCAACACAAAAATTGAAACACATAATAATTTTGTCTTTTAAAACTTATCATTGTTGTTTGTGGTCCTTTAAAAATCATTTTCACCCTGCACCCACCCCACTTTAGCGCCACACCCTGGCTACACGAGTGCATCGAGCGGCTCGCTATATCTAACATGCTTCTCGCAAATCTGTATGACCAAATATAAATAGAGTTAAACTAATATTTGGTGAATCTAAACGGCGGCTAAGTTCACAGTGAGCCTGGAATGACACTGATAACAAAGTGATGTCGATATCGTGTGACCAAACAGCATTGGTCTGGGCCTGACTTACTTAGCAACCATAAAAACGCGTTTGATCATACCATACTTTAAACTTACTTCGTAACAATATGTAATGGAAGTTAATAATGATTTTAGAGTTTGGCCGCATACAACAATGTTACATAACTTATTAACTACATGCTAGAAGACTATCCATTGTAGATGTAAAACGATATTTTAAATCGATATTTCAAATCGATATTACAGTTAGCAATAGACCAGCAGGAGTAAAATAGAATTTCGCATATGCAGGTTCATATGTTGGTGATAACGCACCGTAGCCTATATGCAGGCACGGATAAACCATTAAGCAATCCAAGCACGTGCTTAGCGTAGCAGAAAGGGGCATCAGGACAAAGGGTGCATCAGGACAAAGGGTGCATCAGGACAAAGGGTGCACCAGGAGAAAGGGTGCATCAGGAGAAAGGTGCATCAGGACAAAGGGTGCATCAGGAGAAAGGGTGCATCTGGACAAAGGGGGCATCAGGACAAATGGTGGATCAGGAGAAAGCTGCATCAGGACAAAGGGTGCGTCACGACAAATGGTGGATCAGGACAAAGGGTGCATCAGGACAAAGGGTGCATCAGGACAAAGGGTGCATCATGACAAGGGGTGTATCAGGAAAAAAGGATGCATCATGGGAAAGATTGAATCAGGACAAAGGGTGCATCAGGACAAAGGGTGCATCAGGAGAAAGGGTGCAACAGGACAAAGGGTGCATCAGGACAAAGGGTGCATCAGGACAAAGGGTGCATCAGGACAAAGGGTGCATCAGGAAGAAGGGTGCATAGGGGGCATCAGGAAAAAGGGGGGATCAGGAGAAAGGGGGCAACAGGAAAAAGGGTGCATCAGGACAAAGGGTGCATCAGGACAAAGGGTGCATCAGGACAAAGGGTGCATCAGGAAAAAGGGTGCATCAGGACAAAGGGTGCATCAGGAGAAAGGGGCATGAGGACAAAGGGTGCATCAGGACAAAGTGGGCATCAGGAGAAATGGTGCATCAGGAGAAAGGGGCATCAGGACAAAGTGTGCATCAGGACAAAGGGTGCATCAGGAGAAAGGATGCATCAGGGGAAAGATTGAATCAGGACAAAGGGTGCATCAGGAGAAAGGGTGCATCAGGACAAAGTGTGCATCAGGACAAAGGGTGCATCAGGAGAAAGGATGCATCAGGGGAAAGATTGAATCAGGACAAAGGGTGCATCAGGAGAAAGGGTGCATCAGGACAAAGGGTGCATCAGGACAAAGGGTGCATCAGGAGAAAGGATGCATCAGGGGAAAGGTTGCATCAGGACAAAGGGTGCATCAGGAGAAAGGGTGCATCAGGACAAAGGGTGCATCAGGACAAAGGGTGCATCAGGAAAAGGGGTGCATAAGGGAAAAGGGGCATCAGGACAAAGGGTGCATCAGGACAAAGGGTGCACCAGGACAAAGGGTGCATCAGGACAAAGGGTGCATCAGGACAAAAGGTGCATCAGGACAAAGGGTGCATCAGGAGAAAGGTTGTATCAGAATGCAGGGGCACCATAAAAATACACAACAAAAAAATCTAGACTTAAAAGAAACTAGTTAAAATTTTTAGTAACCACAAAAATTTGAGATATTTTCTAATCTGTAACGGGTTATAAAAATTTCTTTTCGGTAGCTCTCCTATTGAGTATAAACTAATATTAAACTAAAGTCAGTCTTTGCGCCAAACACTCATCCCTAAATTTTAAGTTTATAAAAAATATCACATGGGGCTCACTAAGAATGTTATCACATGGAGGCTCACTAAGAATGTTATCACATGGAGGCTCACTAAGAATGTTATCATATGGAGGCTCACTAAGAATGTTATCACATGGAGGCTCACTAAGAATGTTATCATATGAGGCTCACTAAGAATATTATCACACGTGGGCTCACTGAGAATGTTGTCACTGAGAATGTTATACTGAGAATGCTATCACTGATAATGTTTTCACCGAGAATTTTATCACTGAGAAAGCTATCACTGAGAATATTATCACTGAGAATGTTACGACTGATAATGTTGTCACTGAGAATGTTATCACTGAGACAGTTGCACTGAGAATGTGATCACTAAGAATGTTGTCACTGAGAATGTTATCACTGAGAATGTTATCACTGGAAACGCTATCACTGAGAATGTTATCACTGAGAATGTTATCACTGGAAACGCTATCACTGAGAATGTTACCACTGAGAATGTGATCACTAAGAATGTTGTCACTGAGAATGTTATCACTGGAAACGCTATCCTGAGAATGTTATCACTGAGAATGTTATCACTGAGAATGTTATCACTGGAAACGCTATCACTGAGAATGTTATCACTGAGAATGTTATCACTGAGAATGCTATCACTGGAAACGCTATCACTGAGAATGTTATCACTGAGAATGTTATCACTGGAAACGCTATGGCTGAGAATGTTATCACTGAGAATGTTATCACTGGAAACGCTATCACTTAGAATGTTATCACTGAGAATAATATCACTTAGAATGTTGTCACTGAGAATGTTGTCACTTAGATTGTTATCACTGAGAATGTTATCACTAGAAACGTTATCACTGAGAATGTTGTCACTGAGAATGTTGTCACTTAGATTGTTATCACTGAGAATGTTACCACTTAGATTGTTATCACTGAGAATGTTATCACTGGAAACGTTATCACTGAGAATGTTGTCACTGAGAATGTTGTCACTTAGATTGTTATCACTGAGAATGTTATCACTTAGATTGTTATCACTGAGAATGTTACTATTGAATATGAATATTTCTGGATATTTTGAATAATGAGTTAGATATAGTAAGGGGGTACTAAATAATTTCAATGATGATGTCATCGAAAATCTTTACTGCGGCACCGCCTGTACATATTTATTATGTCAATCTTATATGTCAGTAAACTCAACTATGGTTTTAAGTTGTTTTTTTTTTACACACAATTCAATTGAAGGTCTTTATGTGACATACACAAAATATATCTGATAAATCAAACTGTTATCCCATTCAGTAGTGAGCCCATTTTAAAGCATTACAGTGTGTTGATGTGTATAAGTCATAAGTGTTTATAAGTGAGTATAAGTTTGTAAGTATGTGTAAGTGTGTGTAAGAGTGTATGAGTGTGAACAAGTTTGTATACGTATTTGTGTATTTTTCAGTGTGTTTAGGTGTTTAAATGTGATTATGTGAGCATGCATGTATAAGTATAAGTGTGTATTTTCAAGCGTGTATAAATGTGAATAGGTGTGTGAAAGTGTATGTAAGTGTGTATAATTCTGCACACTTCTTTGGTCTATTGAACTACGTGTGTACCACTGAACCCAACCCAACTGGATAGCAGGAAAAGAAAGAGTTGTTTACAAAAACCTTTTGTGTAGATGTTACGTTTTAGCAGCAGATGGGGTCGTTGCTACAAATGACACATGGCCGTATCACATACTTTTTTTTTGCGCAGAATAAAAAATGTCTAGTTTCAAATAAACCAAACAGTTGATATTTTTAGTTAGAAAGACAAAAATAAGCAAGAATGTTGACGGCAATCATTTTTATTATTGGAGGTTCTGTTCAGACAAACAGGCAGCCATTTTTGTTGTTGTTTTTTTTTTGGTATCATATTATTTTTGGAGATCTCATCATTGTGCGCCTGCAGGTGGTGGCTGACTGCCAGGTTTTGCTATTAACACGGCACTGAGACGAGGCGCAGGAAAAAAAAATGAAGCTAATGCGAGAATAGAAGTACAAACCAGTTTTAGTTTCATGTCAGGAAATCGAGAATAAGATTTGCCAAGTTTGTATTACATGACGTCATCTCAAAACTGCTCGGCCCACCCAGTATAAAAACCGGGCAGCCCTATTTTTAAATCCACTCAACAAAGTTTGTCGTTAACTCCGCCCAGTGAGCTCAAAGCTCAGATTTACTAGGACCTGTAAAGCCTACCTCTCATTAAAACAGCACAAAGAAAGATACCTGAAATGTACGCAGTCTGCCGTAAAAACGAAAGATGGCCGGGCTAACTTTGAAGTGAGTGAGTTCTCATGGAGCAATAAACGATAAAGGGAAAAGACTCAACAGGATTCAAGTGCAGATAACTCTAATTTATACAGGGGTCTCCCGATACGTATATCATTGACTTTTATTTTTATGACATTTGGAATGAAAGTTTGATATGGTTTGAAACCACGTTTCCTGCAGACTTGTTTACATTCTTGTACTAGTAGAAAATGCCAGGGTTTGTAATATACGTATAATATACACATAACATAAAGCATTGAAGCATACATATAGTATAAAGCACTGTAATATACATAGGCCTATAGTATAGAGCACTCTAAGATACATCTTGTTCATGGCACCGCACTATACATATATGATATATTACAAATCACTGCAATATGCATCCAGTATCTTTAAACTGCAATTCTTAGATTGTGCCAGTACTGGTCAAAAGAGTGTGGTGGCGTCAAGGGCAAACCTAGAGGGTGTGAAGGGGGGCATCACCCCCGGGGGCACTTTAGGGTTATATTTAATAATAAATGATGGACGGGTGTGTTAAGGGGGCGCACTTTATGGAGCCCGCCTAGGGCGGAATAAACTCTAAGTACGCCCCTTAGTGTAGTTCTTTGACTCTGGTGGTAAAGCCGGCTATTGGCTATTGGGCCACCGATTAATCAGCCCCCAAATTCTAACAGAAAAAAACTATCTATTTTTAAACCCCGTCTAACTAGCCGCCCCCACCCCCATTTTACGATGAACCCAACAGATCCACTAAATGCCCCAAACAAGTTGGTCTGGACACCACAATTTCTAGAACCGTTGCTGTGATTTTTCATAAGTTTAACATTCGAGCTCGGAGGCGACACGACTATGTTATAGCATCGCTAGTACGTCATGAAATCAGTTAGAAGTGCAGCATCCCCAACGTTTCAAAGCATCTGCACGAGCAGTCGATAAATGACATAGATGCTATACAAAATACAGCTTTAAGGAAGCTGAACACAACAAAGAGCAACAACAAAAATCCTAATCACATCAATAAAACAAATCACTTTTTACGTCGACCAAACCACCACATTTATGTCCCAAAAAAAAAAAAAAAAAAAAAAACAAGCAAAAATAAAAAAAAAAATAAAAAATACAGCTTTAAGGAAGCTGAACACAAAAAAGAGCAACAAAAAAAATCCTAATCACATCAATAAAACAAATCACTTTTTACGTCGACCAAACCACCACATTTATGTCCCAAAAAAAAAAAAAAAAAAACAGAACAGTCATAACTTAAAAAGATGAGACTGTCGAAACCTGAGGAGACCATATTTCCTTGATTTCTTGAAGTTCAACTTCACTATGGGTGGTATCATTGATAAGGGAGTGGCCCAGACAGTGATTGCCCTGTTAAGGGAGTGGCCAAGACGGTGATTGGCCCGTCAAGGAAGTGGCCAAGACAGTGATTGCCCCGTTAAGGGAGTGGCTCAGACAGTGATTTCCCCATGAAGGGAGTGGCCAAGACAGTGATTGCCCCGTTAAGGGAGTGGCAAAGACAGTGATTCCCCTGTGAAGGGAGTGGCCCAGACAGTGATTGCCCTGTGAAGGGAGTGGCCCAGACAGTGATTGTCCTGTTAAGGAAGTAGCCAAGACAGTGATTGCCCTGTTAAGGCAGTAGCCAAGACAGTGATTGCCCCGTTAAGGGAGTGGCCAAGACAGTGATTGCCCTGTGAAGGGAATGGCCCAGACAGTGATTGCCCCGTGAAGGAAGTGGCCAAGACAGTGATTGCCCTGTGAAGGGAATGGCCCAGACAGTGATTGCCATGTGAAGGAAGTGGCCAAGACAGTGATTGCCCTGTGAAGGGAGTGGCCCAGACAGTGATTGCCCTGTGAAGGAAGTGGCCCAGACAGTGATTGCCCTGTGAAGGGAGTGGCCCAGACAGTGATTGCCCTGTGAAGGAAGTGGCCAAGACAGTGATTGCCCTGGGAAGGGAGTGGCCCAGACAGTGATTGCCCTGGTAAGGGAACCTGTTAAGGAAGTGACCAAGACAGTGATTGCCCCGTTAAGGGAGTGGTCCAGACAGTGATTGCCCTGGTAAGGGAGTGGCCCAGGCAGGCATTGTCCGGGTAAGGGAGTGGCCCAGACAGTGATTGCCCTGGTAAGGGAGTGGCCCAGACAGGGATTGTCCGGGTAAGGGAGTGGTCCAGACAGTGATTGCCCTGGTAAGGGAGTGGCCCAGACAGGGATTGTCCGGGTAAGGGAGTGGCCCAGACAGTGATTGCCCTGTTAAGGGAGTGGCCCAGACAGTGATTGCCCTGTGAAGGGAGTGGCCCAGACAGTGATTGCCCTTTTAAGGAAGTGGCCAAGACAGTGATTGCCCTGTTAAGGGAGTGGTCCAGACAGTGATTGCCCTGGTAAGGGAATGGCCTACACAAGGATTGTCATGTTAAAGGAGTGGCCCACATCTTTTAGACTTCAAAACACACTCAGCCACTTTTCAGCTTTTGCTGACCCTTTCTCCTTTAATGCGGCAGACGTCAGCCTCTTTTTTTTTCGAAGTGGCTAATCGTACCCGGGTAACAGAAGTGAGAGGTTGGGATTAAAAAAAAACTATTTAAAATTTTATTGTTGGGTTTGTAAGACAAAATGAGGTATCAAATTAAAGATAATTGAATGGGCAGCCCATTATGGGCTATATGTTTTTAAACTTAATTCTTCAGTTTAAATAAAATAAAATACCACAAATGACATCCGAATAGTTTTTTTAACCGGGTCTCTTAAAATTGTTGTTATGACGGAAAAGTGCAAAAAGACGTCTAGATTGGTCGCCAAAATAATACAAGTAAACAGGTCTGCAGTGGGCCTACTGCATAATTATAATACGAACCCGTGACACATGCACTCGCATGTTATTTCGCCATGTTGATCGAACTGAAATCTGTTCGAATCTTTTTTTTCAGTTCACATATAAAAATTTTGCGTCAAATTTCTTTTTGAACGCATTACTTTGTTTTACTATATGGTATATGCCTTCAAAAGTCCCGACTGAAAAACTCCCTGGGCGGTGGGGTGGGGGGTGGTAACGCAACACATTCCCTCCGGAGCGGAAGCAAAGCCACCCAGATCCTCAGGGAAAGTCGACTGCGAACGCTTTAAACGCAGCGTTTTTGGTCGACCGGGAGTCCCCCAGGCCAAGGGGAAGGTTCCCGGCGGGCTTCCGCACGGTCGGGCTGCGGGGAGACCCGGCCTCGGCGAGACCCGGCGTCGGCCCGTGTGAGGGTGTGCCGGGGGGGGGGGCATTTAGAGCTTGCGCTCGACGGCCCACCGAGACTATTTGCCCATGTGGCGTATTTAGTAGTGACATCTTTGTGGGTTCGATTCCATTGTTATGATGATTGTATTTTTTTAAAAAATGGGATCGCGAGTTATTTAAACCGGGGTGCGTGCCACAGTTTGCCCACCCCTGTTCTAGGGC
>CAXITT010000018.1:2101673-2316510 GCA_964033795.1 Lymnaea stagnalis
GTGTCATTGTAGTCTAGTGTGTCACTGATGTTTAGTGTGTCACTGAGGTCTAGTGTGTCACTGAGGTCTAGTGTCACTGAAGTCTAGTGTGTCACTGAGGTCTAGTGTCACTGAAGTCTAGTGTGTCACTGAAGTCTAGTGTTTCACTGAGGTCTAGTGTGTCACTGAGGTATAGTGTCACTGAAGTCTAGTGTGTCACTGAGGTCTAGTGTCACTGAAGTCTAGTGTGTCACTGAAGTCTAGTGTGTTACTGAAGTCTAGTGTGTCACTGAGGTCTAGTGTGTCACTGAGGTCTAGTGTCACTGAAGTCTAGTGTGTCACTGAGGTCTAGTGTCACTGAAGTCTATTGTGTCACTGAAGTCTAGTGTGTCGCTGAGGTCTAGTGTGTCACTGAGGTCTAGTGTGTCGTTCAATGAAATGTGTTGAAAAATACTGATGTAAATCGATAAGTAAATGAAAATCTTTAAAGAGCAGACCATCAGTGAGCTATCCATAATCAGCGAGGCATCCATAGTCAGTGAGCCATCCATAGTCCGTGAGCCATCCATAGTCAGCGAGCCATCCATAGTCAGTGAGCCATTTATTGTTAGAGAAGACCATCCATAGTCAGTGAGCCATTTATTGTTAGAACAGACCATACATAGTCAATGAGCCATGTATTGTTAAACAAACCATCCATAGTCAATGAGCCTTGTATTGTAAGAACAGACCATCCATAGTCAATGAGCCATGTATTGTTAGAACAGACCACCCATATTCAATGAGCCATTTATTGTTAGAGCGGGTCATCCATAGTCAGTGAGCCATTTATTGTTAGAGCGGGCCATCCATAGTCAGTGAACCATTTATTGTTAGAGCAGACCATGCATAGTCAGTGAGCCCTCCATAGTCAGTGAGCCATGTAGCCTATTGTTGGAACTTTTGGGGGACAAAAGGACTTAAGACCATTAGGGACAAACGGAATGAAGACAAGGGGAAGAACAAAGAGAAGGCTTACCCTAAGAAACACTTCAAACAGATACTGCGTGCGTGATGTAATAATCCCAGACAACAGCCGGTCTGTTACAAACCAACTGCAGGTGAAAATGATTGGCGAAACAGAAATAGAATACGAATAGCAAAGACTGATTTACGTAACTACTGAAAACATTGTCTTGTTGAGGAAGAGGGGAAAAAAAACTCGCTTTCTTCGCCTGTTTGTAGTAGGTGGCGCACTTACGTGTGGGGTAAGATACATGCCAGGTACACTTGCCAGGACGGCGAACGGCTTATGTTAAACCCATGATTATCGCTTGTCACACGAACTGGGTTGCAACTTGGTGTCAGCGTTTGGGGTCGGAGCAGGAGACAAACACAATTTTTGCCAGGCCAGACAGAGAGTCCATTCCTAAGTCTGGTGACACATTTTCATCTCCACAATTTGGATTTCTCCATTTGCCGACTCAGAATTTTTTTGAACAATGTACAAAGAGACATAAAAAGAGGTTTAGCATCGAAGAACTCGGTTATTTGATTAAGTTTAAGGGAAGTAATCCCCTAGCAGTGGGAAAATTCACTTATCAAGGCAGCACCCTCTAAGGGTCAGTAACAATAGACGATGACATCATCATAAATGATGACATTAACAATAGACGATGACATCACCATACATGATGACATTAACAATAGACGATGACATCACCATAAATGATGACATTAACAATAGACGATGGCATCACCATAAATGATGACATTAACAATAGACGATGACATCACCATAAATGATGACATTAACATTAGACGATGACATCACCATAAATGATGACATTAACAATAGACGATGGCATCACCATAAATGATGACATTAACAATAGACGATGACATCACCATAAATGATGACATTAACAATAGACGATGACATCACCATAAATGATGACATTAACAATAGACGATGACATCACCATAAATGATGACATTAACAATAGACGATGACATCACCATAAATGATGACATTAACAATAGACGATGACATCACCATAAATGATGACATTAACAATAGACGATGACATCACCATAAATGATGACATTAACAATAGACGATGACATCACCATAAATGATGACATTAACAATAGACGCTGACATCACCATACATGATGACATTAACAATAGACGATGACATCACCATAAATGATGACATTAACAATAGACGATGACATTAACAATCGATGATAGCATCATCTATAAATTATAACTCAACAACAGAATATACCAGGCGAATGTTGAAGTCAGAAGACTAAGTATCAGTGTCTGGGAGGAAGACTCCGTATGAGTGTCTGGGAGGAAGACTCCGTATGAGTGTCTGGGAGGAAGACTCCGTATGAGTGTCTGGGAGGAAGACTCCATATGAGTGTCTGGGAGGAAGACTCCGTATGAGTGTCTGGGAGGAAGACTCCGTATGAGTGTCTGGGAGGAAGACTCCGTATGAGTGTCTGGAAGGAAGACTCCGTATGAGTGTCTGGGAGGAAGACTCCGTATGAGTGTCTGGGAGAGAAGGGATCTCAGGGGTCTCATTCTTTCCACTAAGCTGAAGGTATCAATAGTATCAACAACTCTACTAAACGCCAGCGAGACGTGGATGGTATGCAGCAGATATGATAGACAACTAAACCATCTCCACTTCCACTGTTTACGCAAAGTCCCTGATACAGAAGCCTTACAAAAGACTCCATTTAAACGCATCCACACATCCGTACTTACAAAAAGGACACATCAGATGGACAGGACATGTTGAGAGAATGCCAGTCATCAAACTGCCTACACAACTCAAGTACGGTGAACTTTCCAGAGAGAAAAGCTCTTCTGGTGGACAGGAAAAAAAAAGCGCTTTAAAGATAGTCTACAAGTGTCCCTCAAGTCCATGAACATCGACCGGAATTCGCGGGAAACACTTGCTATGTTTCGCACAAGCTGGCGAGGCAGAAGCACTGTAGTAGCACAATCTTCACAGAGCAAACGCACCGCCCACTTCCAAAGAAAGCGCACAGTGAAGAAAAGCAGAGTCGTCCCCCGTTTCCTCCAGGACCACACAACTTCTGCATATTCACCGTCGAATATAGTCTTGGTGATCTGCGCATGTGAATGACATACACAACGTTAACACGCATGTCGACGTATTCACACAGTACATTCACACTGTAACCACGCATGTTCACGTAGTCACACAGTTTGTCGAAATGTCTTTGTTAGTATTAAAGTTAAAAACTTTAGGTATAACACATACCCATAAACAAACCGGTTGGCCCAGAAGCCTCTGCGACCGCAGGATGCCTCGGATATTTAAGGGACAAAAAGTTGTTATATGGAATATGTTTTTTTTAAACATCAACGATCGGGAAGTAGGATAAAAATTGAGGGCGCCGATTACTCTTGAGCGGAAAAGGCAGGAGGGGGGTCTAGGTATCACTCTCCAGAATTTTTTTTTTAATTTCCAAATCAAGGGGTGAATTTTAGACCTGAATTCGGTGTTACTTTTAGATGAAATTTTTCAAGCGTTCAGGGGAGGCATTACTGCGCCCAGTGCTATACATGAACTGAATTCACTACAGTTGTGGCGCGCCCCATGGTAATCATATGGCACACGCGTAGATTCAACCCCGTATTGTCATTTTGATTGGCGCGAGGGAACAGGGGAGCAGAAATTGAGGATGCCGAAAACTCTCAAGTAAAAGTGGGGACAGAGGTCCCCCAAAGAAAAATGTTGATTAATTTAAAACGCTGGGATGCATTTTGGCGCACACTAGAAATTTGATGTTTCATTCGGATCGTTTGGAAGGGATCATTTCCAGCGTCTGATGGGAAGAGCCAGAATTAGCCGTAATAAAGATCGGGTGCATCTCTAACTCCGCCCCAGTCCAACGTGAACTAAACTTATTTCCGCTGATGCTATTCAGGGTATACATTTTGCCCTATCTTAATGTGGCCCCTTAAACCTTTATGGACCCAATTTTTTTTTTTTTTTGGTGATAAATTTAAAATAAAAGAATGGATTTCGGCACATTTATAAATTTAATTTTGCAACATTCTACACTTTATCAAAGAGCGACGGGAGAGATGGTAGTTAAAAAATTTAAGTTTCAGTTTGCTTCAGAGCCATCGTGTGGGTCCTGCAATCTCTGTGGCTGTAGGAGGCCTCCGATATTTAAGGGGTTTAAACTAGTGATTTGGACACTTTTTAAATTATCAAATTTTAATGTATGTGGTGGAAGGACAAAACCGAAAAGTGGTGGGGGCCTCGGAAAAGTAAAGCGACGGCTTTGATTGACCTTGCTTGACCTAGTTATGCAATACAAATAGTTTTTTTTAAATTACTAAATAACTCTGTGGTTTCATCCTTTATTAATACTATTTTTGGGGTAAACTACTTAAATAAAAGATTTTTTTTTTAAACTTCCAAAAAAGATTTCTATCACAAAAAGCACTGCCAATATTATTTTAAATGTTGAACGCAATGGGAAAAAAATCTAGTTATAATAAATACATTTTCCAAATATTTCCAAGTTTCACATGAGTCAAACAGAAAAAAAAATGTTTTTGTAGAAAAGTCTACACATTTTCAAAACAGGTTATTTTAATAAATCGTATAAGAAATGCATAATTATATTAAGAAGACATGACTTGTTTACAAAAAAACAAACAAACAAACAAACAAACAAAAACAACATATATATTAATGCGTGGGAAATCGTGCAAAAATAACTATAAATTTCCCAATATTCAGTTGATTGAAATGTTTATTTGGAATTTCAAGCAACTATAATTTTCTTCGGATAAATTTTAAATTTTCTCTTCGATATATTTTTAAAAATTAAAAAAAAAAAATACATAGAATTTAGTATTAAATTTACGATTTAGAGAGATTTTTTTCTTCTAAAACTAGAACATAAAATGGCAAGGGAATTTATTTTATAATTATTTTTTTTTAATTATTTTTTTTTTTTTAGTTTTCCGCTGTTTTTTTTTCTGAAAACATATATTTAAAAAAATCCGTGCTCATATAAAAATTAAAAAAAAAAAATACATAAAATTTAATATTAAATTTACGATTTATAGAGATTTTTTTTTTCTAAAACTAGAACATAAAATGGCAAGGGAATTTATTTTATAATTATTTTTTTTTAATTATTTTTTTTTTTTTAGCTTTCCGCTGTATTTTTATCTGAAAACATATATGTACAAAAATCCGTGCTCATAGGTGGGGGAGATTGTTTATTATTCTAATATTAAAGAGATAAAAGAAGTTGGGAATTTAATAAATATAATCTAACTTTCTTCTTTAAACTGTGTTATGAAAGTAGTGTTACTAGAACACCCCAAAAAGCTTTCGCTTTAATTATAATAGCTGAAGCTTGCACTCTTTGTAATTCCACGTTAAATTATTATTTTTTTTTTAAAAACAAATTATCAAATTTTTAAGTTTTATTTTACCTAGCTCAACATACATGGAATCTAGTACATTACAAATGATGATAATAACTTTATGTTTTAAAGCTTGAGGTCATCTTAATTGTATAGGTAACTTTAAATCCATACTAAAAAGGTCATGTTTTTATGATGCAATATAATTTGAAAACAGATTGCTCTATCCTTTGATGCTTAGCAAGAACTATGTATTGATGAAAAGGTATTTTAATACAGAGTTATTAAAGTCATTAAAAATTTTAAAAAATAGCGATATATGCGAACATATAAACCTCGGCTCATAATCGGAAGCGGCCAAGTGTAAAAAAAAAAGTGCGATATTTATAATCGAATAGTGTCAGCCTCTAACCTAGCGGTTCTCAACCTGTGGGTCACAACCCTTTTGTGAGTTGAAAGACCCTTTCGCAGGGGTTGCCTAAGACCATCGGAAAACACATATACTCTATAGTTAGGAAGTAGCAACGAAAATAATTTTATGGTTGGGGATCGCCACAACATGAGGAACTGTATTAAAGGGTCGTGGCATTAGAAAGGTTGAGAAGCACTGCTCTAACAGGATTAGCTTTAAATAGACGGAATATAAAATATATCAAGCAAAGCGATATTTCACTGGTGCCACCAATTGAAATCAGTTAAAGGCACTCTAGTTTTTAAAAAAGAAATGTGTGTTTTGTTTTATTGTTGTCGTACATATTCCCCACCCCCGGGGGGGGGGGGCACTTACCATTCTGGGGGGGGGATGTCGACTACTTGAGACACTGAATGTGAGAGTGTAACAGTGATAAAATGAAAACCGTACAACGAGCCTTTTTTATGGACACCCCTTGAGACCAAATGACGCCTTATGAAGTACGTGATATGAGCCTTTTTATGGACACTCGCCTTCCCTGGTGGCTCTGGTCGACATGTCTGTAGTGGCATGCTGAATAAAGGGGCATTGTCACCAACAACCAGCGCTTACCGGAGAACTTGCGTGGGGATACAAGGGTCATGCGTGGTATCTGCTAAAAATGTAACAACTACAGTGTTACTGTCAGCTGAGGACATTTCTTCAGTTGCTATAAAGGTGGTTATTATGATTTATATGTTGGTAGTGGCAGCCTCATGATTCTATATGCACAGCCATTGAGGCGGGTTGTTCATAGGCAACCGTTTCGTCCCAGCTACTTAGCTTACTATTTGTGAGTTAGAAAGCCACCGTTGAAAACCCATATATAGAGGGCGTCCTACACTTCCCTGGGTACTTCAATTTTAATTTACCGCAAAAATTATCATTTGTGCTATTCTATGTCTATGCAGTCATATCCGGTTTAATAAATACAACTGCTTCTGTAGACACCATGAATTCTTTGACAATTTCTGCATTAGTTCACAATGAAGTCAGTTGTATCTTGTTTCTACAACAACGCGGTATTATACATGCTGTCAGGCGATGTGCTATCAACCACAAAGTTAACGGAATGCCAATACTCAACGCATCGAACATTCGTGGACATTGGCAAGAGAGAGAAACAATGGCACACACACAGAAATATGCTCGATTCTTATAGGTGTGGGTTCATTTGGCGTCGACGCGTTAAAGCAAATGTTTTGAATGTATTCTAGACGATAGTGTTCAAATTTGGCCAGCACAGTAGTGCCGGACTTTAAAAGAAGTAAAATAGGTTTTCATGCAAAAGAACATTTGTTTTATTGGAAGTGTGAAGTGTGTTAATGAAAATGTGAAATAATGTATAATTTACAACAATTTTTGCGTTGAATTATACGTTTTTATTCAAAAGAACATTTGTTTTATTGGAAGAATGAATAATAATAATTTTTGCGGTGAATTAAAATTGAAGTACCCTTCCCTGGGATGGGCAGGGGGACATCAGGGCGGAAATACACTACCCCGACACCTGAAAAAGTCGACTGCTGATGTTGTGAGAGCAACATCACCAACCGACCGGATGTCCTTAGGCTCAGGTGGCCCCTGTAAAGCTAGTCAGTTAAGTGACGTCACGTGAGGCAGCAGGCGGAGATCTCGAACGTCCCGCTTCGCGGCCCGATAGTTAGGGGACTTTTCAGTGTTGATAAAAAGGGGTGGTGGTGTGATTTGGGGAGGGCATTAAGACCGTTTTAGCTCGACGGCTCGCTGACGTCATGTCCTAATGTACATACATAAGGACATACACCAGAGACCAAGTGACGCCATATGTCAACGTGTAGCTAGTCTTTTTCGGACACACACCAGAAACGATCACGATCAAATAAGGTCACGAAGAACTGTTATAAATTCGAAAATGTGTTTCCTGAAAAACACCTTTAAAAGGACCTATTTTAATCTATGCATATGTATATATATATATATATATATTTATTTTTAGGCTTAATTATGTTTTCTTACGTATTTGGTTGTTAAAATCTACTGTGAAATAACTTACTAGAAGCACATCGATTGCTTGACCTTGTACAAAGTGATGACCACACTATCGTACAATGAATGATACAAATGACACCCACTGGCTTGAACCAACTTGAATTATTCCATCCCACCGTGTCAGCCGCTCAACCCCGTTACGTAGCTGTGGTGCCGCGGGGGGGGGGGGGGTAATAAAGTGTGTGTGGGGGTAACTTGTAGTAACCCGGGATTTTTATGAAATACTTTTCTTTCTCTTTGCATTTATTTCTTGTGGATGGAGCGGTTTGTTTGTGTTGTATCTTTTGACACACGTGATATTTTCGCTCAGTTGATCTTTTTCTCGTAAAATTGTCACATGAAAGGTGGTCATCGTCCCGTTTCACCTGAGTTGTGTCAACATCGCGTCTACTCATGGGTCGACGGAGGCGGGTTGACACTGTCGCTCAAATGATCGAGGTGCATCGTGTCTGCCTCGTGGTTGACTGAACGGCTGGGTGGGTGATCTACTTTCTTTAGTTTTATCCCTAAACCTAACCTGAACCCTTAACCTATTAAGTTAAATATTCATGTAAATGACTTCATGGCACGAATTGTCTGCTTTAGCCCTTGTTTTTTGTAAAACTTCCTCATTATCGATGGTTTTTTTAAAGTTGCAAATGCGTCGAAATGGCTCTTAATTTAACGTCACAAAACAGCATGCATATATATATATGGGCTCTTAGGCAATACCCATCACTGGACATGGTCCATAAGGCACAAATCTACTACACCAGATACAGACACAAATAACTCTTTGGATAAAATGGAAGAAGGCAAAAAATATATGAATAGAATAATTTTTAATTTTTATAGAATTTATAAAGATATAAAACCATAAAAAGATAGAATAAGTAATAGTACAAATACAAACTGGAGATAATAATGGCTTTTATAAGGGGAGCCACACACCCCCCCCCCCCCCGAATTCATTACACATGTTTCAGCAGAATGTCAACTCCAAGGTGGGGGACATAAAGTTAGCAACATCAACTTCCGTCAGAGCAAATTGTTTCATTAAAAAAAATTAAGACTTCTTAAAAATGCCATATAAAAAAATTTAACATTTTATTCTGATAGGGTTGTATTGTCTACATTTTTGACAGAACATTTTAGGCCATCCAATCTCACTTTGCATGTCATTCTGACCACTCACAAGCTCAGTCACATGACCACTCACAAGCTCAGTCACATGACCACTCACAAGCTCAGTCACACAATGGTTTGAACTTTTATTGACCATTTTTTTCTTTAGCTCATATTTTGTTAAATTTTCATTTTTTTCCTTTACATTGGAAGAACATTTGTATAAAAAACACAGAAATGTTTAGATTTTACAAGAATTCATCTCAGTTACAAGACTTGCTTGTTGTATTTTGACATAAAATGATATCTGTAAACTTTTGACATAAAAAAAAACTAAAAATGGACAACCTTCGCACTCTGCATGCGCACCATTAGCACCATACAAACAAGATAAGAAAAGAAGAAAGAAAAGAAACAAAATATATATAAAAAAAAAACAAGTAAATAATAAATGAAGGCATCCGTGGTCATGGATATCACTAACCAACCTAATGTCACATGACATCTTTATGTAAAATAAATAATTTTATTTCTATAGTTATATTTGATCTTGCATCTCAGTAAATAGCCTATTAAATATTCAGCAGTGTAAGTCCTTCTATTGGTATATCAGAGCTAACAATCAACATAAGTTAAGTACATTTTACATCCACAATTGCTTGATATTTTGGCTTAAGTATAAAAAAGTCAAGGTTTTATTTTGTAAAAGTAGAATGGTCTAATCAATAGTTTAGATGATTGACCTCTTGCTGTCTGAAC
The DNA here is from genome assembly GCA_964033795.1 of Lymnaea stagnalis. Lineage (NCBI taxonomy): Eukaryota > Metazoa > Mollusca > Gastropoda > Lymnaeidae > Lymnaea > Lymnaea stagnalis. The sequence continues at coordinate 2,111,414 of CAXITT010000018.1, forward strand.
TGTGTGAGACCTGACTATAACATGGTCATGCTGTCGGGCTTGGCATGCGAGGGTTGGTCAAGTGGTTGATTTTGACCTCTGTGGACAGATAATGAAATATGACATTAGGAAATGGCGTCAACGGGCTGTCGAGCAAAACCTATATATCCCCTCCCCAAAGCATCCCCCCAAGCCTGAGAAAATGAAAAGAGATGATGACCCTGTTGCCATTGTGTATCTATTTTAATACATTTGGTATAGACTTAATGTCTGATGTTAGACATACATATGATTCAGTAGATATGTGATGGAGTAAAGGGGACGCCTACCCTTGGAATATGGGATTGACTGCTGCCGCCACTCTGGGGTCATGACCTGTGTGTGTGACATGCTCTACTCCATGTTGATCCATGGTCATGTTAACCTCTCCATAGTCTGGGATGGCCTCATCAGGTGGTACATACATGTTAAGGCTCTGTGAAAGACACAAGAAATGTTATGTCAATGCATTTTATGCCACTGCATGTTATGTCACTGGACATTATGTCAATGCATTTTATGTCACTCCATGTTATGTCACTGGACATTATGTCAATGCATTTTATGTCACTGCATTTTATGTCACTGGACATTATGTCACTGCATTTTATGTCACTGCATTTTATGTCACTGCATGTTATGTCACTGGACATTATGTCACTGCATGTTATGTAACTGCATATTTTGGCACTGCATGTTATGTCACTGCATGTTATGTCACTGCATGTTATATCGCTGCATGTTATTTCACTGGATGTTATATCACTGCATGTTATATCGCTGCATGTTATATCGCTGCATGTTATATCGCTGCATGTTATTTGACTGCATGTTATATCACTGCATGTTATATCACTGCATGTTATATCACTCCATGTTATATTACTGCATGTTATGTCACTGCACGTTATGTCACTGCACGTTATGTCACTGCTCAATGATGGACAATATGTATGTTATTTCACTGCCTATGTAAGAGACAATGATCATTTGTTAATCCAATGAGATAGTTCATCTCTTACCTGTGTTTCATACTCCCTCATAAATCCTGCTGGCTCAGCAAAGTCAGGGTTGTCATTAAAAGAAGGCTGGTACGTCTGATATCTATGGAGGAACTTAATGTATCTGGAGTAGAGAGAAAATAAATCCTGTATATAGCAATGTTCACAATTAGAGCTGAATCATTTATATAAACAATTACCTGTGCAAAATCTCCATTAAAACTACCATAATCATGCTATTTTCTCTCATACCTGGCATGGGAAAAGATGATGACAATGATTCCAACAACACACAAAAGGATGATGATGGCGGCCAGTGCAATAAGTGCTGCCCACGGGTCATCCATCCACCATATGTACGACTTGGTCAGCATGTTACGGTAAATAATGTCACTCTTGTATGGCACACGTATGGTCTCCACGGTAACATTCAATGACCCTGCAACTGTATTTGCAACCTTGACCACGGCGGCTTGAGATGTAATACTGGGGAGACAAGATGGAAGGACATTTGAAATGCAGGACATGTAGTTATACCTTGAAAACACAAACTAAAGGAAGATGTCAATGAAAACTAAATTCAAACATGTCAAACACTAAGGTGACACAAAGTTTATATGATAAGTGATTACCTGTATATTGTACCTAGTTTTGGACATGACTGACACAAGCATCCTGTACATGATGTACAGATGACATAGAAGGTACAGACTACATAGCATGTTCAGAGTACATAGGAAGGAACAGACTATATAGGAAGGAACAGACTACATAGCAGATACAGAATACAGATCATACAGACTACATAGCTCTGAGAGCATTTTGGTCAGTCATAAAAGACAAGTTAAACTGAGGCTGTAATATTCAACAATTTGTTAGCCAACTTACCAGTTAAACAGCCAACTTACCAGTTAAACAGCCAACTTACCAGTTAAACAGCCAACTTACCAGTTAAACAGCCAACTTAACAGTTAAACAGCCAACTTAACAGTTAAACAGCCAACTTACCAGTTAAACAGCCAACTTACCAGTTAAACAGCCAACTTACCAGTTAAACCTTATGTCAGTAGATAATTAAACCACAAAGTACTGCAAACTCAGAGAAGTATTAGATAAGAAGGTCTTTACTTAATAATGGCAAGATATAAAAACCAATGTTGATATCCTGTGATATTTTCAATATAATGATTGTAACTCAACTATCTGATGATCAACTATCTGATGATTGTAACTCAACTATTGGATGATTCTATCTCCACTATTGGATGATTGTAACTGCACAGCATGAATGGTTGCTGTGTACAAAATACTTGCATTGGTTCAGACAGAAACATTGAAGTCTAGGAGACAATGGCTTGGGCCAAGACAGAACAGTGGGAAAGGTAAGTGATTATGTCAACAGTGGGAGCGTGTGAAGAGTTTGTCAGGCACGAACAAGGTTGTTGACACAGACAAGGGGAGACAAGTCAGGCTGATAGATGATGGTCCTTGATGACTGGGCAAGACATGAAGCATAAGGGGAGAAAATCAGGTGGAACCAATCAGACAAACCAAGCAGGCAACCATTATAAAAAATTCTTTGGAAATGTTTACATGGCAAGTGGGATTATGAACTATACATGAGATCAACCCAAGTAGAAAAAACAAGAAACAAGTAGAAAAAACAAGAAACAAGTAGAAAAAACAAGAACCAAATAAAAAAAAATTATAAAAAAATAGAGAAGTAAAACTGCACTTACACAATTGCATCTGGATCACTTTGGTTGATGAGCTGATAGGATTCTCTTGGCAGTGCTGCCACAAATGTGATGTCACTCCTGGGGACACAACAAGGTTGTCAATTAACTTGGTAACAAAAACAACTAGTCATTGAAATGCTAAGAGAAGCAGTTAACTTAATTTACATGTTAGAATTTTGTCAACTAACTTGGTAAAAAAAAACAACTAGTCATTGAAACACTAAGAGAAGCAGCTAACTTAATTTACAGGTTAGAATTTAACAGTGACGCAAAGAACAATGCTGAATTAAAACTAATTGATTCAAAACTTTAAGTTCAACAAGTCTGAGTTTTGGTATTAATGGGAAAAAGAAATGACAACGGAGTCCAAACCTAAAATATATAAGACAAAGCACAAAGTATTGTTAGTTTCCAGTCAAGCGAAGTGAGCTGACCCAAGTTTTCCATGTGCCTATACAACTACTAGCTATAATAGATTCATTTCATTTCTAACTATTCAATCTGCTTTCAAATTAATTTTTTTTCCCTAGGAGGTGGAAGTTTTGTGTTATAATTCCATTAAAATATGGGTAGACCAAATCAACAACAAAATAATAATTACGTTGAGCCCAGCTGATATTAGGTCTCAATTCAAATATGATCATTTTCAAACCTCATCCATGCAGGCACATGGTAACTCAAGAGTTGATATCAGTGGACTTAACAAATGAGCTAATTTGTAGAATAGAATACAACTTCTAGGGTATAAAATTTGTAAAGTAGAATACAACTTCTAGGGTATAAAAGTTGTTTTGGTTGTTACTCTGTGATCTACTGTAACTTACGCTGTGGGGTCGGTTAACAGGTTTCCATTAGCCAGTGCCACTGATTTCTTAGCCTCAATCTTTTCAATCAAAATAACTAATTGAGTGGCGCTTTGTAGAGCCCTGAAACCAGAAAAGACTTTATCGTCATCATAGTAAGCACTCTTTTAATTAAGTAATCCTTCTTTAACTTAACACTAAACCTTAATTTCTAACATTTCTTTCATTTAACTCTACACATTGACTCTTTTAGGAAATAGTTTTTCAACTCTTTCCTTTGGCTCATGACTTTGCATATCATGGCAGTTTGACGGCTGTGACAACAGTTATTTCAATAATCTTCAACCAACGGGCTGTCATTAAAAAGCTGGGTAAAACAAAAGTAGAACCAAAAAATAAGAGCTGCCACTTACAGTCTGTATTTCTCCTTTTGGGCAACAACATCTGCCACATCCTTGTTGGCTACAACCAAGATGAATCGATTTATGGGACGGATCAAGTTAATCTGATGGATAGAAACAATGTTCAAATGAGTGTTATCAATTTCAACTTATCTTTTGGTCAATTGCCCAAATAACCATGGATTTTTACAAATCACTAACGAGAAGTTGTTCCTAAAAGTATAATTTGGCAAAGTTAGTTAATGCATATATGTGAAACTTAAGTCAGTGATAAGTAAAACGTACGTAGCAATCAGCCAGGGTGTACTTGTACCCTTCGACATCCGTGCTCCTGTCATGGGCCCTGGCAGTTATTTTGTACGGCCAGGTTCTGTTGCTCTTATCCGGTTCGGTAAACTCTTGAGTCGTGAACAGGCGACCATCATTTTCATCAATGGCAAAAGGGGGTGGGTCTTGTACAGGCACGTCCAGCTGGTACATCACTTGTCCGTTGAGGCCTTCATCGATATCGGTGGCCTGCATGAACAATGGGGTTTCATAAAGTCTTTACTATTGGGCGGTCCAATGATCTCCTCCACAAGATCGATTCACTACATTTCTAAGTTTAATTTAGAAATTCATGAAATTAATTTTCCCATCCCTTCGCGGTGACAATTACTTTTTGAGTTCTCAGATGTCCCGTTTGTCGTCTTCAATATTCCTCAATAAATTCATGATTGTAAAATAAGATAAGGCCAAAAAAGTAAATGACAGGTTACCGTCAACTGCATAGCCAATGTTTCTGCTGAAGCCAGGGAATCTACGGCACTGATGAAAATGCCCCTTGTTCCTGTGGGCGGTTGGGTTGCGTTTTGTGGATATGGAACAAAGATCCATTGGGGTGGATTGTCGTTGACATCAATGACCTCTATGACAACACGGGCATCTTTCCACGTGTCTAGAAGAAAAAGTTGAAAGTCGCGATTATAAAAATAAACACAAAGAGCAGTAGCATTTGTTGCGTAGAATATTTTAGTTTAGATTTTGATTGGTGAAAGTTTTTAAAATAGTTTTAAAGCTTCTCTTGAAGTCATTAAAGAATTACTTTAAAAATTGTTAATTAAAGCTTTGGGTGGAAAAATGGATTTTGGCTTTTCAAATAATCCAGAAAAATGTACAAATTGTGGATGCTGGAATGAAGATCATTCAACATAGTTCTTGTTAATGCATTGAGAATTCTCAACACAAAGTACACACATTTTATTATTTGAGATCAGTAGACTTACAACAAAAAGACATGTGGAAATAGTCTATTAGAAGTGAACAATTTAAAGAAGAAGATTTACATACTGTATTTGTACACTGGAGCTTGTCTCTTCTTTCTGCCAGTTTCTGTCAGTGCCTTGGCTGCGACAGTCACATTGAAATCATACCTTGTCTCCTTTTCTCTGTCCAAAGGCGCTGTCAGGCTTATGGCACAGTTTTTCTCATCGTCTATGGCAGCCACAATGAATTTATCTGGAAACATAGTTCGCATAGATAGGTTTTAGCTGGAAAGATTGCAAAATCTGAGGGGCATTTAGCCAGGGCTCATCTTCAAAGCTATAGCAGATAGTGTTTAGTTCTCATTCTTGCCTGACAAATATATGTGAGAATTGAAATTTTTAACAGCAGCTCTATTCTGTTTTGCAATATTTTACAGCACACACACGCATATAATTTGTATATATACTATATATATATAATTATAAAATGTTTGCATGTCCTTTGGATTGTAACATATTGACTTCAACAACCAAATTTCTGGCTACTACAAGAATTTTAGTCTAGGTTGTCCCTTACTTTTCTCCATGTGACAAGACATGATTTGCCATTAGATATAAAATTAATATCCCCCTTTTTGATGACTTTAACATGGCAGTCCTCTACCAAAATATCAGCCTAAGAAAACGAAATGTGCTCTAAAGAAAACAAAGTATTGAAAAGATGAAGCGAACCCTACCAGTGTTGGCAAGAATTGTACAAACGACCTGGCTCTGTCCTTGGTTCTCTACATCCATGAATAAAATCCTTGAACCAACTGCAGTATTTTCTTTCACTCTGACACTAAAACACAAGTTGTAGGAACAACCATTTAGATTTGATTTTTAATTAATTTTCAAGTGTAAGTGTTAAAACGGCTCCAAATAATAGTTTTTAAAAGTTGCCAAGGAGAAGAAATGTTTTCAATAGCATAATGCATTTGAAAAGAACATTTTAACTTAAGAAATATGCTTAGATTATGTCTCCATGCCTTACATTAAAATAAACTAAAGAAAGTTGTAGACAGATATCTCTGAATTAAAATGACCTAAAGAAATGAGTCTATTTACATGTAGACAGATATCTCTGTATTAAAATGACCTAAAGAAATGTGCCTATTCACATGTAGACAGAGATCTCTGTATTAAAATGACCTAAAGAAATGTGCCTATTCACATGTAGACAGAGATCTCTGTATTAAAATGACCTAAAGAAATGTGTCTATTGACATATAGACAGATATCTCTGTATTAAAATTATCTAAAGAAATGTCTATTCACATACAGACATATCTCTGTATTAAAATGACATAAAGAAATGTGTCTATTTACATGTATACTGGCTGGATGAAGCCAAGTTCTCCGTCCACAGTACCAACATAGGTCACAGTAATGGCAACAGTGGCATTCGTTGATTTGTCTCCCTTCCAGTTTTTGTCTTTGGCAACAACCATGAACTGTAAACAATAACAAGAATCTAATAGGTGGCTAGAATAGTGTACAATGTTGTTGTTTGACTAACATGAGTCTAGAATAGTGTACAATCTTGTAGTTTGACTAACATGTGGCTAGAATAGTGTACATTCTTGCAGTTCAAATTGATTATCAAGTTTTAGATATCTAATTATAAACAATTCCTTATCTTACATAGGCTTAAGAGTATGAAGCTAGTGAGAAAGTATAGACTTAAAGAGTATAAAGATAGTGAGAAAGTATAGATTTAAGAGTATACCGCTAGTGAGAAAGTCTCTGTCTGATCTGTGATCAGGGACTGAAGTCAGCAGATGAGTAAGACAAGAGGATTGTTGAATAGTTTACCCTGAAAGTCTCAGATCTGTGACCAGGGACTGAAGTCAGCAGATTAGTAATACAAGAAGATTGTTGAATAGTTTACCCTGAGAGTCTCAGATCTGTGACCAGGGACTGAAGTCAGCATATGAGTAAGACAAGAGGATTGTTGAATAGTTTACCCTGAAAGTCTCAGATCTGTGACCAGGGACTGAAGTCAGCAGATGAGTAAGACAAGAGGATTGTTGAATAGTTTACCCTGAAAGTCTCAGATCTGTGACCAGGGACTGAAGTCAGCAGATGAGTAAGACAAGAGGATTGTTGAATAGTTTACCCTGAAAGTCTCAGATCCAGTATCTGCATTGGAGGACAGCTTCCTATAAATGACACCGTCCTGAGTTATACCAAACGTCCTGCTCTGCTGGTTGGTTGTAAAGTCTTCTAACGAATACACAACTTCCACATTGGGGGTCTGAAAGAGATCATAGAAGAGTCAGTTTCAATGGCTTTTTTCTGGTCTAACTGAACTGATTTTTTTGTGATGATAAAATCACATGATAACACCATTGAGATACACACACAATCTAGCACATATGAACATAAGTATTGAGACACACACACAAGCTCAAGCATATGAAAACATAAGTATTGGCACACAATCTAGCACATAACACCATGACAAGTATTGAGACACACACACCCTAGCTCAGGATAACACAAGTATTGAGACACACAGACACACAACCTAGCTCAGGATAACACAAGTATTGAGACACACACCATAGCTCAGGATAACACAAGTTTTGAGACACACACACCCTAGCTCAGGATAACACAAGTATTGAGACACACAGACACACACCCTAGCTCAGAATAACACAAGTATTGAGACACACAAACCCTGCCACACATGATAGTTGATATAAAGATATCTTACTCCCAGGTTGAGTGGATTGTTGACATCGTCATCAACAGCTGTCACCGTAAGAATGTTGTCATTGATGCTGTCAAAGGTCGCAGCCGTGTAGTTGAGGCTAGTGAACCTTGGTGCAAACATGTTGCGAACTATCCGTATGTTGATCTTGGCCACGTCAAATCTGGGCGTTATGGCATTGTCTTGGGCCCTGATGTAGATCTGGTAATAAATGATAATAAATTAAGGACTGCATTGTAGATGTGTTAGACAGGAGAAACGTTCGTGTCAGTCAAACAACGACAACAACGACAACTGTATTTTGGTTTAGCTGATTTGTTGGATGAGTCAAAGTCTAGCAGTTTCAGCAATTATTTACTTTGAATGTGAACAATCAATCAAGAGAAGATTTATAATTAAATTAACATAAATCAAGAATTCATTTTAATTCCAATATTTCAATTTCAATCTTAAAAAAAAAGAAGAGAGTTAATTTATTGGATGCTTAATGTTTTTAAAATTTAAATTTCAAGTTAACAAACTACTTACACCATATTCACCAATAAAATAATTGCTGTACTTTACGGACAATAAGACGCTATTGACTATAAGACGCACCTCAATTTTTAAGCAATTTTTTTGTAAAAATACAATTTTTACCATTTTTATATTAATTTCAAGTATATAGCGCGCTTGAATTTTGGAAGCAATTTTTCGAAGAAAAAAATACATCTTATAGTCCATAAAATATGGTACATAATATTCACCAATAAAGTACTTACATCATATTCACCAATAAAATACTGACATCATATTCATCAATAAAGTACTTACATCATATTCACCAATAAAATACTGACATCATATTCACCAATAAAGTACTTACATCATATTCATCAGCTGAGTTGGTTGTGGTGAGGGCCTTGGTCAAGTAAAAATCTCCATTGTTTGCCCCAATAGTGAAGTAATCTATACCAAAACTGTTGGTAGGTGTTGGCCTGATGGCAGTCACATTGATGATAGAGTAGGTGATCCTTCCACTGTCACTCTGGGAACACAACATTAAATAAAATACAGAGAGAATTTTTTTTTACTAGCTTTGTTGGTTTCAAGTCCAGTGTTAAAGAACCACCTGACTATAATAAGTCACTGTTAACATCCCTATAATTAGAACCACCTGACTATAATTAATAAGTCACTGTTAACATCTGTATAATTCGAACCGCCTGACTATAATAAGTCACTGTTAACATCTGTATAATTAGAACCACCTGACTATAATAAGTCACTGTTAACTTCTGTATAATTAGAACCGCCTGACCAAAATATGTTACTTTTAACATCTGTATAATTTTTAACACAATTAATAAAAGAGCAAGCAAAATGTGCCATGCCTTAACTTATATTATCAAACACGTATCTAGCATTGAGTTGACTTGTAAGTGCAGCGTTTAGTAGCGTTCAGCATTGAAATGTTCACCTACTGATTATGAGCTGACATTGAAAGATTCACCTAGTGATTATGAGCTGACATTGAAAGATTCACCTAGTGATTATGGGCTGACGTTGAAAGATTCACCTAGTGATTATGGGCTGATATTGAAAGATTCACCTAGTGATTATGAGCTGACATTGAAAGATTCACCGACAGATTATGAGCTGACATTGAAAGATTCACCTAGTGATTATGAGCTGACATTGAAAGTTTCACCTACTGATTATGAGCTGACATTGAAAGTTTCACCTACTGATTATGAGCTGACATTGAAAGATTCACCTACGGATTATGGGCTGACATTGAAAGATTCACCTACTGATTATGAGCTGACATTGAAAGAAATCCTCCTTAAGCCAGCTTTAAACAATAATCCACAAAGTTCTAAATAAGGAGTAATGTACTATTTCTATGGACATACATTGGCAGGGTCTGCATCCATGGCCTTGACTGTAAGCAGAGCCACATTGACAGCCTGGTACTCAGAGATATTCCTGGTCCAGAGTGCGTCAGTAAACCTAGGTGCATTGGGATTCCTGACAACATTCACTGTCACATAAGCTTCAGCTGTCCTTGCTGACGGCTGGTTATCGGTGGCAATAATAGTCAGCTGAAATAGAAAGTGTTGTTTATTTTGACACAAAAATGATGTTGGTAAGAGAGCTTATCACCAAAGAATTATCATCAAGCTACCTGGTACATCATCTGGATTATTTAAAGAAAAGTCCTGTTGATAAACCATGAACATTGTTGTTGAGTCCTGTTGACTAGCAGGCATCTGCTGGTTATTTTAGATGTGTAGATTGTGATGAACCATGAAGGTTGATGTTAAGTCCTGTTGGCTAGCAGGCATCTGCTGGTTATTTTAGATGTGTAGATTGTGATGAACCATGAAGGTTGATGTTAAGTCCTGTTGGCTAGCAGGCATCTGCTGGTTATTTTAGATGTGTAGATTGTGATGAACCATGAAGGTTGATATTAAGTCCTGTTGACTAGCAGGCATCTGCTGGTTATTTTAGATGTGTAGATTGTGATGAACCATGAAGGTTGATGTTAAGTCCTGTTGACTAGCAGGCATCTGCTGGTTATTTTAGATGTGTAGATTGTGATGAACCATGAAGGTTGATGTTAAGCCCTGTTGGCTAGCAGGCATCTGCTGGTTATTTTAGATGTGTAGATTGTGATGAACCATGAAGGTTGATGTTAAGCCCTGTTGGCTAGCAGGCACCTGCTGGTTACTTAGATGTACAGATCGTGACAAAAACATGAAGGTTGATATTACGTCATGACTTAAGACTGAAGCCTACTTACAGGAAACACAGAGCTTGGAGCACGTAGCACTGACTCAGCAAGAGTAATGAGGCCTGAGCTGTTGTTGATGGTGAAGTAGAGAGCATTTGTTCCTGTCCTCTCTATAGTATAGCTCACAGGATTCTGAAAGACATCAAATGTAATTATCAAATTTTTAATGTAGTTGGTTGTTAAATTGTGTACACAAAATACAATGACTCCAGTAGAACGTCAGCTAAAACACTACAATTTATTTTCCAAACAACACGCCTGTAAACTGCTGTAGTAAATTCAATTTTAACTTGAATACATTAAGGGAAAGACCAAATACTTACACCATCAGCCTCGGTTGTGTTGAGGTCAATGATGCTGCCTCCAATGGGGAAGTCCTCATTGATGGTGACAACGTATGTATTGCCAGGCACAAATACAGGACCGTTGACATTCCTGTACACATTGACAGTAACAGTTGCATCAGCTGACTTTTGTGGTGAGCCGTTGTCTATCACTTTCACAGGGAACTGAGAAGAGACACAAGATGCAATGAATTTACACAAATCTCTCTTCAAAGTACTTACAATGATTTCTGATGAGAAGAGTTGATTCTCACAATCTTGGCCCTGATCACCTCAGAATGTAGTTCAGTGGTTCTCAACCACGATCCTTTAATACAGTTCCTCATGCTGCAGTGACCTCCACCATAAAATTATTTTAGTTGCTACTTCATATTTTCCGATTATCGTAGGGGACCCTTGTGTAAGGGTCGTTCGAACTCAAAGGGGTTGTGACCAAAAGGTTGAGAACAACTGACCTAGCCAAAAACATCTAGGGAAGCCACCATAGCTGTGCAAAAAGTCACAAGTACAGACCAGCAGTTTTCCCCTTGGCTGGTCCTCATAGGGTTACATCTAATTACAGGACTTCTAACAAGATCTCAGACCTGGTATGGGGCTCACCTCAGACCTGCTAAGTGGCCCACATAAGACCTACGAAAATCTTCCTTTAATACGTTCAAACATTCAAAACTTTGTTTTAACTTTTATTTGTCTTAATTCAAACATTTTAATGACATGCATTTCTCAATAAAAATATCACATGGTCTTCACTACATTACAATAGAAGTTTATGACATATCACATGATCTTCATTACATTACAATAGAAGTTTACAACATAAATCTAATATATGGAATTGACAGATCATTTTTACTACATTTTGATCTAAGACCTTTGATGTTCTAAATAAAAAATGACCTACTGTGTAGACATTTGTGCTGCGGTCTTCTTGTAAACTTCTGGACACAGACAAATCACCGGTGTTGGGATTGGCGTAGAAGAAAGTGTAACTTTGCAACGGGTTATTGAACACACGAGATATGGTGTAGGCCAGCTCCCCTGAGGTGCCCTATAGTTTCAAACAAGAAGTGGGGGAAATAAAATGTGCATTACAAGATTGAAAGAGTATTGTCTTAATATCATTAGTTAAGAAGTTATCTCAATGATGTAAAATCTTTCAGAGCGTTATACATATTAAATTTTGAACCAAAATCAAGAGCTTAAGACAAGGCTTACAGAGTCCGGATCAGTTGCATTCAGCTTGCCGAAGACGGCGCCGAGAGCTTGGTTCTCTGGTATGTTAAATGTGTATGTAGTTTGGTTAAAGGTCGGGGTGCTTGGATTACGGTCAAGGTTTATCCTTATGGTTTTGTATGCCTGAACACTTGGATCACTCTGGCGGTATGCACGGACTTGGAGCTGAAAAAAAAACACAAGAAAAAAGGTGTTCGAAAATTAGAATATTCTTTACAATTTGGTGCACAATAGACATAACTGATAAATGCATCAACAATTCTATAACAGTTTACAATTGATATACAGTTCTAGTTATAGATAAAGTGCTTGGGTAAGAGGACTTATTGTGAACTAAAAGTTCCTAACTTGAAGTGGACTAGAGCTTGAAGATTATATTAGATAGCTATTGCGGCAGTTTTTAATCTAGCTGCGATACAAGTAGGATAATTGGAACGTTTTGTCTTCTTTCAATAAGAGTTTTACTGCGGCAAGTAGACATATAGCCGTACTTTCAAAATAAAGTCGTCATTTAGATGCTGTTGTTGAGAATGAATTGAGCAGAAATGTCCAGATATTTAGTCCTCAATTTAGTTTATCATTGAAGGGTCATCCAAATTGTCAGGAGCTGCACAGATGATAAGTGCTTAAATTCTAAAGCATTGTGGGTTCAGTTACATCTTATGAACATCACTATCACAAGAGTGACATCAAACAAAATAACTGAATCTCCTTTAAAGAAAAGAAAGCCGTAGGACTTGAATGTACATACCAAATAGGAGAGGGCTTTGGCTGGGTCATCTGTGAATGGTCTGGTCTGTGTGATCGTGCCATTGGTGGCCGAAATGTTGAACGCTTGTGCAGCAAAGCCACTGGCTAAAAGCTCATACAAGATGACACTCTGAAACAAAAAGGAATAGGGCATTGAATACTCGGATGATTTAAAACTTCTTTGACAGTCTCAATATGGAGAAATCAATGTGACATTCTCAATATGGAGAAATCAATATGACATTCTCAATGTGGAGAAATCAATGTGACATTCTCAATATTGAGAAATCAATATGACATTCTCAATATGGCGAAATCAATGTGACATTCTCAATATGGAGAAATCAATATGACATTCTCAATATGGAGCAATTAATGTGACATTCTCAATATGGAGAAATCAGTATGACATTCTCAGTATGGAGAAATCAATGTGACATTCTCAATATGGAGAAATCAATATGACATTCTCAATATGAAGAAATCAATGTGACATTCTCAATATGAAGAAATCAATGTGACATTCTCAATATTGAGAAATCAATGTGACATTCTCAATATGGAGAAATCAATATGACATTCTCAATATGAAGAAATCAATGTGACATTCTCAATATGAAGAAATCAATGTGACATTCTCAATATTGAGAAATCAATATGACATTCTCAATATGGAGAAATCAATGTGGCATTCTCAATATGGAGAAATCAATATGACATTCTCAATATGGAGAAATCAATGTGACATTCTAAATATGGAGAATCAATATGACATTCTCAATATGGAGAAATCAATATGACATTCTCAATATGGAGAAATCAATGTGACATTCTCAGTATGGAGAAATCAGTATGACATTCTCAGTATGGAGAAATCAATATGACATTCTCAATATGGAGAAATCAATATGACAATCTCAATATGAAGAAATCAATATGACATTCTCAATATGAAGAAATCAATGTGACATTCTCAATATGAAGAAATCAATGTTATAAACCCATGAAGACACTTTTAAGAGTTGCCTGCAGTGTAACTAAGTCTTTGTTAGCTTACATTAGCTGCTCCATCTGTAGCCACGGCTACTTCCAGTACATTTGGTACTGGTGTGTTCTCCAACTTCTGATAGGTGGCAGTGTTGGGTACAAAGGTCAGCCCGGGGCTGCTCACTATGTTGATGGTGACCTGAGTTGAAGCTGAGAGGGATGGGATACCTCTGTCTCTTACTTGTACTGTGAACTGAGATGAAAAAAAATTTTTTTCGTTGAATGTTAACAAAAGTAACATTAATTACGTTATGTTCCTCCAAATTTGCTATGATACTTTGAACAGTAAACATTTCAAAGAATATAAAGGCAATATATGGCAACTACTATCATGTCAGTTACAGAAAGTAGACCTATTTAAAATATATGATAATCACTTACAGTGTAGGAAGACAAGGGTAGCTTCTGCAAAGATCGAATGGCAGAGATGTCACCTTGGCTGCTGACAGCAAAGATGGTACGAGCCACTGTGTCATTGATGCTGTAGTCAAGCTTGCCATTTTCTGAGTTGGGTCGCTGGAATAGACAGAAATGCTAATTGAAATTTGAATATATATAACATAGTTGATGTGTCTTAATTGTGAAATAATAATGACTATTGTATCACTGTCTTGAACACTCTTTCATTATACGGTTTTCAAATCATCTCTATTTTCAAGTTATTGGAAATAATTTTGAAGTCAACATTTGATTTGAGTGATATGATCAAATAGTCACATTAAACACAATAGTTTGTAAATTAGCTTGTTTAAATAGTTCAATTACAGTTCAGTTGATGTCTTTATCAACTTCAAACACAATAGTTTGTAAAATAGCTTGTTTAAATAGTTCAACTAAAGTTCAGCTGATGTCTTTATCAACTTTAGACATTGAACATCATTAAACCTGAACATGATACGTTCTCTCAACCAGTTCAGTTGATGTCTTTATCAACTTTAAACACAATCTAAGTGTGTTAACTAAAACATTGTTCACAGAACCAATTAATTAAACTCTCATTCACTGCAAATAATTTTTATTATAATAAAAAAAAATAATGAAAAGCCAAACTTAATATTTTTTTTGTAAAATAAAAAAAAAATTGCTAATATTTTTCTTTAGCCAGAATATAAATTTTCCAAATTATAGAAAACAAATCTAACAATTCCATGTATGCAATAATCTCTATAGGAAATACTTACACCAGAGTCAGGGTCTTGGGCTGATACACTGATTAGTGGGAAGAACACATCTGCTGTATCTGACACTGTTACGGAGGCAGCATGCGGTAGGAAAAAGGGTGGACTGTTTTGTAAGACTGTCACAGAGACTGTGGCACTGGCAGACCTTGGATTGAGGCTGGGGTCACTGGCAACTACATACATCTGTTGATACAAAGTTAACGAATTATTCAGAAAGCCAACTGAGTGAATGTAATATGAAAGCCAGCAGTCTACTGTTGGCAAGTAGTGGAGTCATCTAAGGCATAATACAGAAAGTAGCAGTCTACTATTGGCAAGTAGTGGAGTCATCTAAGGCATAATACAGAAATTATCAGTCTGCAGTTGGCAAGTAGTGGAGTCATCTAAGGCATAATACAGAAATTATCAGTCTGCAGTTGGCAAGTAGTGGAGTCATCTAAGGCATAATACAGAAAGTAGCAGTCTACTATTGGCAAGTAGTGGAGTCATCTAAGGCATAATACAGAAAGTAGCAGTCTACTATTGGCAAGTAGTGGAGTCATCTAAGGCATAATACTGAAAGTAGCAGTCTACTGTTGGCAAGAAAGTTAACAACTAAAACTTAGGAATAACCACCCCCACCCACCCCATCCCCTTCCCAAACTTACCACATAAGTTCCAGGTTTGGAAGGATCAGCCGACACTCTAGTTTTGATTGTAATTAGACCTGTGTAAGGGTTGATATCAAAATAATCGGAGGCACCTCGGCCTGGGCTCAGTGAATACAACACAGTGTTTTCAGGAGGCTGTAAACAGAGAATACCCATGATGCATTGGATGTGAGATATTGGGATGTGAGATGTACGCATGGGAGAAGTAAGAATGGAAAATGCTAAAATGGGAGATGTCTTATTGGGAGATGTTATAATGGGAATGTGAGATATCGTAATTGGAGGTGTCAAAATGGCCGATTTCATAATGGGAGATGATGGAATGGGAGATGATGGAAAGGGAGATGTCATAATGGGAGATGTCGGAATGGGAGATGTCATAATGAGAGATGTCATAATGAGAATGTCATAATGGGAGATGTCATAATGGGAGATGTCATAATGGGAGATATTGTAATGGGAGATGTCATATGGGAGATATTGTAATGGGAGATGTCATAATGGGAGATGTTGGATTGGAAGTTTAACATTAGAAATGATGATGTTTGATTAGGGAGATTATGATCAAACTAACCAGGTTGTAACAATTAACATGACAGTCTGAAGCTAGGGTCGGCTAACCAAGATAAATGACTCAAATTGGGGTAATGATGAGAGAGGGTTAACAGATATGGGACTCAATGACATACATTTTATAAAAATGTGTGTTCCTTCTAACAAAATGAATTTTTGTCCTGGCTAACCTGCATTTGGCCATGATAATAGAGAAATGCAGCTTGGCCAGGATAATTGAGAAATGCGCCCAACATGTAGTGGTGACTAGTGGCTCAGAAGGTAATGTAACTGCACATCTCACCTTCTACATGTCATTTTAACAATCTGCTAATAATCTTACGCTAAAAAATTGGAAGATTGGTGTTAACTAATTTTAGCTCATTTATTTGATATTTAAAAAACAATGACTGCATTCTCCATGTAAATAGGTTCAACACACCCAGTTTGAATTTAAAATTGTCTATGATTTTCTCTTGTTCAAATCAAAGGGGTTATGTAAGCAGAAACAAATATATTTTAGGTCAACAGCAAAAGAAAGTTCCTGGGACCACAGTTCTAGAGATCAACATTCTGGGCACGTCACTGGCACATGATAAAACAAATGTCCCACAATTTTAACATAAAACCATCTGAAGATGTTGCCGGCCCGCGTTGTCCAATAAATATTTCCCTTCTTACCAAACTGTCCAAGTCTGTTGCTGAGACAACGACGACACTGGTGCCTGTGGGGTCGTAATCATTGATGGTCGCGGAGTAGGATGGAGGGTTGAATACTGGAGGGTTGAGGTTCCTGTCGAAGATGATGTTCAGTGGCGCACTGATCATCTCATTGTCATCGTAAGCTTCAACAAACAGCTGAGGGACATGACAAATCATTTACTGTGAGCTTGGTGATAAATTTTTTTGAAACAAAAATCTAACAGATTAATATGTTAAAATTACGTATAAAAGACATTGTTTATATAATAAACTGTATAAAAAAACAAAAAACTTGTTTTTACCAAGTGGCCCTGTTTATTATTTCTAATATGTTTAGATTGCAATAATGAGAATTAATACTATTTTTTAAAATAAAATGGTCAAACATATAACCTTTAAGAAACTTGAACAAGTTCAATTTGAATATATTGCAGCACTAGAGTAAAGAAGAAACAAGTCAAATGCTTTACCACGACACTAGAGCGAGCATTCATTGAACTGGCTTGTGTTAAACTGGAGGCCAATGAAACTTGTCCTGTACTTTGATCAATCCTGAAGAAATTGACAGCATCTCCTGGAATGCCTTGATTGAGTCTGTATCTGATGGTGCCCTGTGGGATGTTGCATTAAACATCATTAAACCTGAACATGACACATGCTCTCAACCTAATTTTGTGGTGAAATAATGTCCACGGCTTCTTAGATAAATACCGACTGGAAGAGCCCACGAGTGAGAAGCATGACCAGATCTTCACCTAAGATGATTGCCAACAAGAGGCAAACGCTTGCGCCATCCCTAATTGAGCTAAAGGTATGACTTCTAAAAGGATGCTCATCTGACCAACTCACCACTGGGTTCTGTTTGGTCGCCCTGATGTTGACATTGACTACGGTGTTAACAATGGAGCTGATTGCCAAGTTGGCAGAGTACGGTGTGCCAACCCAGACCAGAGGGGATGTCACATTGGCCACATTGATGGTCACTGTTTTGGTATCTGTCTTGGCAGGATTACGGTTGTCAGAAACTTGGACATCAAACTGGGGGAAAATCATTTATCAAATGTTTTAATATCATACATCTTAATGTACATCTGGTAAGCTGTTAAGAAATAATTCAAGCTATAACATGTTTCAAATTATTATTTTAATAAATGCCACAGCATAAATTGCAATAGCTAAGAGCAATATATTTTTTTATTCTAAAATTGATAAGGACATTTCAGATAGAATGAAGTAGTATGGATACAATGAGGATATAAAAGGACCAGCATTGATGACATGCAAGACATAAATGTCCTGTGTCCTGCACTCACCCTGTAAGTGCCTGACCCAGTTAATGGTCTGAGTAAGATGATTCGTCCAGTTGGACCATCCACCAAGAACATATTGTGGGCAGCATTGTTGGGATCTACCTTACTGTACGTCAGACGATCCTGGGAGAACAATGATGATACATAAATGAACATGTCGGCAATGTAACTGTGGGGTAACTAACTATTCACAGAACTGATAAAAATAGACCAAATAGATTCAAAATTTCTGCTATAGTTTGACATTTCTGTCCAAATAGATTAAACATTTCTGCTATAGTTTAGCATATCTGTCCAAATAGATTAGCTAAAAATGGTGTTTACTCCATCTGCATCTGTGGCTGTCAGGGTCAAGACTGTGTCGCCAGGAGGGAAGTTGCTGTTGATGTTTGCTGTGAAAGGTCCAGTGATTACTGGAGCATTGACATTACGGTTGACATCGACGGTGAGAATCTTTGTAACTTTGTTGTTGGGCCAGTTGGCATCGTAGACAGTGATAGGCACCTGAATATTTCACAACAGACACTCTTAGTTTACAAAGCATAGTAACATCATTCAGAAAGTTGACAACAATTAATTATTTGTTTATTCTTAACATTTTAAAGTTCAAATATTACACAAGGGAGATTACAAAGTTGTCAATTGTATTATTAAAAGCTTGAATTTCTTTTAAAAAAACAATACCGTATAAATATGACATTGATATTTTTATTTTTTTGGATCAATAAAATAACTTTATTTGATCTTATCTTTAAATATCTTAGCTTAACTTAGCTTATCTTAATGATCCCTTAATTTTATGAATTAAAAGATTTTAACATGATCAGTTTTATTTGCTTACCTGATAAGATGCTGCAGAATCTAATTTAGGTGAGTTTCTAATGGTGACCTCACATGCTGAGTTGACTTGGAAGTAAAGATTAGCAGGATAGTTGGCAGCCAGTTCACAGACAACACGGCTCTGCAGAGTGAAATATAGACAAGGTTAAACACAGCCATCAATGTCTCTCTATTTCAACAAGGGTTCAAGATATTTTGTTCAAGTTATTGCACATTGTCTTCAGAAACAGACATCCCATTGACTTTAGAAACAGACATCACATTGACTTTAGAAATAGACATCAAATTGACTTTAGAAACAGACATCAAATTGACTTTACAATAAAGTTGTTAAGTTTATGAGAAGTGTTGGCTCAATGATAAAACATCAACATCAAAGAATACCACTGTACATAATTTCCCACCGCTTGGATTGCTACCATTAATGCAATAAAATTCACCCACCAATTTAAGCACAACCTCATGTAATATGTGAGCTGCCTCATGTGAGTTACCCTCTGTGAGCTACCACCATATTTCTTAAACTTTTTGGCACTTTAGGCCATCAGCAATTACTTTAAATGCTTGCTTTCTGGAGCTCATTCCTATTAAAGCCCCACCTGATTTTTCGCATCTCTTCACCAATATGTGTACTTTTTGTTCTGTGATCTTTCCTTCATTAAAAATAGCCCATAGTGTCAACTTATTTTTTATAACCCAGACTAAGTTGATAAATGATTACGTACGTTGGTGTCATTGTCCCGAGGTTGTCCTCTGAAGACGAGTGTTCCTGTGGCATCGTTCTCATTGATGGTGACTCTGGCGGGCAGGTTGGTGATGTCAGGATTGTACAGGTCCCTGTTGACTGTGACGACGATCAGACTGGTGGCAAAGTTGGGAGGGTTTCCATTGTCTGTGGCACGGACATTGACCTGCAGGAACATACGATGCATTGGTACAAAATATTCATTTTCTCACAATTCATTAACAATGTCAGAATATATCTTAGCATTCGTGTAACCTTTGACATTTGAATGCTGCACTTCAACTATTGTACTTAATGTACTCAAACGTTTACATATGTCTTCATGATGTAAAAAAAACAAACAAAAACAATGATTAAAAAGCCTAAACTATCATTGAAGGTTCTCATACGTTGTAAGTAGTGGTCTTGTCTGGGTCATCCACTAGAGATTTTCTTAGGGTAAGGACACAGGTGTTGCTATCCACTTGGAAATATTCTTGCGCCTTGGTGTCTCCAATGATGGAACACGTCACTTTGGTCTGGAATCAAGCAAACAAACATTATTCTAATTCTAATACCATGACATAGTCTAACCATAGTCTAAATTATTCTATTTCATGTTTAATCTGGTACGGAGCTGCACTGGCTTAAGTTATATACAGATCCACAACACCTAGTGGTGGACTTTGAAGAGAACTTACACTATCTGAATCTGTGACATTAAGTGGTCGAGACCAGAAAGTGATATTTGTGTCAACAGGGAGGCTGATCTGCTGAGTGGGTGGGTTGAAGACAGGTGAGAACTGATTACGGTTGACATTGACGTACTGAAGAGTGCAGGCCTTGACCAGCGGGAAGGCAGAGTCCACAGCACAAATCCTCAGCTGGAAAAGGAGATATGATTATCATGAATGAAATACAGAGTCAGCTTTAAGGGTAGACAACCTCAGCTACTCAATAATTTTTTTTTTTACATCTTTGATCCTTATTTGCAAGGTTTGATTAATGGCAGGTCACCCACAGTAATGTTGGCTACTAACGTTGTAGCCACTTAAGTTGTAGCCACTAAAGTTGTAGACACCAAGGTCGTGACTACGAAAGTTGTGACTACGAAAGTTGTAGCCATTAAAGTTATTTCATCAACAATTTGAATGAAGCACACACAAATTTAATTTAAAAAATGAACTTACTACGTATTGAGTCGACTTGAGAGGATCATTACGCAGATCATTGATCACTTGGATGTTGCCGTTGTTTGGATTAACGGCAAAGAAGGTCTGGGATGGGTAATCTCCCTCCAGACTGTAGACTATCTGGCCCTGAATAAACATGCCACAAATAATCTTTACGAGAGCAGAATTGGAAAGTGTTCACAAGGCAGTTCTTACTGAGCAGCTGTTCCTTTGAAGTTAAATGCCACAGGCCAGTAGGCAGAGCTCAACATTGCATGTTACCCAATGGAACAAAACAAGCACCGCAGGCCAGTAGGCAGAGCTCAGCATTGCATGTTACCCAATGGCACAAAACAAGTTTTTTAAATTTTTTAATAAAGCCAGGTAGCACTTAATTCAAATTTACAGCTGCTTAGCTTGATTTCCCCAGGAAATAAACAATCTTAAGTTCAATCCCCGGTCACCATATCTGTAGTGGCATGGTAACAAAAGAGGAGGCTGTTCCTAGGCAACTGTTTCGTCCCAGCTACTTCATTAACTATTGGTGAGGTGGAAAGCCACTGTTCAAAACACATATGAGAGGGTTCCAACACTTCCCCGTGATGGGCAGGGGGAGAAATTAGGGTGTAAATACATCATCCCGACCCCTGGGAAAGTTGACTGCTGATGTTGTGAGAGTAACATCACCGACCGACCGGGTGTCTATAGGCTAAGATGGCCCCCGTAAAACTAGTCAATTGAATGAAGTAATGGGGGATAGGGTGGTGGCGAGATGGGCTCTCCTAGCTGAAGGAGCAGTCTAATGTGCCGCTTCGCAGCCCAACAGTTAGAGGACATTTTGGGCTCGAGGGGGTTACGGCACGCCGACGCCATTTCCTTACGAACATGAGAAAAAATGAGCTGAATCTTACAGTGACATTGGGCTTAGTGGCCGTGACCGTTCCAATGCTGGAATTGAGGTTCACGCTCTCTTGTATTGTTATGGGTATGGTTGTGATGAAGGTGGGGTTAGGTT
Source organism: Lymnaea stagnalis (assembly GCA_964033795.1). NCBI lineage: Eukaryota > Metazoa > Mollusca > Gastropoda > Lymnaeidae > Lymnaea > Lymnaea stagnalis. Next base: position 2,133,674 of record CAXITT010000018.1, read on the forward strand.
CACTGGTGATGCTGATGGTGACACGAACGGTGGCCGTGGCAACCTTAGGTGTTGGGTAGCCATTGTCAGATGCCTCTACAGTGCACTGAAATAGAAAAACAAGACATTTTATAAATTTATACCAGTTTGTAAACCAATGGAACCTTTGCTTTTTTTGTTTTTAATAAACAAAATGTTTTTAATCTATATTCAATAAATATCTCAAGAAAAGTTTATGAATAAACATTATTCCTTTGCAAACGTTGAGTTGTACCACATTTGAGGTGCGACAAAATGATGAGCATAAAGAACTCACTGAATCCACTCCAGAGGTGAGCGTGCTTGGTGAGACAGTGAGCAGGAACTCTCCAGTGTTTGGGATGATGCGATATCTGTTCAGACATTGTGGTGGGCCTGTTATTCTGTACGTGATGGTGTCCTAGTTAACAAGAAAAATGAAATGTCCCTTTCAGGTCACAGGTGAACAAAAGTCAGTGTTTACAAAGTCTGTCGTTATGACAGCTCAAAAAAAAAAAATAGGAACCAAACAAGTGATCTTTATGACTGTTCGTCACAGTTAATTGATGCCATGCTTGCATAAGCAGCTTACCCCATCGAGTGTGTCATTGGCCACCACATTGACAAGCGTGGTGAATGGATTTGTATTCTGATTAACAGTTGCCGTGTAAGTATTTTGAGTGAATAATGGACCATTGTTGTTTCTGGTCACAATGATCGTAAGCTGGGCCGGTGACTTGAATTGTGGGTAGGCTGTATCATATGCATTCACAAGTAGCTGGAGAAGAGTATGAAGTTCAATAATAAAAATATTAAGAAGTTGTTAAGGCTAGCAAATTATCATATAAATAAACTGATAATGGACATTTTGTTGAACAAAAATAAAATAATTATTAGCATCCTTCTAAAGAACTTCGGGCATTTTTTGGTGTTATATACAACTTTTGCATTTATTTATGAAAAACTATTAGCAACTCCATGCAAGAAATGTTTTTTTTTAAATAGCCTAAATACAGACAATACCGTTGCCCTTTTATTACGTTATATTATTATGTAATAATGGACTAATAGTATTAAAGTATCTGCCTACATTATAGCTATTCTCCTTGAAGCCTTTCAATGGAGTCTTGACTGTGGTCAAACCCGTTGATTCATTCACAGCAAACAGATAGGTGGCAATACCCTCTCCAACAGCCTCATAGCGAATCTGTCAAGATAGAAATACAATGACGGAGTGCACTTACTCAAATGAAACAAGATTACCATTGTAAGTAGAATTAAGGGAACTATGTCAAGGATGGAGACAAGCAGTTGATTAGCATATCATACACAAATTTTATTAGCTATATCCACAATGTGCTCAGCTTAGCACATTCAAACCCTGGAACTGACTATTTGGCTGCCTGAGACACTGCTGATGCATTGACAGACAGCAAAAGAACACTCATCAGTGCATGAATGAACATGATAAATTTATTAGGGGAAGAAGAGAGATTCAAATTTTATTAATGTCTCGATTATCTGAAGTTCATAATGTGTTAGTCATGTTCCTATTTTGTCTCAATGAAGAATTGACACAATCATTGGATCATAATAAAATGGTGAATAAACATGTGGAGCCAACAGCTCTTAATGAGATTCAATTTATTTTATGTTAAACATGTTCCTAATGGAATGACCTTTGTCTTTTGTCTTTCTGAGCCTATCTACTTTATATGCAGAGTTACACCCCTTTAGCCAGAATGCACAGTGCAAATTTCTTGAGCTGCAGGGGTTTATGGGTTAACTGTAAGCAATTATGAAATGTTTAATTCTTACGGTGGCTCCGGGTTTGGTGGCCACAAATGTGTAAACAGACGTTGCAACCAGAGTGTTCTCAGGAATCGTTATAGTATTTGTTGGAAGGTTGAAGGTTGGGCGACCAATGCGCTGTATATTGATGATCACATCGATCTCTGATGACTTGGATGGTCTGCCTGAATCGGTCGCTCTCACAACCATCTGGGACAAGAGATAAAAAGTTTTGTCTCCACAAATTGTTTAAAATGACATGACACTTTCATACCTAAAAAAAAAGCAATATAATACTTAAAACATAATACCTAAAACATAATACCTAAAACATAATACCTAAAACATAATACCTAAAACATAATACCTAAAACATAATACTTAAAACATAATACTTAAAACTGGGCAACTTTCCAAAATTAAGATCAATAATTAATCTTAGCGATGTCGTTGCCAAGAGTCTTAGCATAACGCTTTAAATAAATGACAGTCCTATTGCATTGTTAACACTGGCCCCCTGAACAAGATATTAGCTACTCTTCTCGACAACTAAAGACTACGTTTCTCTCTTAATTAGATTTGCCACTGACCGTGTAGGAATTGGTGGTGCTGTCGGTCAGCGGGCGTCTCAGGTACAACCTGCCAGTGGTCTCCTCAATGTAGAAGAAAGACAAACCATCTCCACTGTTTCTGTCACGAACAAGTTGGTAGGTGATGGTGTCCTGAGAAAATGTTTCATCTCATTATCAAATTCATTCACAGGTTCAAGATATCACATATTTGTAAGTAGTATTTGATAAGATCATTTCCTGAATAAATTCTATTTTAAACTTGTATTTAAGAACAAAAAGTAAACTTTGGCTACATTAATATTATTATTTTATGATTGCTTTCCTATGTATTTATGAAATGGTTTCAAGCTGTTTAGTCTTTCACTTTTAATATTAAGAGTGGTTGAAAAAATTGTTCTTTAACAAGAACGTAGTGTCTGGAGCAGGATGAAGGTAGAAATGAACTGGTGTCTGGCAGGAAGGATGAAGGTAGAAATGAAATGGTGTCGGGCAGGAAGGATGAAGGTAGAAATGAACTGGTGTCTGGCAGGAAGGATGAAGGTAGAAATGAAATGGTGTCAGGCAGGAAGGATGAAGGTAGAAATGAACTGGTGTCTGGCAGGAAGGATGAAGGTAGAAATGAACTGGTGTCTGGCAGGAAGGATGAAGGTAGAAATGAACTGGTGTCTGGCAGGAAGGATGAAGGTAGAAATGAATAAAAAGACCTACATTGTCCCCATCTGTTGCAGTAATGTTAGCAAGGACATTCTGGGTGGGCCAGGTCTCTGGCACGCTGATGGTGATTGGACTCTGTTGTGTGAATGCTGGACCGTTGACATTCCTGTTGACTGTTATACTAACGGTGGCAGTGGCTCGGTTGGTGGGTAGAGCACTGTCATAGGCAATCACAAGTAGCTAAGAGAAATATTTTTACAAAAGGTAGATATAAGTTAAAATGTATATAATTCTGTTAGCCTCCTCTTTACTTTGATATTTCCCCCAAATAATTTGTTTGATAGCATTTTTTTTAAAAATAATACAAGAAATATCTAAAACCTTAGATCTAAATAGTTTATTACCAAACAAGTTATACCCTGAAGTCAACTCACTTGCTTTAATAACAAAACTAAAATTTCTAAATGGTTGATCAACTTAAGTAATTTAAAAAAATTATAATCTAAAATAATCAATTAAAAAGCTAGTCATCTAAAATAATCAATTAAACAGCTAATCATCTAAAATAATCAATCAACTCAATGAACCGAAACTTCAACCTGTTATTTTTGTTTTTGTATTCTATATAAACGAACTATAAATGTATTGCATTGAGACAAATGAAACCCACGGTGTAAGATGTGCGCGGTATGATGTCCAGCCTGAGATCTCTGATCACTCTCAAAAGTCCATCGTATTGCCCCACATCAAAGAAGATGTCACCGGGGTCAATTCCTATTACATCATAGGTAATATTTCCCTGAAATTATTCAAGTGAAGTTCAGATTAAAGTACAGGTTTGAAGTAGTCTGGCAGTAACTCAACTTAAATAAGGAATATAACAAAAATAACAATTTCCTGAAAAAAATCAAGAACACCATTTGAACTGATGGAGTTCTGAGACACATGTGACGACTGCTTTTAAGCGATCAATAAGAATTAAGAGATCCGATGAGGAAAAGATTCCTCTAGAATAAGACGTTTACCTGTAAGTTCTGATCAGTAGCTCTGATGCCACTGAAAATGACATCATTGACCGGGCGCTTCTCATCAATCGTCACAGAGTAGATCCCGTTGACGCCGTTAACGAAGATTGTTGGGAACTGATCTCTCACCAAGTTGATGGTAATGGACTCGGTGGCTGTTAATGGCAAGACAGGCCTGTCTGTGGCTAAAACACTCAGCTGTAGGAAAACAGGAACACACATTTAGACCTGAATCATTGATTAAAAACTTTTGATCCTTACAAATCAACGTGTTCTGATATTGACAATATTTCCCTTTAACATTCCTTTATATATTAAATCAGAATAATATACATATATATCCATTAAATCAGACTGTATAATATACATAAAAAAATCAAACAATCTAAATGCACAGAGCCTCTCCTCATACCTGGAATTGGGTTTGAGTGGGTGGTAAACTAATGAGGGATTTAATCAGGTACAGGTTGCCAGAGTTTCTGTCCAAGAAGAAGTAGTTGCCAGTGTCACCATTCAATGAGTAGTAGGGGGTGTCCTGAAATGTACAATAATAACTTTGAACTCACAGGGCAAAAGGTTGTTTTATCAATTGGGTTTAAGAGCATTTAAAGAGAAATGATGAAAGGTTATTTTTATAGGGAGATCTTTAGAAGCAATAATCAAGACATGAGTTTAAAAACAATAAACCTGCAGTCGGAGAATTTGTTTTTTTGCCCCTCTCAACAAAGTCGGCCAGTTCATTTTATTCCAAAACTGGGGCATGGACAAAGTGTCAAACAGAACACTTACACCATCCCTGTCTGTGGCATTGGCTAGGACATGGACAAAATGTCAAACTGAACACTTACACCATCTCTGTCTGTGGCATTGACTAGGACATGGACAAAATGTCAAACAGAACACTTACACCATCTCTGTCTGTGGCATTGACTAGGACATGGACAAAATGTCAAACAGAACACTTATACCATCCCTGTCTGTGGGATTGACTAGGACATGGACAAAATGTCAAACAGAACACTTACACTATCCCTGTCTGTGGCATTGACTAGGACATGGACAAAGTGTCAAACAGAACACTTACACCATCCCTGTCTGTGGCATTGACTAGGACATGGACAAAATGTCAAACAGAACACTTACACCATCTCTGTCTGTGGCATTGACTAGGACATGGACAAAATGTCAAACAGAACACTTACACCATCTCTGTCTGTGGCATTGACTAGGACATGGACAAAATGTCAAACAGAACACTTATACCATCCCTGTCTGTGGGATTGACTAGGACAGGGACAAAATGTCAAACAGAACACTTACACCATCCCTGTCTGTGGCACTGACATGACCAACAAATGTCCCAAGGGTGTTACCGTTCCTGTCAACATCAATGGTAAACACATACGGTGTTTGTTGGAAGACTGGGGGGTACTGGTTGTGCAGAATGGTGAATCGAATGACTCCTGGGGCACTTCTCACACTTGGTAAGGCAGAGTCATATGCATAAATCTCAAACTAATGAGAGAGATGAAAAGAGAATAGTTTGATGTTATTTACTGTAACAGCTAGAACAGAACCAAAAAAAACCAACATCTGCAGTATGAAAGGCTATTAAAAATACAAATTTAAAAACAACTTACATCAAAATAAGCATTAGTGTCTGTAGAGAAATTTCTGAGTAGTGTAATGTATCCGGTGTTTAGGCCAATGTCAAAGAAGTTTTGGGCTGCATTCCTACCGGTTGCAATGTACTGTATACGACCCTATTGATAAAAAATACATTGTGAGTGAATGACACAAACTATTAGATGAGTGCAAGAAACAAATTGACATTTACCCCAAAAATATGTTTTACAATAAGTGCTTTTAACAAACATGTTAAATATTTGTTTAAAAATAAGACAAGAAACTGCAATATATTCAAATTAATTGAATTTATTTTCTCTGTAACTCAATAAAAGTGGTTAACACTTTACTTCTGAGGTATGTTACTGCCTTGTGGACAAATTTATCAGAAAAAAAAACCTAATAAGATTAAAAGGCACAAACTATGGGTCAAAGTTTGACACTTTAAATAAGACTTACCAAAGTTATTGATGTTTCAGAGGACAAACCAACAACAACATTTAGGGTCAAAACTGGAGGGGGGGGTGTGCAAAACATCAGAAACTACAAAGTTTAAATGCAATACAAAATGTTTAAATTTATTCCAGCTTTATTTTCAATGATAATAGCAAATAATTTGATGTTGGTGACACTGTCCACTATGGTTAAATTAAGGCTTCCCCTTATGCATGTTGAGACATTCCAGAGCTGATGAGACCAGATTGACCACTGTTATTTGAATAATTATGTGTGCTGGCCATCCACCGACACTTACCCTAAGGTCATCATCAGCAGCTGTTGCGTTGAGGACATTCTTGCCAGTAATTTCATTCTCATTTAATGTTATGGCACTGGGCAGGCTGGTGAAGTAGGGTATTTTGTCTCTGACCACATTCACGGTGATTGTCGCAGTGGCTGTTCTCTCATTCATGTGACCATCCGTCGCCAGGACGTTAAACTGCAAATTGGAACATTGGATGTAGATTTCAAATAAAAGAAAACTAAGACTAGGCTTCGTGTATTAATGTTAATAGGTCATGGTGAGAAACACATTGAACCTGAAAATAAAACTAAAATGAAAATTCCAAAGAAATAACTGTGGCAACTTTCTTAAAAACTTGTCCTCCATCTTTAGTTCACTCCATCTTTAATTAACTCCCTCTTTAGTTAATTTCATCTTTAGTTAATTTCATCTTTAGTTAATTTCATCTTTAGTTAACTCCCTCTTTAGTTCACTCCCTCTTTAGTTCACTCCCTCTTTAGTTCACTCCCTCTTTAGTTAACTACATCTTTAGTTTACTACATCTTTAGTTCACTCCCTCTTTAGTTAATTTCATCTTTAGTTAACGGCCTCTTTAGTTCACTCCATCTTTAGTTAACTACCTCTTTAGTTCACTCCCTCTTTAGTTAATTTCATCTTTAGTTAACTCCCTCATTATTTAACTCCATCTTTAATTAAATTTTTTTATTGTAATGAAAGGTATTCATAAAATTATAACAAGTGTTTGGAGAAATTATCACCAATTTTTTTAAAGAAAATTGAATGGACACCAAACCTGGTAAGTGTTAGCAGCGTTGTCGTGCAAAGGTCTTCTCAGAGTGACTCTGCCTGAGCGGTCATCAACATCAAAGAATGTTGCAGTTGTATTGTCAGATGAAAGGTAGTAACGTACAGTATCCTGAAAAATCATTTTAATCATTGTAAGCTTAAGTATAATCATTGTAAGATTAGTTGAATCAGTGAAAGATTTGTTGAATTTATTGTACTCTATTAGTTAAGACACAGCAGGATCCACTAAGGAATTGTTTATGAAATGGGAATTTTTATTTTAAAAAGCACAAACAACACTTACCCCATCAGCATCTAGAGCATTCAAATCTACAACTTCATAGCCGATACTCTCATATTCCCAAACACTGCGCACAATGGTGGCAGCATCAAACACCGGCGGGTTCAGATTACGGACAACTGTGAAATCAACGTAGCAGTAACCAATTTTGGAGGGGTTGCTTTGATCATACACTGCAACTTCAAGCTGGGGAGCGATGCAGTCATTTGTACCAGAATGGTGTCAAGTTAATTAGAAAATAATATAGAAAGAAAGTTTTAAGTAATATAAAGAAAATAAAATAACGCACTGATACATAACACGAATTCATTTAGACCCATCTAGGGATTTTTTAACTCAAAACAATAAATTTTAAAACAAAATGTTGTGGTGTTTAGACACTATTGCAAGTTGTTTTTTGTTTTTTTAATGAAACATATATGTAAGCCGTACTCTGAACTGGTTAACTGTAGTTGTGGTCAGTGGGTAGTTGATATACACGGCACCAGTACTGGAAATACGGAAGAAAACACGTGCCAGTCCATTTCCATTGGGTGTATAGACAATTGTGGCAGCCTGGGAAAAAAGACAATATCATCTAATCAATCACTGTGGGTGTCCAATCACTGTGGGTATCTACTCAATCACTGTGGGTATCTAATCAATCACTGTGGGGTGGGTATCTAATCAATCACTGTGGGTGTCTAATCAATCACTGTGGGTATCTAATCAATCACTGTGGGGTGGGTATCTAATCAATCCCTGTGGGTGTCTAATCAATCACTGTGGGTATCTAATCAATCACTGTGGGGTGGGTATCTAATCAATCACTGTGGGTGTCTAATCAATCACTGTGGGTATCTAATCACTCACTATGGTTTTGATATTCTTCCTGAGAAGCTAAAAAGACACCACATTTTACCCGTCTTTATCTGACACCATATTTCACCCTTCTTCATTTGACACCAAACAAATTATTGCATCACCAAACAATGACTGACAGCATTATGGTTGAAACAAGAAACCTTTCCCCGAAGACTTACAGCATTGTCCGCGTCAGTTGCAGCAAATGTATAGATAGGAACTGTGTTGTTGACGATCTCATTTTCATTAACATTTCTTGAAGGAATGTTGCCAGCGCATGTCGGTGTGTTCCTGTCCCTTGTAATTGTTATGATGACATTAGCCATGGCCGTCTTCATGGGGATGCTCGAGTCAAAGGCAACAACATCAAACTGGAGAAAAACAAGACCATGCGTCAATTCATGTTTGTTTGTTTAGCATCATATATTTTAAATAAAATTAATTTTTAGACATAATTGACAATCTTACATTAGGATTAACATTGATTGATAAAGAAATGTATCCTACCGACTATGAATCCAATGAGGCAATATAACATTAGGATTAGCCTCAAAATGATTAATAAAGAAAAGTATCCTACAGAGTATGAATCCAATGAGGAAATCTTACATTAGGATTAGCCTCAAAATGATTGATAAAGAAAAGTATCCTACCGAGTATGAATCCAATGGGGCGCTTGTGAGTGCCTTGATAACACGGATGACTCCATCATTGGAACCAATGGAGAAAAATTCTGAAGCTGCAATACTATTAGTATTTCCACCGAACATGTAGTATCTAACAACCTCCTGTAGAGTGTAAATGGAAGCACTCAATATAAATAGTTTAAGCAATTTTATCTCTCTAATACCATTCAAAGAATTACTATTCTTGTGTATACTTAAGCTATTCAAATAAGCAACATATTGTGTTAGTCTCACATTGTCGGCATCAGTAGCCGTTACGTTGAGCACGCTGCCTCCTAAGGTGAAGTATTCGCTGATGGTGGTGGCGTAGTTTCCAATGCCAAACACTGGGCTATTGGGATTCTGGTCCACAAAGATGACTGCATTCGCTCTGGCCCTCAAGTTTGGATTCTGAATGTCATATGCTTCAAGCTCCATCTAGAGAATAGAGATCAGTTATAAATTGGCTGTATTGCTTAAGGCTGGCCGACGGGCGATTCTAGTCAATTGAGAAAATTTACTTGCATTTCAAAAATACATTTTTTAATCTGACATAAGCAGCTCATCCCTACTAGAAGAGAAGGTAAAATTTTATTTTTAACATTACAAAATAAGTTACATAATTGTTTGTGAAAAGAAAAAAAAAAGATTTTACAAATAGACATACTGTGTAGAATGGACTTCTGTAAGTGTCAAAGGTGAAAGATCTATTGAGAGAGATCACTCCTGTGTCTCTATCAATTACAAAGAAGTTGGCATCAGGGGCAGTGTACAGCTCATACTTCACTCGGTTCTATATAGAAACAAATTAAATTATTAGAAATTGATTAAATTGTTTAAAATCTATTCAACTCTAAGTACCGGTATTGTAATACCTGGTTGCCAATTTAAACAATATAGGCCTACTTCTTGAAATAAAACATGTATAGACTTATTGAACATGCTGCACAAAAAAGAAATATTTTAAATAAAAAACATATGGACTTATGGGTGGGCTGTATGCAAAAAAGATATATATATAAAAAAAGACTTAAAATAATTTGAACTAAATGTGGACGAAACTTAAATATTATTTTTTTATTTTTGGTTAATTTTTGAAAATACTATCTGTACAGATTTTCTTTGTGTAATGAATATTATGACATTTTAAATTATTTCAACTTTAATTTTCATCTTTGGAAGGAAGCATTTTTTTAAAATAATTTTTAAAATATTTTTTTTTTATTTTCTACTTTTGATTATTAAAATTGTAATAGAGAAAAGACTATTATCACCATAGTCACTGTCCCTTACCCCTTCCAAACCACCATTTCCCAAAAACCTACAGCCATCATTCACTGAATAAAGCAGATGCGATGAAACAGGATCAACGGAGCAAAATAGTCATGTGTGTAAACAAAATAATTACAATTGACAATTCCAATGAAAATGCGAGTAGAAATAAAGTCTTTAAAAAGCAAGCTTACTGGCACGTTAGGAATGTCAGGGTCGATTGCACTAGTGGCCACTAGAGATGTGTTGACCAAATGGCTTCGGGTAGTGTACCTAACGTAGGTCTGGTTCGTGAACACTGGTGGGCGGTCAATACTTGTCCTAGTAATCGTGATGTCAGCTGAGGCGCTTGCATTTCTTCCTCTGGGATCACTGGCTGTGATTGTCAGCTGTGGAGTTTACATTGAAATTGTTTGATCTGGGATCACTAGCTGTGATTGTCAGCTGTGGAGTTTACATTGAAATTGTTTGATCTGGGATCACTAGCTGTGATTGTCAGCTGTGGAGTTTACATTGAAATTGTTTGATCTGGGATCACTAGCTGTGATTGTCAGCTGTGGAGTTTACATTGAAATTGTTTGAGTTTTCCCAAGTAAAAAATTGGAATTTTATTTGAGATTTTACTTTTAGGACAACATAGTATTTTAGGCAAGATTATTAAGACATAATGTTTTTCAAACTATTATCCTTATAGTGTTGTTCATTATGTAAAACATATAAATTCTTATGTTGGCTCCATCTCCACATGGACATTACTTAATGGGAACTTTCTCATGATGACACATGACTTAATGTGTAGAGATAACTTACAGTATAAATCTATTATGACAAGTAACTTAATGTGTAGTAATAACTTAAAGTATAACTGTCATATGATGACACATAACTTAATGTGAAGTGACAACTTACAGTGTAACTGTCATATAATGACACATGACTTAATGTGTAGTGATAACTTACAGTATAACTGTCTTATGTGACACATGACTTAATGTGTAGTTATAACTTACAGTATAACTGTCATATGACTTAATATGTAGTGATAACTTACAGTGTAACTGTCTGATGCAGTCTGAAGGTTGCCTCTGGTTTTTAGGACTGGTCCATCCATGAAGAAATAATCTAATCCATTGCCATTAGAACCAGTTAGAGTGTACCTCAGAGTCTCCTGGTGAACAAAACATTTTAATATTGTTGAATCACCCAGTTTAGCACGCTCAAAAACAGAGGTATCTCCCATGTCGAGCCTTTATAACTGTATGTACTCATCAAAAAGTTTAAGTCTTAATAATGATGTCTACGTCTCAATGAAGATGTATATTTATTAAGAAAGATAACCGTTTTGGACCAACTCCCCTACCGCCAATGTCCAACCATTAGAAAATGTCATAACACTACACAAACTGATCCCCATTTTCTAGCGTGAGGTTGTGCGGCCTTGAAAAAGATTTTAAATTTAGTTTCTAAAGATCTCAAGAAATAAAAGCTGTATTTAAGAAGGATTTCTCACATTGTCTTGATCAGAAGCAGAAACTTGAAGAACTGAAGATGCCAAAGGTGTGGTCTCAGGTATAACTGCACTGTATCTGTTCTGTGGGAAGGTTGGTCCATAAACATTGCGAGTTACAGTTATGTAAACATCCTGGGTAACTCGGCGGTTGGGTCGGAGGCTATCGTAAGCTTCTATTCTCAGCTGTAAGAGTCCATTAATAATAGAATATAAGATATGGAAGAAGGAATGATGTAATTAATAGGTTCTATTTGAACTTTGCTACCATATGAAAAAAGCTACCACATTGATCGGACAAGTAACTCACACTGTAGGATTGCAGACTGATATCATCAGTTGTCAGTGGTCGAATCAAAATAATGTTACCATTTGAAGCGACACTGAAGAAGCTCAATGATGGGTAGAAGGCAACCAAGTCATAGTGAATCTGACCCTGAAATGGAAGTGAACAGCTTTGTTAACCAAAGATATCATGCCATATCTGACCCTGAAATGGAAGTGAACAGCTTTGTTAAGCAAAGATATCATAATATTCAACAACTGTCTGTAGAGAGGCTTGTTGGTTAAGACTGATTTGAATGATCTGACCTACTTGTTTCGACATGGCTAAAAAATATAACTTGATGTACCTGAAGATCTGGATCTATAGCCTCCACTCTACTGATGTCTCCCAGATTGGCATACTCATTGATGGTTCTATTAGCATTAGGGTTGATGTAGCGAGGGTACTGGTCCAGGTTAACACTGACCAAAAGTATGCATAAATCAACCTTGGCATTGTTGGCTTGATTGTCTGATGCACGAACGGTTAGCTGAAACAAGGAAAAAGCAGGGCTCTAGTCTCACATCAATAACATTGTTTCAGCGAGTCGATCACATGAAATAAAATTTCTATCAGAAAAGCGTTTGCGTATATTCTAACTTTCTTTGAAAGTATAAAATCTGTGAAATTAAGGGAAATGGAATTGTGAAAAACTCCTTCCAAGTACACATGAATATGATTTTAAGTGAAAGATTGTGAACAAGTAAATGCCCAACTCACATTGTAGCTAGTTATGATTGTCCTCTCCAGACTCTTAAACAGCCAGACTTGCCCATTTTTGGGGTTGATATAGAATGTTGGATCGTTGGCGTTGAATGGTGGAGGGTCAACACTGAACAATGTGTAGTCCACGGGATTCTAAAGAGATTAACACAAAGATTATATTCTGCAGCTTGCTCATGTCAAATACATAACTAAGAACTTATTCAACTAGTTTGATGTGAAACAACTTTAATCTGTAGCCCTTAACTCTAATGGAGTTAAAGAGTCATAATGACCTATATAGCTAGAGTCGTGATGACCTCTATAGCTAGGAGCTGTGATGACCTCTATAGCTAGGAGTCATGATGACCTCTATAGATAACTGACTTACCCCATCTGGGTCAGCTGCTGACATTGTGAAAATAACCGAGGGCACCGGAGCGTACTCGCTAACACTAGCTTGATTGACACGGAAGTTGCAAATCGGTCCATTCTGGTTTCTAATAACAGTTACCACCACTGTCCCTGTTGCCACTCTGTCTGGATCTGACCGATCAATGGCTGTTACCAGGAACTGTGGGCGACGAAACAAAAAATTTGTAGTAGTTATGATTATTGAAAATGTACACTGACTTTGAAATGAAGCCATTGTATTAATTCCCTTGATTAGAAATGATAATGCTGATGGGGATCAAATATATTGAAAGACAATCTAATAGGCAATACAGGTTCTTAGCAAGAGAACTACTACTTACATTATAAGACATTGCCACATCATACAAGACTGACTTAGCCAATGATATATTTCCACTACTGCCATCAATGGAGAAGTATGAAGGTGGTGGATTGACAAAGCCATATAGGATGGAACTCTGAAAATACACAAAAGTCATTCCAAAGTGTTTAGAATTTTTTTTAGAATAATTCATTATTACGATGTCAACCTCATTTCTTGGGGGATCAATCTAAATCCTGAATGTAAAACACAAAGAGTTACAACTCTTGATAATTTGGATCACACATTCAAGGGATACTTAATTTTTTTCATATTTCCTTAGGCATTCATTTTTTTCACACAGATTAACAGCAATGTCTGTTATCCGTAATACACCTGTCTTTTGTTATTATTATGGGCATAATATAAAATGATCTGGTTATTTTGATCCATCAGTTGACCACTTTACACAGTGTGGTGTGGTTAATACACTGAACAATAAAGTACCAAGGTAAGAATATATTATATTCTGTCTGATTGTTATCAAGGTAAGAATATATTCTACTCTACACACTTACTCAACCTTTCTGTCTGTTGGGTTATTAAAAAAAAAATGTCATTGAACACATCCTGTCCCAATAAATTAGGAAATTTGACGCTCAAACTGTACCTGAAACTTTTGTTTAGCTACAAAGGCTGAAGGTACTGTTTATTGATTAGATACTATTAAGCAAGCAACTATTGACTTTGGTATAACACATTTAAGAAGTTGAACAATCGGGTGATTGTCTAAAGAGTTATTGCTCATGTCAAGTTGTTTCTCTAATGTTTTGTTTCATTTTATTTTATTCTAAATTTTGTTAAACTTTTGATTTAGCACCCCACCCCTTGCACACACACACAAACACACCCACACAACTGGCCACGGTGCTCACCTTAATAAGCCGCCAAGTAAGGTCTTTAAGATATTCTGTGATAAAGTAATGTGTTACAATTTGAAACAAAGCAATAATCAGAAGTTGCAGTAGCGTACTTACATTAGGGGCCATGTCAGCATCAGTGGCTTGTACTCTAACAACAAACTTGTTTACAGGATCGATGTCATTTATCTGCTCCATAAAGCTTGGTAGTGTAAATACGGGGGCCAACCCGGAATATGAAACAGTTATAAATACATTTGTCTCAATGCAGCGCTGCGGGAATCCATTATCACACGCCCTGACCCGAAGCTGGAACAAAAACAAGAAGGGAATCCATTATCACATGCCCTGACCCTAAGCTGGAACAAAAAAAATGGTTAAAAAATAAGTCTCATCAAGAAAGTGTGTAAAGTGATGTGTCATCATTTATTAGGATTGAAATCATAACAAATGAAGACTTGCACGATTGATTGAATCTTGTATTAGTATGATCAATATGTTGTGTTAGCTGCTCTTTGATACAATAAAAGACTTGAGAAAATTTGACACAACACATAAATCATGTGTTCTATTACAGGTGAGATGAAATTGGTACCGTGGGTATCTAATCAATCCCTGTGGGTATCTAATCAATCACTGTGGGTATCTAATCAATCACTGTGGGTATCTGATCAATCACCGTGGGTATCTAATCAATCCCTGTGGGTATCTAATCAATCACTGTGGGTATCTAATCAATCACTGTGGGTATCTAATCAATCACTGTGGGTATCTAATCAATCACCGTGGGTATCTAATCAATCACCGTGGGTATCTAATCAATCATTGTGGGTATCTAATCAATCACTGTGGGTATCTAATCAATCACTGTGGGTATCTAATCAATCACCGTGGGTATCTAAGCAATCACCGTGGGTATCTAATCAATCTTCTTCTTCTATATCTTAAGGGCCCACGATCAATTTATTGATCATTTTGGCTCCTATGCATGCAGATGGGATTTGCACTGTTTCTGTTCCTGGTGTTGATGAGGAAATTTCACTGATTTCCAGTGCCACTTTGTGAGGGTATCTAATAAAATCACTGTGGATATCAAATCAATCACTGTGGGTATCAAATCAATCACTGTGGATATCAAATCAATCACTGTGGATATCAAATCAATCACTGTGGGTATCAAATCAATCACTGTGGGTATCAAATCAATCACTGTGGATGTCAAATCAATCACTGTGGGTATCAAATCAATCACTGTGGGTATCAAATCAATCACTGTGGATATCAAATCAACCACTGTGGGTATCAAATCAATCACTGTGGGTATCAAATCAATCACTGTGGATATCAAATCAACCACTGTGGGTATCAAATCAATCACTGTAGATATCAAATCAACCACTGTGGGTATCAAATCAATCACTGTGGGTATCAAATCAACCACTGTGGGTATCAAATCCATCACTGTGGATATCAAATCAACCACTGTGGGTATCAAATCAATCACTGTGGATATCAAATCAACCACTGTGGGTATCAAATCAATCACTGTGGATATCAAATCAACCACTGTGGGTATCAAATCAATCACTGTGGGTATCTAATCAACCACTGTGCGTATCAAATCAATCACTGTGGATATCAAATCAACCACTGTGGGTATCAAATCAATCACTGTGGGTATCAAATCAACCACTGTGGGTATCAAATCAATCACTGTGGATATCAAATCAACCACTGTGGGTATCAAATCAATCACTGTGGGTATCTAATCAATCACTGTGGGTATCAAATCAATCACTGTGGATATCAAATCAACCACTGTGGGTATCAAATCAATCACTGTGGATATCAAATCAACCACTGTGGTTATCAAATCAATCACTGTGGGTATCAAATCAATATTTAATATATTTAAAACCATTTCCTATTTCCTTTGAAATAACTTCAACTGAACTAAAAGCGTTAAAAAAAAATCAGAATTAACTTGACTGGATTAAGGCAATACAAATGCATTAATGATAATGCACATGATGCCAGCTTGTGGATGCTAATCAAATGCATTAATGATAATGCACATGATGCCAGCGTGAGGATGCTAATCAAATGTATTAATGATACTGCACATGATGCTAGCTTGAAGATGCTAAACATTCAAAACTTTTACAAGCAAGATGATAGAGTACTTAGCTTCAACAAATGTTAAAAGAATATCCCTGTTGAACAAAAAGCCAAAAAGAACATTAATATAGTTGCACTCAATATAGAGGACATAGGTCAATACAGAAGGCATAGGTCAACACAGAGGGCATAGGTCAACACAGAGGGCATAGGTTAACACAGCGGGCATAGGTCAATACAGAGGGCATAGGTCAATACAGAGGACATAGGTCATTACACTTGATAAATTGCACAAAGAGTTAGTTTTGTTGCTTCTCTAGCTTTACCAATAAATCATTGTTCCAGTATATTTTAATTTGCCAGTTCCTAACACAAAATGTTGTTTTTAACATCCACTTTGTGCTTTTTAGGCCAAACTTTGGCTAATTGGTGAAGCAGCTTTTTAGGCCAAACTTTGGCTAATTGGTGAAGCAGCTTTTTAGGCCAAACTTTGGCTAATTGGTGAAGCAGCTTGTTAAGGCCAAACTTTGGCTAATTGGTGAAGCAGCTTTTTAGGCCAAACTTTGGCTAATTGGTGAAGCAGCTTTTTAGGCCAAACTTTGGCTAATTGGTGAAGCAGCTTTTTTAGGCCAAACTTTGGCTAATTGGTGAAGCAGCTTGTTAAGGCCAAACTTTGGCTAATTGGTGAAGCAGGCTAATTGGTGAAGCAGCTTTTTAGGCCAAACTTTGGCTAATTGGTGAAGCAGCTTTTTTAGGCCAAACTTTGGCTAATTGGTGAAGCAGCTTGTTAAGGCCAAACTTTGGCTAATTGGTGAAGCAACTTTTTAGGCCAAACTTTGGCTAATTGGTGAAGCAGCTTTTTAGGCCAAACTTTGGCTAATTGGTGAAGTATCTTTTTAGGCCAAACTTTGGCTAATTGGTGAAGCAGCTTGTTAAGGCCAAACTTTGGCTAATTGGTGAAGCAGCTTTTTAGGCCAAACTTTGGCTAATTGGTGAAGCAGCTTGTTAAGGCCAAACTTTGGCTAATTGGTGAAGCAGCTTTTTTAGGTCAATATGATTATATTAAGACTGTCCCTTATCAGTGAAATAAAAGTATTCTCTTCTGACAAATATGAAAACTAAGCTATTATCAATGACTATACTGACCACAAAGCTCTGGATGTTTGTCCCTTTGACAGAAGTGCGTAAGCTGAGTGCACCAGTGTTAGTGTCAATAAAGAAATATTGGGAAGGTCCAGAGTTCAAATCCCTTTGCTGAGTCTCATTGATCAGTGCATACGTGATGGTGTCCTGGACAAGAAAGAAACAGTTAGTTGCAAGTAAAGATTGTTTATGACAGATGTACTGGTCTTAAATTAATATTATTTCCAAATTTACTTGTGGCTAAGAAAGATCCTTTTATAAATTAACTTTATTAAAATTGGCTGCTGCCTTAATTTTCATTAAAATTAGCGGAGGATTGAAAGATTTTGTACAGACATATCGTCTGATCAAGTTAAAAACATCCAATAAATTAAAAACTATATTCCCTCACCAAGTAACGGAACAATTCGTTAAGCTGCCTTACCCCAGGATCCACATCAGTGGCTGTTACAGCAACAACAAAGGCAAGCACCGGGTGGCTGTCTTTTATGGTGGCATTGTAGCTTGGCAGGCTCCAGACGGGTGCATTCTGATTCCGTAGTATAGCAAAGTTGCATCTAACCTCAGTTTGGCGGTTAGGTCTCAGTGAGTCATACACCTTCACAACATACTGGAATAGAAGGAATTATATTCTTAGAATTCATGCAGAATTTAAAGAATACACATGATTAGAAGCAATTTCATCAGAAATCTTTAAAAATCTGACATATTGTTACTAAAATTTTTTTCCCTCCAACTTAATTCAAAATTTGTAAATCAATGGTGTCAATATAATAATAAAAAGTGTGAAACATTTCTCTTGAGTCAGAAATTAAAGTTAAGCAGTACCCATAGGTGGAAACATGGTGGTGTATTTGATCCGTGCTGGATTTAATACGCCGATTAGACCAATAATTCTTGTTTTATTTCAAATTGATTGTTCCCACTGATAACATTTTTTTAGATGACATATTCTAGTATAGCCATAGAAAGAAAATGATTGAGAAAACTCACTGTGTAATTTGTCTCTCTCAGGCCAGTGGTTCTCAAGTTCTGAGTAAGGGTGATGATACCAGTGTTGTCAACATCAAAGAAGTTAGGGGCAGGATACTCTCCTTGCTCTTGGAAGACCAGAGCGCCCTGAAATTGTACAGTGTTAACTTTAACTAACAAACATTCTATTTATTCATTGAGGTCATGATGTGGATATGAAACAAAAAAGAACAAGAAAATCATCAAGTAATTTGGGTTACAAAAAAAACAACACCAGCAAACCACCTAATTTTATATACTGTTGTGTCTCAACATTGACATGACATTCTAACCGTCCACATCCTTATTGCAGTAATGCAATGTTGTTACTCATAAGTGCTGAGATGTCTGAAATTGTGAAGGATGTTGTGAAATGTTTGGGGGGTTTTTGATAGATAAGTTTCTGAGATTTGTGTTGGGTGGAAGAAACACAGTTTTGGTCATGAGAAATTTCTGGATATGGCGATCCAGGCCCAAGGAAAGTGGTTGGGATGTGAAAAGGTTAAATGAGACGGCATGTGTTGGTTGAGTTCAATTGGAAATTCACAGAGACACAACTTAACATCATTAGTCAGAAGATGGACACATCACAGTCTGGGCGTGTGCAGGGACGTGTGGCGCTGCTACTTAACGCACATTCAGACATGTGCCTGCTCTAGCAAAATGGATATGGCCCTGGATGTCAATTTTTGCAGACTGCCCTCAAACGTTCTTACGTTGTCAACTTGAGCGCCATGAGAGTAATTATCGCTAAAGGGGTTGCTGAATTTTTAGCTTCCAATTTTGGGTGGTTGAAAATTTTAAAAATCTGGGATGGGGGGCGGGGGCTGGTGTTACCAGGTCTTTTGAGCATTTGAAAATAGGGCAATGAGTTAAAGAGATTTGAAAACCATTAACTTAGCAAAATAAAAGTTAAAAAACAAGGATAGATAGATTAAAGTACAAGTATTTAGTTGAACTCACCAAGTTGTTTAAATCTGTAATGGTGAGTCTGTAGTTGATTGGACCCAGAGCTCTGTTCTCACTGAGCGTGTCCACACAGGGACCCGACGTGACGCTGGGGCTGCCCGGGAAACGCAAGATTGTGATGGATACGGTGACAGGCGTGGATCTCCTGGGAGTGCCATTATCTTGAGCTACCACATTCATCTAAGAGATCATCCAAACAAATCAATCAAAGACAAAAAATTCAGTGGCTGAAAAACAAACATGTTAAACAAATTTAATATTCTTTCAAGTGCCAACTGCACTTTTGAAAGTTGAAGCTTGGGTAAGAGCATTCAAGAATCCCCATATTGTACAGAGGATCCCATCTCAGGTGAGACATTTTTAGATTTAATGCGCTGAAGCTTCACAAGAATGAGAACAATTTAACTGGTTCCTTAAGTTTCCCTTTATGACACAATTTTTTTTTTTTTCGTAACATTTATCCCCCCCCCCCCCTAATTGTTTCTTCTTATGAAAGTCTTTTTTTCCAGTGTACCCAAAACTTTGAATCATTGACCAGCTACCAGCATGGTTGGTGTGGTTTATATTGCAAGTTGGTGGGGTGTGAATATTATAAATATATACATTGCTGGGAATCAATCCACAAATCTGTCCTGTTTCTTACTGATTGTTCCACCACGCCACCCCTTCCCTAGCTTTTAACTTTCCACAATTTGGGAAGTGAACAGAAAGTATGGTCAACTGCTTGACACACACACACGCATACACAAACACACTGATGGAAAGATACATAGACAGTTAATTTATATTCCTTAAAAGTAATGACAAGAGGATGTTACCAACATACCGTATAAGTGTCTTTAGGAACACCCAGCAGAGTGTTCTTAATGACAATGGAACCAGAACTGAAGATCTCAAACAAGCCGAGAGTGTCATTATCTCCTGTGGCGTAGTATGTCACAATATCCTGGGGAAATCAGCCAATACAGGAGTAAGTACATTTATTTTTGTTGTACATTCAGTTTGTTCTAGATTTGAACTTTTCAAAAGTAAAGACACTTGTGATTTGTCACCATCATATTTTACGTCTTTTTAATGCCACAAATATTGAGTAGTTAGAATTGTTAGATAGTGATACTAAGATGATTTAACTCAATGTTGTAATTTTGTATATTTTTAAAAACTTTTTCATACCACAAACATTGCGTAGGTAGACTTGTTAGATAGTGAAACTAAGATGATTTAACTGAATATTGTAATTTTGTATATTTTTAAAACATTTTAATGGCAAAATCCGCCCCATTGAAATCAGTCAACCTGGCTTGGGCTATGCATTAATTCTGCACCAGCCATTTAACGTGTTGAGGAAGACAGATTATTGATATTTTTATGGAGCTTTTGTGTGCTCCAAACTAACATCCAGACTACTGACCAATGTATTGTTGTCTGTAGCCCTAACAGTCAGGATGTTCTTGCCAATGGGATCAGTTTCATTAATCGTGATGGCATATGATACTCTGTCAAAAACTGGACTATACTCATTGCGAAGCACTGGGATGTTGACAACTTCATCAGCAAAGTCCAACGGATACTCTGGATCATATGTCCGTATGTACAGCTGGAAGCATAAATATATTCATCATTTTATAAACCCCATGGTAAGACAAAAGGGCGACAGCCTTCAAATGACAAGATCTGATTTCAAGACGAATTCAGAGCAAATCTTAAATTTCACTAAGACAATTATGATAACATTCCAGTTTAAACAAACAATATAATTATAGAAACTATGAGCTTTGACTATGAAGATTCCCGTACACAAATAATGAAAAAAATACTAGACATGTTAATGTAGATGAACGCATGAAGAAGAGAAGAAATTAATGTGAGAAGTTAATGTGTTAACTGACCGTGTAAGCAGTAGAGGTTCCAGCCAAAAGGCTATTTCCAAGAGTAACAACTGCCGTTGATCTGTTGATGTTGAAATAATAGGCGGCTGTTGTATTGGTGATTTTCTCGTAAACCAGAGGGCCCTGAAGAAAAAAATCATTTTTAAATATAAAAAATATATATAAATTTGGTAAAATAAAATTTTTTAGGATGTCAAAAATGCATTTGTAATTAGTTTTATAATTTATAAAAAATTAATTAAAGATTTTTCTCTTTAACTGCAGACCATAAACCAAAGAGGTACAAAGGAAACTAAATACATTGTTTAACCTAACCGTCTTAGATGAGCAGACAGATTCCATGTTATTTAGGTCATAAAAGTCAAATATTATTCAATCTTTTACATCCTTTGAGACAAAAAGGGAGATGAATGAAATGAATTCAACCACCCCTAAGACAAAGTTTTTCAAATCAATCCTTACCGTACATTTTTGTTTGCATTCATGTCATTGTACGTGAATGGTGTCATCAAACTTAGTGCACGTCAAACCTTATAGGCTAACAATTAATTTAACTCCAAAAACGTCATAAATACAAAACACATAACAACAGCTAAAAAATTAATCTCCAGATCAAAACACGCTAGCATTGAACAAATCATTAACACCCCTCCCTGGAAAAAAACCTGATTTTGGGGGGTGGGGTGGGGGGTTCGGGCTAAAAATAAGATCAAATGTGTTGTCATTAGCAACAAGTCTATGTGCCAAGTTTCAGCTTGATAGAATGACTGGAAGTGGGTCAGTAAGCCTTCCAAAGATTTTGTCTCTACAAAGAAACACAAAAATGAAGTTAATTTATAGGATTTCATAAAGCATTAAGACATTTGAACTCACTCTAGCATCTCTGTCTGTGGCTGAGACTCTTGTGTAGACAACTGTGCCTGGAGCTTGATTTTCTGATATAGATGAAGAAGTGTAAGGAGTTTGGATAAATACAGGAGAATAGGTGTTACGCAGTACATAGAGGTACACGGTAGCTTGCCGGGAGTTCTGAGGGTAACGACTGTCCGTAGCAAGCACTGACAGCTGTGGAAAGAAAAACATTTGATATTGATATGATCAAAAGAAGGATAATTTATTTTTATGGCTATTCTCTGTAATTCTATTCTAAAAAAAATATTAAGTTCAAATCTTAATCTCAACATATAAAAGTAGCATTTCATAACAACTCACAACAAATGGGGTCGTCTGTCTAGTGGGGTCCTCTATGAGTCTCTTCATAACAGTGATTCGGCCAGTGGTAGGGTTAATATCAAAATACTCTAAAGGCTTCTGATCCACTCCACTTCTCGCAAAGGAATAAGTGACAGTATCCTAGAAAGAAACAACATTGTGTGCTGTAACTTAATCATTGCTAAAACAAACAAAGCAAAAATCATATTTTCAAATATTTTAACTCTGGTTAAAAATGGAAAAACTCTTCCCCTTCAACAAAAAACAGTCAGTGGGTTGTATGATGGCATAATTAGAAAGAGACAAACTCACCCCATCAGCATCAACAGCTGACACGGTGACAGGGTTGTACCCAATGGGTTCTAACTCATGGAACGTGGCGTTATATGTGGTGAAGGTCAAAACTGGAGCAGATGGATTGCGGACCACTGAGGCCGTTACTGTGGTGGTGCCACTTGACTGTGGTCTGGCATCGTCATACACTACCACCACAATCTGAATGTACCACACGATAGGAGTGGCAATACAAAAAAAAAAAAAGGCATTACAAGGAATGCAAACAATGAAAGATAGAAAACATTTGTCAGAGTGGTGCCACTTGACTGTGGTCTGGCATCGTCATACACTACCACCACAATCTGAATGTACCACACGATAGGAGTGGCAATAAAAAAAAAAAAAAAGGCATTACAAGGAATGCAAACAATGAAAGATAGAAAACATTTGTCAGTTCAAGAAAGTGTACAGGGATAATACTAAAAATTTAAAATGTGTTGGTCTGTGTCCTTCAGACTAAATTTATACACGCCCATTCTAGCACAAGGGAAATAAATAGATTAAAATAGACTAAATATGTATTCAGTTATAGACTTAAGCAAGGCTGCGCCCAGGAAAAGGGTGAAAATAGCACCATCAGTATGCAGAAAAATGTGCCACCTTGTGGTGGACCAGTAAAAAAAAGATTTTGCTGCACCTTGTCTTTGTGAAGTACATGGCAATTTATCATTTGATTTACTAAAAAGGTCTTAAGAGTTTAGGACACCAATGTTGTTGCTTGCAGTAAATGATTCATTCAAGCCCCCCCCCCCCTCAAAACCCCTGGAATCAGGTATAGTTTTAAAAGAAATTTGTAAACTTTTGAAGAATATGTACGTTTTAGCACAAAGATGACTACATGGTTGCTTACCTCATAGACTAGATCATTATCTGGTTTGATGTCAGCTGTCAAATACACTGTGCCATAGCTGGCGGCATCAGCTACTGACCTCCTGACACTAAAATAGCGTGGGGCTGAATATGAACCAATAACTCTATACTGAAGATTTCCCTATATAAAAGGAGTCACAATTCATTTGAGCAACAATCTTTGAAATTTTATTTTTAATAATAATTAGTTAAACAAAATGTAGAATAATAGAAATAATTGAATCTCAAAATAGCAATGGATTAGTTATTTTCCCCATTAATATGAAGTATAACTCAACAGCATGCAGAGAATTTCGTTCTGTATCTGTGCAGTTTTCACATTCCTTGCCCTAAATATTATTACACTCTTAAAATTATTTTAGATTAGATTTGCCCACCTGTCTGTCATCATCGAATCCCCTAACTTCAAACACAGCCGATGTGTTGAAAGCATTCTCTGAGAGTGACCAAGTATAATTTGATGGGTTAAAGTAAGGAGCCTTGTCTGTAGTAACAGTGAAAGAAATCGTTGTTGAGCAGGTTTTGGCAGTTGGGAAGCCTTGATCACTTGCCAGAACAGTAAACTGAAGAACGCAAACAACATGGATTGTTATTCTAGAGCTAAGTGGAAAAACATTTTAATACATGGAAAAAAAATATCATTTTCCACAAATTAGCTCAAACAACTACAATTCTTTGATGACTTACAGTGTATGAATTTGTTCCAGATGGCAGATTCTCTATTAATTTAATTTCTCCGCTGGCTGGATCTACGTAAAAGTATCTACGGTCGTCTGGATCAGCATTTGAATCAAATGAATATCGAATTGTGTCCTGGAATGATGGAAAAGATTCAAATTTTATAGAACTATTTTTGGCTTTGAAAAATGAATTCTGGAATTCTGTTTAATTTGTCATACAACTAACTGCTGACCAAAAGAATATTAAACCAGACTTACATTATCGGCATCCACAGCGAGCACAGTGGCAAAAACACTACTGATTCTTGCATTGATATCAATGCTTCTCTGGATTGCAGGAACACTACATTGAGGAGCATTAGGATTTCTGTCTGTTGTGAGTGTCAACACTTTCTCATCATAGCTGTTGGGGAATAAAGAGTCAAAGACCCTAAATCTCAGCTGAAATAAAAAAAAAACAACAACAAATAATCAAACACAGAATTCACTAGAAATTTTTGAAAAAATATTTACAAAATGTGTCCAATGGATCAAAAAAGATACTTCTGGAGTTTTAAAAAAAGCCATTGTGTGCAACCATTGTTTAACTTAAAAAAAGGTCCTAAATATCCCCACACTCTAGAACCCTTTATTAGAACCCTTTATTAGAACCCTTTATTAGAACCCTTTATTCCAAATCCACCACAGTGTGCAAAGATCAACATTTGAACCGGTCTAGCCTAAAGTCACAATTTAGCTTAAAATCTCAATCCTTCAACAATGCTGGTATTTTATTTATGTTTCAGACACATGATGTTTGTAAGATTCCTTGTTAAAATATTACCTGATAACTTGTCTGTCGCAAAGCATCTTCTTTGAGAGAGCGTGCTAAGACAACAATTCCACCACTAGTCAGTGAAAAGAAGTCAGCATAGCCAGATACAAGTGTGTAGGTCAGAGTTCCCTGTAAGAGTATTGAATTAACTTGTACATTTTGTGTAATATTATGGTCATTTTTACGTATTTTTGTTCTTTTCAGTATGATCAGTGGGATGTTTTATTGCTAGCCCAGGACATACATCCCATACTATCATCTAAAGAGCTGATGAACATTTTTATTATTAAGTTCTCAGACAAAGATGTTGAGGTATACTATATAAGGCTTGAATCAAAAGAAAACAATGCCAGTGTCAAGAAAAAAAGTCTAAACCTAAGAAATAATAAAGCTCTGTAAAAAGAATATTTCAGTACTAGAAATAAAAAGATGTAATTATAGCTAGCAAGAGATAAGCTAATGGAAGTCCACATTGATTGGATGAGCTGGAAGACCAATGAGATCACATGTTTTACACATTCAAAGAGTTATTGATCTCACCCTGAGGTCATCATCTTTACCAACGACTGTGAAGACGTTTCTGGGTGTAGCTTCGTTAATGTTTAAGTTAACAGTAGCGGGTATGTTGACGAACACTGGTGGTATATTATCACGGATAATGGTAACAGTGGCAGTAGCGAAGCCAAATCTTTCTGGATTTCTCTGGTCTGAAACTCTTAGTTGAATCTGTTGAAACCATTGGTTATGGTTATTGCACAGATCAAATGTCCAAAAGTGGGAAAAACAAGGAAATTTAAAAAAAAAATAAAAAATTATATCTTACAATTTGTTATTCAACTGTTTTAACAAAACCATTGATTTTTTAAAGTTTTGTTTGGCAAAAAAAAAAAGAAGAAATTTTTAACAAAATCAGAAACTTATATTCTAAAGAACTTTTAATTTCTAAGCTAATTCTATACATTTATTTGTAAAAATGGAGGCCCTTAGGATTAGAGGATATTAAGATTAGAAATATTTGTAAACATACATAAGCTACAAGTGTATTACTAAATAAAATCAATAACATTCAATAAGTAAAATACACCAAAAAAATCTCTTACCACATCCTGAGTCTGTGTGCCAAGGAGAAGTGAACGTCTGAGTCGGATGACAGCAGAGTCTGGATTCATCTCATAGTACAGTTGAGCTTGTGCATCTCCAGTTATGATGAAACGAAGAGGAGAGTCCTGTGGTTGAAAGCAAATGGATGTCCATTTAATGACTGATTTGAAATTTTTAAAAGGTCATTTTATAATGCAATCAATGACAAAATGTAAGATTTATTCATTGTAACAACTTCAGATTGAAGAATCATGTTTTTTTTTCATCAAAATAAAATGAGTAAAACAGAGTATGGTTAAACCTGAAAAATTAAACGCAACAAAACAGCGAACGTGTCGGCAGAAAGCCTTCGTCAGCGAACAAAACAACAGAAAAAACGTTATAAAAATAAGAAATAGCACTTAGCTGGTAAGTAGTATCTGTGGGCAGCAATAGAAGTGTGGCAGAAGGAAAATGAGTGAGAGTTTAAATAAGCAGCGGCGAAAAAAAGGGGGGAGAAAAAAGTTCACTGTGATAGGTCAGAACGTGGAGGGGCGGAGCTAGGGTCAAGCTGTGAACAGAGACATAACATTAATCCCATCTGGCGTCAAAGTGCCGTAAGTCAGGATAAGTCTGTGTTCCAAATTGACCCGGCTGGCGGTGTTAGTGCTAGCCACAATCGCACTTATTGAAAAGTCCGCCTTGCCCCGGTGGTCGCTACTATTGAAGTGTTTGGAGACGGGACACTGTTTATCTTGTGTAATGTTTCGGAGGTGTTCGGTACACCTGTCCGAGAGACGGCGTCCAGTCTCCCCTATGTATGTCATCTGACAGCGGGTGCAGACAATGGCGTAGATAACGTTGCGGCTTGTACAGAGGAAACCGTCGCGTATCTGAAAACTGCCCTTGGGGAAACGTATGCGTTCAGTCTGGACGACAAAAGGGCACGTGTTGCAACGACTGCGTCCACACGGCTTGGTCCCAAAGTGGGAGGGGGGAGCATTGATACGACTGCGTACAAGCAGGTCTCTCAGATTTTTATCCCGTCTGAAAACAATGAGAGGTGGGGAAGAGAAAATTTCTCGTGTGTCGGTGTCTGCGAGTAGTATAGATCGATGTTTAAGGAAAACACGTTTAGCAATCAGATTGTGAGGGTGATAAGTTAAAATGAGTTTTGTCCTGTCAACATTGTCGCTCAGACGTGGTCTGAAGGCATCAGCACGTGTAATATTCTTAACCCTTTGGAGGGCTGATGAAAGTACTGTCTCCGGGTAAGACCTACACCGGAAAAAGTCTATCATTTCAAGTGCCTTGTCCCAAAAGTCCTCATCCGACCGACAAAGTCGACGAAGACGAAGTAATTGAGAGAAAGGAATAGAGTCCTTACAGGATTTAGGGTGGGATGAAGAGTAGAGTAGATAGCTATGGCTGTCAGTGGGCTTAAAGTAGGCAGAGGTGTGTAGGGTGTCTTTGTGAAGAGTGACTGTAATGTCTAAGAAATTGACTGAGGTCTCAGAGATAAGAGATGTGAATTTAATGGAGGGGTGAAAGGAGCCTACAAAGTTAATGAACAGGTCAAGTTCACTCCTCTCCATAGTGGTGACCCCTATACCATCATCTATGTACCTCTTATAGAATTCAGGGAGGCGTCCAGTATAGCTGCTTTCGACCAAGTGTTCGAAATGCCCCATGAACAAGCAAGCATAGCTGGGTCCCATTTTAGTCCCCATAGCAACACCACTGATTTGGTCAAAGAATTGGCCACCAAACTCAAACGAATTGAGGGTGAGGACTAGTTCAGCCAATCTGAGGAGGGTGTTGGTGGGTATAGATGGGTGGGGTCTAGTCTCGAGAAAGAATTTGAGAGCTAAGAGACCGTCAGTGTGGGGGATGGAAGTGTATAGAGAACATACATCAAGAAGAAATAGATGATGTTTCTTTTCAGGAGGGATTATGATGGATTCAAAGGTTTGAAGAGCATGGTTGGTGTCCTTAATGTAAGTAGGCAGTGAGGCAACGATGGGTTGAAAAACTCCATCAAGGAATTCCGAGATATGTTCGGTGGGGCAAGAGCATGCTGAGACAATGGGTCTGCCAGGGTTACCATACTTATGAATTTTGGGAAGTAGGTAGAAGCATGGCTTACCGAGGTCACTATCGAAGATGTGCAGGGCAGAGGCCGATTTGGGGAGCGCTGATTCTGCAATCATTTTCTTGATAGTCCCTTTCACCTTTCACCAAAAATGTTTTTTTTTCATCACTGCAACATCCTTCCCACGTTTCTAACTTAACCCTTGGGTGCTCTACTTGATATAAAAGTTTATATTAAATCACAAATAGGTTTAACTTACCCCATCTAGATCAGTAGCATTGATGTTACTAAATAGAATAGTGCCTTCTTGTATGTTGGCATACACTGTAGTCGCATAATTATTAAGACCAAAGTTTGGTGCATTTGGGTTCCTTGTGACAGTTATGGTGGCAACTGAAGTGGCTCTTGCATTGGGATAAGCTGTATCATAAGTGATTAACCTCAGCTGAAATGATAGAGTCAATACAATAATGTAAGAGTGAATGTTCAAGTCCAGGTTTATCACTTGTCCTCTATTATTAAAGTGCTATAAAAGGAAACGATGAAACATGTAATTTGTTTAACTCTTTCGCTGCAGAACAACACACACTGCGGTCATCCGCCATTCTCAAAAGCACGGAGCAATGTTTCAATATCATGTTTGTTTCTTTGCCATATCTCAATCAAACTTTTTAAGAGCTATTTAAAAAAAAAGACTTTTACATAGAAGAGTGGTAATTCATTGTTTATAAGTGAAACCAAGGTTTATTTTTTGTCATTTGAAGCATTATTTTCTTTGCTATTATTTTTTCTACTGTTGCTTTCGCTACTCTAGGCCCGAGTAGGTGAGTAAGTTTCCTAGACGATTAACAGGTCAAAATGCTTTGGAATTTTTTTATACTATTTCTTTTGATATTGAAGATGATTTATATTTAGTCCCATAGTAGTAGTTTTAGAGGATTTGAGTTATAAAAATGAAGATGAGGTATGCGTACATCAAAGGAATGGGGGGAAAAATGGTTTAACATATAATGATTTCCCATTTTATGGTTCTTTTCTGTAAGTTAATTTATTTAAACTGAAGAAATAAGTTTACAAGCATATAGTCCTTTCAATTATCTTTCATTTGACACCAAGTTTAGTCTTATAAACCAAAATATAATATTTTAAATATTTTTTTATAAACCCCATCTCTCACACTTTATTGCTCTTTGAAAAAAATGTAAATTTTTTCGATAAAAAAATTCCGCAGCGAAAGAGTTAAAACCTAAAGCTCTCCTTAACATCTTGAGATCATTCATATTTTGATAATGCTTTCTTCCATCAAGAAGAGTATCTCCTGTGCTATAAATAAATCACTTACATTGTAGGGTGAAACAAAGTCACGGCGAATATAAGCAACATCCTGAACTATGATATCTGCAGTGGCCTGTTTGCTTGCTGGGAGCTGTCTGATTGTACCCAAACTAAAGAAAGCAGGAGCTGTGCTGATTCCAGTTATTTCAATGGCAAGTATTCCCTGTCAAAAGAAACACGAGTTAAATAGTTAGACCACAACAAAAATGATAATTTTCAATACAGTCCACAGCGGGTTAGTTAGCAGACATCCATCAGCTTAGTAGAAGATACTAGAAATGCTTTTACATTACAAACATTAATTGGAATGTTAAATTACAATAAATGTAGCAACATGTAAGGAGACATTCTTCAGCCTAATACAAGGTAGTAGAAATGCTTTTACATGACCAACATTAATTGGAATGTTAAATTACACTAAATGTAGCAACACATAAGCCATGCACAAAAAAAATGGTTGTTCTACTAAATGAGCTTGTTCAATATTTTGCTGTTTGCTGCCTATGGTTTGAAATTCAGAGATCTTTTCTATATCTCTCTTGCTTGAAGCAACATAAAATTAAGGAATGAATCCTTATATCAGAGCCTAAGGCTGGCAAATATAAAAAGATAACTGCATTTTTTAAATGTTTTGGATTCAAGGATTAACTTGCAAATAATATATTCCTCTCTCAGTGGTGATCTTTATCCAAAACTTTTATAAAAACCTTACCCTAAGGTCTGTATCTTGTGCAGTTACTGTCAAAACAATAGAACCATTGGTACTGGTTTCAGTGACTGCCCCTTGATATTGGGGTGCTGAGAATGTTGGTGGAGCAAGATCTCTCAAGATTCTAATGAGAACATTGGATGTTCCAAATTTCTCTGGTCTGCTGTTGTCTCTAGCCTGAACTTGGAACTGGAAGAAGAGACTCACAGAATGAAATCAATAATTCAAATAAATGCTCATTGTTTTATATTTAATTCCTAAGCGGTCATTATTTAACTGAAAGTGAAGAAAATATTAAAATGCTTTCACAAAATATGAGATGCCATCTAACTTACCCGATATTCATTTAGTGTTGTACCAATCAGAGATGTAATAAGCGAGATGACGCCATTTCGAGGGTGGATGTAGAAAAACGTGAAGTTGCCCGAGTTGGGGACAAACGAGTACTCTGGTACATCCTTTGGAAAAATATAAAAAATGCATACAAGTTTCTGAGAGTGACACATTGTGTAAAAATACGGAGATTTTAAAAAATAATTTCATAATTTCTTCTTTAGTTCAATTGTAGATGATGTACTCTTAAAGTTGTATGAAAAGCCGAAGTTGTTACTAAGAGGACAGTTTACAGAAGAAAAAGCCAAAGCATTACCCCATCAGCATCGGTTGCTATTACACTTATAACATCAGATCCTATTGCTGTGGTGTCTGGAATGGTCGTCTCATAATTGTTGTTAATAAATGTGGGTGAGTTGAGGTTCCTTTGTACATTGATGGTGATGGTGGAATCTGCCGTCAAGACGGTCTGCCCGGTGTTGAGGGTGGCTCTGACAATCATCTAGTGACAAATTGACCAATGAGAATTATATTTCTAAACATTACATAAAAAAAAAATGTTCCCATTTAAAAACATAAACTAAAAAAAAAAAAAAAAAGCACAGCAAGCCAGTTTGTTGAAGAATACTTACAGTGTACTGAGTAAAAAATTGACCAATGAGAATTATATTTCAAAAAATAAAAAAAAAAAAAAATGTTCCCATTTAAAAACATAAACTAAAAAAAAAAAAAAAAAGCACAGCAAGCCAGTTTGTTGAAGAATACTTACAGTGTACTGAGTAAGCAAGTCTCCTGTTAGGTTTCTAATGACCAACACTTGACCATTGGCCACATTTAGACCAAAGAAATTAGTGGCTGGCGGATAACCAACAACACTGTAAGTCACAGAACTCTTTTCATGTGGAATAAAAAATGTATTTAATATTATTTTAATTGTACAAAAAAAATCAATAAAATAAAAAAAATAACAAATATTAAGTGCAAGTATTAAAAGTACAGTAGTCTGTATGTATCTTGCTAATGTCATTGAATATTTAAGAGATTTACACAAAACTTTTAAAATGTGTCAATATATTAAATCTTGGCATCCTCCTGTTTGCCAGCCGGTGTTTACATTACAAGTGCATCCTAAAACATCAACTCACAGATGCTGTAGCTTGAACTGTGCCCACCACCGTTGCATTGGCGACATTTTCTGCCACAGTCCAGTTGTAGTTGGGTATTGAGAGGGAGCCAATATTCTTCTCTACTACGACTGTTACAGTGGCCGTTGTTGATAACTGTGGGAGACCTTGATCGTAAGCCCTGACAGTCAGCTGAAAGAAACATTTAACACCAAACTTAAATACGGGGAATATTAACATTGCAAACATTACGTGTCCTTTATCTTGATCTATACTTGTAGTCTCTTCACCATTTACCCCATCTACATGAATAGAAAGCGTTTGTTGTGCTTTAGTGTTTATTTCTGGTACAGGATTTTAAAATGCACCATCTAGTAGAGATCACTTCTCAGATTTCCCAATTCAAGGCTTACAGACAAAAAGAAAAATGCATAAGCTATTTATGGTTTTTTAGACTAGTTGTATAGATCAAAATAAAATATTCATTCTAATCAAGTTACTGAAAGTAAAATGCAAATGTTAACAGATGACATATCTTGTGTTTAACCAATGCAAATTTATTTCAAAATTTATAGCTTCATTTTAGGTTGAGTTTTTTTCAATACTTTAAAGAAAACGCATCTATAAATATAATCTTAATTGAACTTTATTTAAAAATGCCTTACATTAAATGAGTTAATATTAATAAGATTTGTATTGTCTATCAGAGTCAGTGTTCCTGTGTCTTTTTGCAGGTAGAAATAGTTAATGTTGTTGACAACATCTCCATTGAGAATTTCATAGTAGACTGTTCCTTCGGGACCCTGTGCATAGAGGAAGAATTGGATGAACCATGACTAACAAGTTTTATGTGCACAATAACTAGTAATTAAATAAGCACAAATTATAAACATTATTATTGTAAGTGTTTATAATTTTTCCTAATATAATTTATGATAGAGTGGTTAACTGTTATACAGATATGAGTAAAGAACAAAGAGATAAATGTTTTCTCTAATGAAAACTAAACTCACGGATCCGTCTTGATCGGTGGCTAATAATGTGGTTATGGCTAAACCCTTGTTGCTGGTGTATGGGATAATCCTGGTGACACTGTTCAAAACCGGAGCAAAGAAGTTTCTATTCACATTAATTTGAATGACGGCTTCAGCAGTCAGGGGAGGAATACCACCATCTTGAATTTGAACACGTATCTGGTGAAATAAGAACAATTACACTAGAATTGTAAATTTATGTATTTTCATAAGCCTAATGGCTAAACTAATGTAATGCCTCAGTATAGTATATTGAAGTAAAAAGAAACAGGCTGTGTTAATATAGGTAAAAAAAAATCTGCATTAATATACAGTATAGAAATGTTGTATTAATAAAAAGCAATAAAAAAAAATTCTGTAGTTACTGTGAAATTGTAAATTGAAGAGCCAGGAAGATTGCTTCCAGTTTTCAGGGTAATAAGGCCATTCCCGGAAATGTCAAAGAAAGATGGAGCATTGCCATCTCCGACAATCCTCACAGATGTGATGTTAGAAAATGGAACCTGGAAAGAGAATATCAGTCTAATATGAGTTGAAATGTCAATGACATGAATATCTCTAATTTAAAGTATCGCCCTATAATTGTTTTCATCTATACATCAGAAATTGAAAGTTTCCATGATCTAATATATTATCAAGCAAAGTAACACGATCAAAGCTGTAGAGATCCTTACGTCCGTGTCCCTGTCTCCATAGGTGACGGTAAAAACAGATGTTCCCTCAGGATGAGTTTTGGAGATGCTCCTCAGGTACGGTGTATTTAAGAAGAAGGGAGCTGAGTTTCTGATCACTGTTATGGTGACTTGGCTATTGGTTGCTGCTGTCAATGATGGATTACCATTGTCACGAGCACTAACTTGAAACTGAAACACAGGAGCCAAAAATAGATTCATAAATAAAGCCGAGAAACTCAAATGGTAGGGAAATATAAATATTTATATTTCAATAAGTGAATAAATTGGTAAGTTTGCTGAAGTGAAGTTCTTCAATTGTCCTGTTGTAAGCAGAGTTGAATGGAAAACAGTTACTTACAGTGAATATAGTGACATTTCTTTGTGGGTAGTACACCTGCCAAGATTTTGAGTAAATTGCACCAGTTGCTGAGTTGATGTCAAAATAAGGTGTTGGGTTGACAATGCTGTAAGTAACTTGGTTGTTTGGTGCCTAGGATATAACAATAGATGCAGCTTTACCAATACAATTATAATAACAAAGAAAATAATAATAGGATGTTAATAAATATCTTTAATTTCTGAAATAATTGGATTTTAAAAAATGTTAGTTTCTTTTAAGCCTGTTAATTAATTTGTTTTTATTGTTGAATTCATGACAACACAACTACCGGTATTTAATGTGTACAAATCTGACAAAAGTAGAATAACCAGTGACAAATATCTAAAATTTGTTTCCTTACATATCTATCTGAATCAGATGCAGAAACAGTCAAGATGGTCTCTCCAACAGGCTTTGTCTCAAGGATGGTAGCTGTGTAGTCAGTTTGTGTCAGTATCGGGCGTCCCAAGTTCCTGTTCATGTTGATGACCAAAGTCTTGACTTCACCAAGGCGTGGAGTGCCTCTGTCCAATATTTGGATTCGCAACTGAAGATTGTTTTAAAATAAATAAATGACATTAGGACTACAATTTAAATCTTGATTTGAAATAAAAATAAAAATATTTGTATGCAGACGTGAAGATTAATAAGCCAAATGAATAATTCCTTCTTCAAGATGTTTCTTACCATTACCCATCTCATGCAGACTTTTACATCCATGTGCATTCATTAATTATCTAATCAGAAGATTATTTGACAGTTAAATTTTGAGATCAGTAATAATTCATCATGTGGTTTAGATTAAAAGCATTAAAACCAGAATTGAATTGTTCTTAAGTATTCCAGGTCTCTGCATGATTATGGTTACTCACTGTGTAGGTGTCTTGAGAATTTGAATCCAAAGAAGTGTTTGCCCTCAGAGAACAGGTCTGCTCATCCAATGTAAACAAATTGTTGGCGGGGTAATCACCAAGGAGGTAAAAGCCAAACTGACTAAAGGGTACCTGACAGGATAAATACACATATTTTGTGATACAAAAATTCGTAGGCCAAAAATCTAATTCCCGTTTACACGAAATTTCTTTTAAGTTAATAAGTAACATTTTAAGTTAATAACTAACATTTTAAGTTAATAACTGACATTTTAAGTTAATAACTAACATTTTAAGTTAATAACTAACATTTTAAGTTAATAACTGACAAACACTCTGTCATGATGTGCCTATAAATCAATATTGCTGTGATCGTAAAACAAATAAAATAATTCCTTTCTTTTTTAATCATTTTTTTTTTAACTGGATGAAATATTAATCTATTCAAATAATTCAACAGACTTACAACTGTGTCAGGGTCAGTTCCGGAACATCTGAAAACTTCAGTATTTATTGCCACATTACTGTTGAGAGATATTGCTGTTGGGTTGACGCTCAGCGTCGGAGCACGGTTGCGTACAACATTAACTGTGAGTGTGAACGTGCCACTGACCAGCCCACCATCATCTTTTAGTCTGAATAAGACCTGCACATTGGGATAGATAAAGGATCTTACTAGTGATCAAAGGCTAACAAAAAAAAACACCCCCAAAAATGTGTAACTTGTCTAACATAAAAAATGGGATAGGGATAAGTGGATGCAGATTAAAAATTATATTACCAAAGAAATTAATAAAACTGTTCAACATCATTAAAAGCATAAAATATCATGTAAATAAGTTTAATGAAAGTTCTAACTTGATATGGGTCTCCCGTACGTCCTAACAAAGATTTGCTTAAATACACTTGGCCCAGAGTATCAAAGTAGAAGAGGTCTGTATTTGGGCTGTTGGGAGCATACTCATAGGTCAAATTGCCACCAATCTGAAATTTGATTTTAAAAAAACGCCAGTATAAACTTTTATGTTATATTTGCAGCCATATTATAAATCAGAAAAATTATTTCAAAGAGATGATAAGCTCTAAAACAAAATATAAACTCAATTTATTAATTATTCAACATGATGGGACAAAAAATCACTTACTCCAATGTCAGGGTCATTAGCCAACGGATTAAGGTTGTAGATAGAGTTCCCCGTTTCTTGAGTCTCTAAAATGGTAATGGTTGCCGAGTTGCTCAGCCATCTTGGAGGTGAAAGGTTGCGGATGACATTTATAGTCAGCACTGCTTGAGCCTTGTCTTCACAGTAGCCATCCCAAGAAGAAAATCTCATCTATGAAAAAACATGCATACATACATCTTTGATCCATAAACAAGCCCACACGTATTAGTGTTAAAATAATCAATAGGCATAGAGTGTAAAGCCTTAAGTTATTAGCAATCCAAAGAGTGGTCCTTAAACCTACCAAGTATTGAAGAGCCGAGTGACCAGCTAAAGGGGGTAAAATCCTGACTTCGCGAGTGTTGACATCAAAGAAAAAGTAAACTGAAACTTGGTTGTCATTGACCACGGTGATTGTGGTCCTGTTGTAGCGGGCCTGGAGAAAAGGTTAAATTCAGTACAAGTGCTGATTTGAAACAAAAACACAAGTAAAATGAAGACTCACATTATGAAAATGTTATTATTTTTTTTTTTCAAAGGCGATCTACTAGCATAAACTCATTACTGAATGTTAGCAAACAGTTCAAAGTGACATTTCTATAGATGAACAAAATTAGATGAAAAGCCATTTTATATTTGTTCTTAACTTAGTCAAGTTTTATATATATCATGTCTTACATAGTCATCTCTATCAGTCACTGAGACGGTGTAGACCAATCCTGTTTGATTTTCATTGATGGTGATATTTTGAGGAAGATTTAAGAAAGTTGGGCAGTTCCTGTTGCGGTACACACGAATGTTGACGGTCGCAGCCTGAGCACCAGTAAGTGAAGGGTTTCCCCCATCATATATTTGAGCAGTCAGCTGGAGCACATGAAAAGATTTGAATTCATGCATAATGTATCCTATTATTTATTTCACAATTTATCAATCAAATTTATCAGACTTGAGGCAGTGTCAATTATAAACTAATTTTAATGGAGCTCTATGAAGTGAGGTTATTTTATGATTTTTGGTCTTGCTATTTCATAGATTAAATAGATTTATTTGTATAAGCGACAAGCAGAGGTAAGCTTTAAGAAAACAGACTCAATTCTAGTAAAATTGTTGCAGCCACAAGCCTTCATCAGTTTAACAAAAGTATGCCAATGTAAATTTGACATAATTTATTATAGCCAACCTAATGAACACAAAACAAAAGGAGTGTATAAAAAAAAAAAGCCCTGCCAGAGGTCCCCTACAAACACAAGAAAAAGGGAAATAATTCAGTAATTATACTGTTTAACATGTACAAATTATCTAAGCTTCTTACTTTATACTGCATGGAGTCAAAGCATCAAATCTTTTAATCAATTTATTCTCCAAATCAATATTTTCCAGTGAGCCCTTGGTATTTGGTTAATCCGTTAGTGCAATATCTGATATTAACAGTATGCTAAATGTGTATATAAAAGTAATCATTGGTGTTGACTTACTGTGTAAGAGTCTGTCTTGTTGTCATCCAGCCTCAGGTCTCTGTGAGCGGATACACCACCAGATGTACTGACTGTGAAGAAAGGATGGCTCGATAGGGGACGGAAGTAGTAGTCTTTCCATGGAGACTGTAAAACAAAGCATATAGAAAGTGAAAATTTAAACTGAACAAATGTTAAAAAATGATGTTTTCTATAGAAAACTTTAAGAAATTGTATAGGATAATAACCACTATTGACTAAAAGTTAATTGACTAATCATGTGTGCAGAATTTAAAGATCATGACACATACAAACTGGTCATTGTCAGCTCCAAGAAGTGTTGTTCCAATAAGGTCTCCTACTGGGTAGTCCTCGTAGGTTTCAAAATTGTAGATGAGCTGGGTAAAATATGGACGATTAAGATTACGATTCACATAGATGGTGACTTCAGTGAGGTCTTGCAGGCGAGGTAAACCGCTGTCTTGTACCAGCACGTAGATCTGATCCAATGAGAAGAAAATAGTTAAAATGTTTTAAGAGGTTTTGTCTACTGTTACATGCAAATTGTTAAAAATATTAAATTGCTAAGCTACTTCACAAGGAAGATAACCAAACAAGCATAGGCAACCATCAGGGTTAGATAAAGGTTTTATTTCATGAGCAAAATATGGAGTCCTACCAACACGGAGCATGGCAAGACAGCATAAAAACATGACGTCACTACATAACAAACAATGTGGTGTGGAAAACAATGTGTAAATAACATTCATTATTTTGTCATTTTCCAGCACAATTATCCAAAACATTGTAAATACATTTTTAAAAACCTTATGATCTTGTTGAAAGACATCTAAAATTTTTGAAATTATTTTTAATCTACAAGATTCTATCTTTATTTGTTTTCCTGTAAAAATGCTGTGTTTTAACACAAAACCTCTAATTTTATTAGTAGGCAATAAAATAAACTGTATACCCCGATAACGTTAATTGAACAAATAATGTATGATGCAAAACTAGTGATAACATTATTTTTTAAATTTTTTTGAGTGATGTAACATATCTATGAGTGTTTTCTGTATTTCATGAGATCTTTTAATGAACACTGTTTTAATTGATTACGCAATAATCATGCTAATTTTTGTTTCAGTAAAATTAATGAGCTTGCCTGCTACGTTCTTTAGCCTTCATTTATTTTAAGTATTTAAATCAAACTATTCAATATATGCGACCGAGATATTACCTCATATTCTAAAACTGAGATATTACCTTATATTCTAAAACTGAGGTGGCTGAGACTTGATTGGACAGGATCACATTCACATCATTGTTATTGATTGGGCTGATGGTAAAATAACTATTACCATTTCCTCCCCCAATAACACTGTAACTGAGAGTACCATATGGGACCTGAGAATAAAATCAGCATTAATTTTCAGTATTTAAAGTTAATACAAATCAAAAAGAAACACTTGGTAAAGTTGGTTTCAATTATACCAATCTTATGCGCTTCATGTTTTTCATGAGACATAAACTTATTTTATAAAAGGTAAACTTGAAAACTTCTGTACTAGATTCCATACATAGCAATCTGGGAGGAATATTTTAATACTTTTAAAGTTAGAAGAAACTTCAGTGGTATTAAGAAATGAGTTTACCACTGGATCCAGATCTGTAGCGGTAATGATCCCCACGACACTGTTGGCAGTAAAATTCATTGGGATGGTGAAGTTATAGGATTTTTGGTTCCATATTGGATTGTTTTGGTTACGAACCACAGTAATGGTAACAGTGGAAGGATTACTCCTCAAAACATTGACTCCTTTATCATTGGCTCTCACACGGAACTGTTGTAAAAAAAGGAAATAATTAATGGCATGTTAAACGTTCAACTCTACAATAAAAATATGCCACCACTAGATTTATGCTCCACCTGAACAATTTCAGTACAGCATAAAAGTATACAACTAGAACACATTTCTAAATACAAAAAAAAGAATTAAACATTCAACAATTTAAAAAAAAACATTATGTAAGAATTAAACAATTCTCAACTGGAAGGATGTCTTGTATCTAATATTAATAAGCTTAACTAATACTTGGTAATTTATTTTTTAGATGGCATTTATTACTTTTAAACAAGCTTATTGTTACAATATGATTTTTTTACAAATTAGCAAGTCTCAAACTTGAAAGATTTGAAGAAGATCAAACTTTAGTTACAACTAAACGATAATAAACTCTTCAACTCATGTAGCTAATGTAGCTAATCTTTTCAACATACGTTGTATGTGGCAGCTGTGCATGGGGATTCTCTGAGACTTCTCTTTGCAAATATGAACCCTGTGGTTGGATTGATAGCAAAGCAGGTAAGGCTTCCATCATCAACTGTACCGTTCAGTAGCTCAAATTCAAACTGATTGTTGGGGGCCTGGATAGGACAGAAAATAAGACAAGATAAAAATCTACTATTACACAATACATGTTTTATTTCTGTGTGAACCCCAGAAGTGGCATGTGATCTTACTTGTCATAGGGACAAAGTACACACTCTTCCCTTTACAAAACAATGGTTCTCATTAATAGCTACATAATTCCAATCCTGAAATTTATTTGAAAAATTCGATGCCCATAGAAGTTTGACTTGCAGCATAATTATTTATCCTTGCATATTTTCAACCAACTTATTGTGTTGACTCACAGCAACATCCGCATCAGTTGCATTGACATCAATGATGGTGTCACCATAAGCCTGGGTCTCTGGGATTGTTCGAGCATAGTTGGGGAGATCTAACACTGGAGCAAACTGATTGGTAGAAATTGTGACAATGGCCACCGTCACAGCACACAGGCCACCCCCATCACAAACTTGGATGCGCAGCTATAAAGAGAAGATAATTCATATTTGACATTATTTTTTAAACATTGATAGAAAAATATCTCACCTCGCAAATAAGATATGATCCTGATTTGTGCAACTATTTCAGCTTTTGTCATCTTTAAA
Organism: Lymnaea stagnalis; assembly: GCA_964033795.1. NCBI lineage: Eukaryota > Metazoa > Mollusca > Gastropoda > Lymnaeidae > Lymnaea > Lymnaea stagnalis. The sequence continues at coordinate 2,174,409 of CAXITT010000018.1, forward strand.
ACTATTATTTGATCCTCTTATATTCACATCTCTGTTAACTGTTTCCTTTGGTTGACAGACTTGAAATATTGCACTCACCCTAAATGAGCTCTCTTGTCCACTGCCAGGAGTATTGGACACGATGATGGCGCCAGTGAGGCGATCAATTGTAAATCTGTTTTCAGCACCATCATCACCAATTAGAGCATAACTGATCTGGCCAAACCGAATTGTCTAAAAAAAAAATTAAAATTGTAATTGATGACATTTAAAATGTTTTTGGTATCAAGAATATTGTTAGCTCTATGCAGAGAATTGTAAAATATAAATTATCAAAAACTATTATTACAATTTGTATTTGAAGACAAAGTTGAATATGAAATTTTGCTCCTAGAAAATCATCATGCTAATTGTACGAATTCTTTGTGTACATAAATAGTTGAGTGTATCAATAGTTTGAGTGTATCAATCGTTGAGTTTATCAATAAGCTCACCTTTGGATCATCATCAGTTCCATTAGCTGTCAGCACAGTTTGACCAGGTGTGAAGGTCTGCAGATCTCGAAAGTAAGGCGTGTTGAGGAAATACGGGGGATGGTTGTTTCGAATCACAGTTATGAATATGTATGCATCTTGAAGGGCACATAAAGGAATCGGCGCTCGATCACAAACACTGATTTGCAGCTGAAATAATATTAATAGTGCTGTTAATTCAAATAGATGTGCAGCAGTGAGACTAATCAGGTCAAACCAAAAGTCCACACAAGTTATGTGTATGCTGAATACCAAGAGGGGATCAAAGGCTAAAGAAAAAAACCTTAACATAATTCTGTCCAACCTTTTTGACATAGTGGGCCACCTAAAAGAAATGTTTGGCGCACAGTGCAGAACCAGTTAACTCAGAAGCAACAATTATTGCATATCTCCTATCTTAAGAAAATTTTAGCACCAAAAATATATCACTACAGTGATGTTACAGGGTCAAGTGCTACTTTATTGAAATATTTAGAGTGATTAGTCAATCGCGCTCTCATTTTCTAAATATTCATTTCAAATTTTAAAAAAAAAATTTGTTATTCATTGCAGTCAGACAATTCACCATTACAGATAAGTTGCTTTAAAAAAACATTTTACAATATTTTCAAACGTGCAAATTCCCCCAAAGAAACATGTCTTCCAGAATTCAGCAGGTGGCAAGGCATATCCTTGTCATAATCATCTTTGTATTTCAAACTATGTCAAGATTTTCTGCAACTAAATATAATTTAGGCTAAAATTGAAATACCACATGAGAAGGAGTTTTCAAGAAAAGCCGCATGGAAGCTAAGACTGTGAATGTGTTTGAAAGGAACAGAGAAATACAATTTCAACTTTTGAAATAAATGGAATAGCTCATTTTGACTACATCTTTAGAATTCTCATGTGCAGCTTTGACAAGTCTGTAAAATTTTACTGTTAAATAGACAAATAAATAAGTCAAACTTTGTATTCAAAAACATTAATGTCCTTTACCAGCTGGTAGCAATTGGTAGCTTCATTGCAACAATGAAAAGTTGCAGAAAACCTGAAAATGGTATTCTGGCTTTAGCAGAGCAATGAGACCAACTGCCACACTGTTTCAAATTGGCATGTTGGGCACCACTATCATAATGAAAGACCGGGAATGCATCTTATTCAAAGCAAATTTAACATTTTTAAGTCAGTTGTACTGTGAGATTTTGATGCAAGACATGATACAATACAAAAATGCTCTATGTCAGAAAACTTAAGTGCAGAAACCATAGAAAAAACCACCTCAAAGACAACTTAAAAAAACAACACAAAAGTAATGACTCTTCAAAAAAAAAAACAAACCACCTCAAAGACAAAAAAAAAAAAGTTCCACAGATTTAAGGACTAAACTTATGACAGCCAGCCTGATTTAAAGTTGTTTTCCTTGTGTATTTTTATGTCTCTAAGCCCACACAATATTTGATAGACACTGACAGGCATTGATCACAATGCTATCATTTTACAATAGAAACCCTAACTTGATTACAAAATTCATGAATAAATAAAATAATAGACATCCTGCATTAGATATGCACCACCGAACACAGCTGAACTCAGGGATAACACCACTTTATACAATAATAAATATGTTCATTAATCTTTTATTACTTCTGAAAATGAAAAATAAAGTTCCGACAGCATTTATTTGTAATGAAAGTTTGCAAAAATGCTAAGTATTTAACTATTCAGAGTACCGGTATCATTAATCGCTTACAGTGAAGTTGTTTGGTGTTCCAGCCACATTCAGTCGATTAGTCAAATAGATATTTCCTAAATAGTCTGTGCTGAAGTAACCTGATACAGTGAGTTGGGTGAAGCCAAACTGATTGTAAGGTGCCTGCAAGAGAACAATATTTGGTACATAAACACCAGACAAACATATCATAAGGATTTACTATTAGGTTAATAAAATATTAACAGAAGACAATTTAACAGGATATTATTATTCATAAGAACATCGGTAGCATATAAACACAAGCCAAATTAAAATACCATATTGAGTCCTTAATTTTTAAGTTTATTTTTTTGAATGGTATAAATAATTGTTTGATGCTTATCCTTTTGTATGTGCTTTTAATACATGAAATTGAATATAAACCAGAGTAACACATGCATTTATTTGCATTACATTGCAAATGCTATCTTTAGGAATCTTGAACTCAATATATATTTGAAACCAAGAGAAAGTTGATGAGTCAAAATGAAAAGTCAGCACCATAAAATTAGATGACTTGCAGTAACTGAGCGATTATTGTCAAAGAAATCATCTCACCGTTGGATCATTGTCCACAGCAGAAACCCTGCCTATAACTGCTGTTGCCTGATCCTCAAATAGGGTAATGCTCTGGTTTCCTGTTGTAAATGATGGCCTCTGTTGGTTACGATTGAAATTAACGATGACAGTGGCCACATCGGAAAGTGCGGGAGTCCCTCCATCAACAGCTCTTATTTCAATCTGGATTGAGCAATGGAAGAGTTTCTTTAGAAAGCTCATTAAATAATGTTTTTAGAAAAAAATCAGGCTGTAAGGAAATAACATTTATAAGAAGAGAATAAATAAGAAAAATATTTGATTGAAAGATGAAATGAATTAAAGCATGCCTTGTATTGATCCTCTGTTCGCTGTGAGATTGGCTGAACAAGTGACAGTTGGCCAACATTATTGATGCTGAACAGCTGGGAATACACTCCATCAGTGATGATTTCATATCTCTGCACTTGGAAACGAGTCTAGGAGGACAAAAGATATCTTAGTCGTGTATAGGTGTATCAGTTTCTAATGTTTGGACCTGTGCTCTGCAAGTATCTTTCAAAGGTTATAATTCCTCAGAGGACAAATTTAGAACAAAAGCCTTATTTCAAACAGTATTTATTTCAGCTAATAAGAATAACATTTTTCACTTGAACCCGTAATTTAAGTATTTATATTTAAACTAAGTGTTTTGATAAAAAATTAACACGTCTCAGTTAAGGTTTATTTTGCTTGTTTTTTAAGCATATTAATTTTGTTGATATTTCCCTTGGACTTGGAAGAGCACAGTTATCTTTTTCTTTATTTATAGGGATAAGTAATAAGGTTGTAATTATTACAGTTTATTTGTTCTCAGTAACCATACATTATTTTTTTCTGTCTCATGTAAAGCTTCTTCTTACTTTGCTATACTTCTAGTCTCCATACTTTGCTATGCTTCTAGTCCCCTTACTTTGCTATCTCTCTAGCATTTACTGCAGTCTAACATTATTGCACAAAACTGATAGCTGATATTGATACAACTTACATAATTATCCCTATCTGCAGAAGAGATTGGGGCATTAATTACAAATGGCACAGTGTTGAGATAGCTGATATTGTTGACAGTGTAAACATCTTGAGTGAAAACTGGTGGGTACAAGTTTCTGATGACATTGACAGTACAGACGATGGAGTCATTCAATCCAGAGCCATCATTGTTGAAAGCAAAGACGGTAAACTGAAGGAAACAAAATATAAGTTGCGGTTAAGAGTTAATTACATTGACATGAAAGTGAGTATCAGAGTATGCAAGTGTGTATCAGAGTATGTAAGTGCGTACAGGAGAATGCCAAGGGGACGTGTTTCTACAGCAGCATTGTCAAGGTATAATTCTAGAAACTTGTCAAAAAAAAGTTTATTTTCATTTGTTTAAATAAAACTTAAAAAGCATTAATTTTAATTCTACATCTTTCTCTCAAGAATATAAATTCATGTTCCTTCGTATAGAAAAATTCCAATTTATATTAGGAAATTTCAATAATAATTATTATTTAACCACCATGATCTTTTGAAAGTTAATTTAACAATCATCTTATTCAAAATCTAAATAAAAATAATAAACTACTGTTGTAAGCCACTCCAAAGAATAAGAATACAAACTAACAGTGTAGGGGGTCTTGTTGGTGTCATCAACATACAAGGGCACATTTCTGTAGACCGCCCCCAGACTACTGATAGAAAAGTAACTGCTGTCTGATGGGTTACTGAACTGGATACTCCATGTAACAGTTTGTTGAGGACCCTGGGGACAAAATCAAGAAGTCCGGTCATATGACTTGCAAAGAAAATAATGTCAATCTTTGGTTTAACAAAATGTATTTGTACCATATGCGTAAGGATGATATCATTGTGGAGATTTAAGGGACAGCCCTATAAGTTAAGTATGAAATGTAAACGTTCTATTTTCCTACTGTCTCTCCCACAGCTGAGTGAGATTTAAGGTATGGTCATATTGGTTAGGTATCCAATGTAAACATTCAGTTTTCATAACCACCCCCCCCCCCTCCACCCAAATTGAGTTCCCTATAAATTAAAACAACTCCCCTTCCCCCTAAACATTTATACAAACTTTTTTTGTCTTAAAAATCTTGAAATCAATGCCAACTTTATGAAATAAAACAAAAACAACTTTACTAATTTAAAATAACAAAAACATGCTATTATTTACCACAGTTCAGAATTACACCAATACAGTACTTCATAGTAAAAATGAAATCTGTACTTTTTTATAATCAAAGTTAGAATAACACAGGAAAATAGATGCAATGGCCAAGACCACTCCTAATACAAAAATCCTCTCCCTAGGGCATGTGTAGTAATAATAATAATAAATGGATTACTATACAAATTTATAAGAAAAATAAATAAATGCAATATTAAAAACAATTTACAGGTCTGTCAGCATCAGTGTAACTAAACTGGAAGACAGGTATGTTGATTGGGTCATCTTCAACCACTGAAGTTTCAATTCTGTCTTGATCAGGTGAAATCACAGGTCTATTCAAGTTGCGGTTTATGTTAATGTATACGACTGTTGTTCCACTCAGTCTTGGGCGCCCAAAGTCAGCAGCCACAACAAAGACCTAATCAAAAGTGAACAAATGATGTGTACAATATTTACTGTAGGTAAACCATAGTTATTTGTTTAACATTGGGAAAAGGGTTTCCAAGCCTAATTTTTTATAAAAGTTTGATTGTAATAATTGATGCTGGATTTTACAATAAATTCATACACAGATTATAGTTGGAACCAGACAGGTATAACTAAGTAATATTATTTAAAATACATTTGATTGTAACATTTTCAAAAATTCCATAAGAACTAACGTAAAACAGTTATGACCATATAGTTACTTAAAGTATCAAGAACATTTCTTTATATACCAATTTAAGAAGAAAATAACAAATAAAATTGGAAAGATAAAGTAAATATTTACAGTGTATCTGGCTGTGTTTGAATTGAGTAAACTGGAGTTAAGGGTGATAATTCCTGTAGATCTGTCAACACGGAATAGGGTTGACGGTGAATCATCACCAACTCTTGTATAATCTAAACTTCCAAAATATAGTTCCTGAAATTAAAGGATACATATTTAAGAAAATTTGAACAATAAAAAAAAAAATATGCTGTCCGATTTGATTTAACCTAATAATGAATATAACTAAGTAAGATATAAAATACATGAACTATGTAAAAAAAATGTATGCATATATCCTTACTGGAGAATCAGCATCTGTGGCATCCAGATCAATGACTTGTGATGAGACAGGAAGTGTTTCACTGATGTTGATAATGTATTCTTGATTGGGAAACACTGGGCTGAAGTCATTTCTAACAAATGAGATAGTTCCTTGAGCTGTGTTAGTACTAGCTCTACTTGGAACTCCCGTATCAGTAGCACTAAACTGAAACTAAAGGTACATATAAAAAAAAAAATTAAATATCTCAAAATTATGACCAGTTGTGTCAATTGGCACCATGTTATAAGTTATTTATGATAGAAGCAGATATTATCATCAATGTACTTGGCTTATTTTGGGTAAGCATTTAAATAAAATACAAAAATGCAGTAATAAAGAAAGACACTTCATCTAGGATCAACTAACAAAATGTTTACATTAAAATAATGGGTTGTGTTATTGACAAACTGGCCGACTGGCACTATAACATTGGTTTTCCAAAAATTCAGTTTTATAATCTCTTTGATAATGTATACTTAAATTCATTATGATCATGAAAACTCATACTATGCACTGGGTTGCAGGTCTTGTAAGATACAAGTCACCAGATGTTGTGAAACGACCAGTGTTGGGATGGAGATTAAAGTAGTTGGCACATGTTGGAGGATTGGCACTGGTTACTCTGTACTCAACATTTTGCTGAAATATAAATAAGTGTGGTATGTTACACACGGAAATACTGGAATAATAAGTAAGAAAATTTCTGAAAAGACATTAGAAAGTAAATGTGCAATGCTGCATGATAGTGATGATGAAGATCTCTGAAAGGATTGAGGAACTTTACAAATGATACTCGATTTAGAAAAAAATGGCCACTCAATACACACACAATTTAAAAAGCTAAACAAATGGTTACTAAATCTTTATCGAGAAAAATATCAAATTGGGAAAACTAAGCTACATATAACATGAACTTACTCCATCTGGGTCAGTAGCAGTAATATTAAACAATTCAGTTCCATAGTCTGCTATTTCATAAATACTGTTGGTGTACTGTGTGACTGTGAAGGCTGGGCTGTTGGGATTACGATTGACTGTGATGGTCATGGTGGATGTGGCTCGATTGTTTGGTCTCACAGAGTCATAGGCTACTAGACAAAGCTGCATGGGAATAATACAACACTTTTGATTTAACTTTATATTCTCTTATGTTTGATAAATTTGAATCTGATTAATTATCATGACATCTAAACTATGCATTAATTATTGTGAAAAAAATTCAATTTGCTGTCTACTTTTTAATTGTAATTAATGCTAAGTAAATATGAAATAAACTTCCTTAAATTGATTTTGCCATGTCATTATAAGTTAAATATTAGTGTTTAAAAAGATTGGTAAATTTGGACAGCTATCAAGGTTAGCTTTCATGGTATTATTTATTGTTATTAAGGTTGAAAAATCTGGATTACATCTTTATATACCTGATAAATTGTCGTAAGGTCAGCAGCTACACTTGACCTAAGGGTAATGTCACCATTGCTGGAATTGACATCGAAGTAACTAGGAGCGGACAGTAAGCCACAACTGGCTTCATACACAATGGAACCCTGGAAAATAAAACAATGTCCTTCTAGTGAATTTATAAACAATTTAATGTTTGCAATAAATGCTTTATTAGTTGCGTTATTTATTTTTAAGGCTGAATGAAGAATGAATGGTAATAAATGCAAAGTCTGATCATTGAAAAAATAAAATGATAAAACAACTGCAGTGGTAAACTTATAAAATACTCAAGAAAAAAGCCTCAGAAACCCATGTTTGAAATGTCAAGAATTCAACTGTGATAATTTAGCACACCATTTTCAAACCTTTTATTCAACTTAAATCTGATTGAGTGGCCAACTGTAACTGAGTGCTACAGCATTAACTGTTTTCCATCAATTTGGAAAATGGAGGACAAGTAAACTTGTACATTGGCAAACCACTCACATGAAGATATAATCTTAATGGCTAACCACGATTAATGTGTGGATAGTGTTATTACTTTGTCCATGCACCATTTACTTTTAGATCAACATTTCTATATCTTTGAAGTCTTTTTAAACAATTTTTCTAAAACTTGGAGTTTGTGTGCTCAAATGTGATATCCCGCCCAGTCTGGCGAGATATTTTTAACTACCAAAGTTTTGCAGATCATCAATCTCAAACTGTATGTTATTAAAATTTCAAATAGAGCTGCCGTCAGAGACCAACCATTAGGCAACTTTTCAATTTTTATTTAGTTGATGCGCACACATATTTATATATTTTATCTAACCTAAATGTAATCTCTAACGTATCACCACAGCTTGACTTCAAAACCTCATTTTTTGTGAGACTATCCTCCTGCATTTCAATAAATCCCTTCAGCCATAAGCATATTAGCAAATCATATTGGAATTATCATACAGAAACAATACAATAATTAGATAGAAAGGTTTCTTCCTTGTGTGTTTTTTTTTCTTCTTCCTACCTTAAGATCTGGGTCAACAGCAGACACCTTAAATATACTGGAAGATACTAGTTGGTTGAGGGGTATTGTTGTGGCATAGGTGTTGGTATTAACAAATGCTGGAGGCTGGTCACCTACAATGTTGATTATAATTGTTGCTATGGCTGTCTTTGGACTTGAAGGATACTGGTCACTCACGATCACATTGAACTTGATGAAAGCACATAAATTATAGAATATAATAACAGACTAACATGACACTTCATTCTTTAATTTTATTGTCAAATTGCTATGTGTTGCTATAACAAGAAGGTATCATTTGAACTACACATGTATATGTGTGTATAAGTTAGTAGCTTTGTGGTAAACTTTGCATCTGTAAAATTGTATAAATTATTTTGCACCTGGACCAGAACTAATGCTATTATTAGATTAACTAGACAGTCATCTTTACCTGTACCTCAGTAAAGTGCACTAATTTGAGGTGGTCAGTTTAAGGTAGTAGAAAGAATAGCCTACTGTTAAGAAAGTCATGACCCATTCTTTCCCTTCGTTACTCTTAGCATGATAACATTTACTTACAATGGCAATAAATTATTTCTAGAATTACTTAAAATTAATACTGAAATAAAAACAACAACATAGATAAAATAGAGGCTGAAATGGCTACCCTAAAAAAAACTTTATGATTAATACTTTTCAAGTGAATAACATTCTTGATACGATTCATTGAACTTACCTCAGTTCTGTTGGTGGGAATGTTTGTAAGAGGTCTAGCAACACTTATGAGGCCAGATGCCTGGCTCACATCAAAGTAATTTGATCCTAGAGTTGCTGTTTGAACCGTATACAGTAATTTATCCTGTAATTTATAGTAATTTAATTATTAAACATTTGATAAGCTACACACAATATCATTATACATTTTTAAAGAGTGCACCTGGATTTTTTAAATTGTAACATCCTTGAACAATTAAAATGGTACAGAATAATATTCTAAAATGGGCAATTAAATCTATATATTATCTTCTCATTTTATGTTTTATGTAGTCGTCTTCAAATCTTATTAACAGAGTTTTAAAGAAGGTTACATATTGTGATTTCTTCATGGACTTCCATCTTTTAAGATTATATCTTGGTGATGTCCTAGTGGAGAACTTGTTAAACTATGGAAGGTGCTAGTCAAAGATTTTATTTCATGTGTGTCTACAGTGGCTCCAGATGGCCTCCCAGATATGTACATTTATTTTGATATTGACATCATCGATTAAATGTGTAGCGCTGTACCAACTTCACCCCTCCCTCGATTGGGAAAAAGTTGTTCAAATCGGAATATGTTCTATTTGTTCTAAATAATGCTATCTGTTGAAGCGATTTCTAGAATTTCGTATTTTTAAATATTCCCTTTATATAAGAATGCAATTTTATCAGCCAGGAGAGATTTTTGCTATTTTTCCTGGACATTGACGAGACGTAATATACTTACAAGCTTGTACTCTTTATGTGTGTGTTTAAATTTAATATTTGTATCTTTTGAGGATTGTACTTTTTCATTTCATGCTCTGTAGGTTGATATAGTTTTTATTTCTGTCTAATTGATTTTGTATTCTTTACATAAATTTAATTATATCATTAAATTGAATATTGTTAACACCACTAGCTTTAGTATCGTTTGTCTTTGTAAAGTATTTTCAGTCTTTTTTTATGTATTGTTTATTTAACTAAATATATTAAATTTTCAAAACCATGTCATGGTATGTAGGAGTCGCAATGGTATAAGTATCATTTTGTTTATTATTTCATTTATAAAGAACAACTTTTTAAAAAAATTTAAGGTGCTCCGCACAAATCCTGAGTGCCTTCTATTAATGTAATACTCCGCAGATGTATTTCTATGCCAACCTTGTCATTCTGAAGCCCTCATATACATTTTAGACCAGGAGTGGGGAACGCCACAATTGAAAGGGAGAAGATTTTAAATAGTTTAATACATCTATTTATATGGAGAATACAAAATTATAATAAATATAATAATATACTTCAATCACGCAAGAAAAGGATTTATTTGAAACCTTTTGCAATGTAGGTTTTGGAGAAATTATGTTTCATTTTTTAAATAAAATAACATCCAACTTGTAGATTTTTGATGTCAAAGCAATCTGCCTACTGTCTTCAGAGTTCAAGTGATTTTATGTTCATTAGAGTGGAGAATCCTTGATAGCAAAGTAGGTTGTTATTAAAGGAGGCCACTTTTAATTGTCCCTTAAATTTTCAATGCCTTTGAGAACAAGATAAAACAAGAGGCAACTAGGCAAATACACATATACAAAAAAAGATGTATGGTTATGCTAGCTGCTGGGCCATTAGTAACCACTACATCTTGAATGTGTTTTTCTATTACACTATTTGTTTTGTCCTTCAGGTTTTCCTCCAGGTTTTCCTCCAGGTTTTCCTCAACCTTTTGTACATTTCTTATTGCTTTAACCTGAACGCAATCCTCCAAGTATCTCTATTACACTAGCAGATTGGCTAGATAAAAATGTCGCCTTAAAATAAAAGTGATTTTTTTACATTAAATTTGTACTTATGTAACTTGAACCCACATAACCCTAAAATTTTCATCTTTATCTTACTTGGGGTAATTTACCCTCGTTTGTTGACCGCTGTTTTAGACTGTTGTCATTATTTGTGGCCTCACATGTATTAGTGAATATTTAATGTACACATAAATATATTTTATAAAGTAGCCAGATCCCTACCCCATCTGCATCGCTGGCATTAATTTGAATGACTGATGTTCCCAGGAAAGAATCAAAGCTGATTGTGGTTTCATAGCGACTGTTAGGATACACGACTGGGCCATTCAAGTTACGATTGACAGTGATGATAACAAATCCAAAGGCTTCTTGGGTTGTCACTTGGAATGTTTTCACAGCTCGTACTCTTAGCTGTTAAGATGAAACGGATAATTAATAATGCATTAATTAAAATTAATTAATAAACCAATTAATAATAAATTTTATTTTACAAGAAATTAATAAAAATAAAAAATTCAGAAACACACATTTTCACTATGCTAATAATCCTTTAAGGGTTATGAAAATCAGCCATTACTGTTTCAAATTTCTGTTTCCATTAAGAAATTTATAGCAAAAAGATAATTTTGATTAAAAGGTAGCTTACGATATATAGAGTATTTTTTGATGGATCACTCAGCAAGCTGGTCTTGACAGAAACTTGGCCGGTTGTTGAGTCTATTTGAAAGTAAGTTGTGGCACTGTCAACACCCACTGCACTGTATGTAATATCAGGCTGAAACAAATGTATGTCATATCAGGCTGAAACAAATGTACATAATATCAGGCTGAAACAAATGTACGTAACATCATGCTGAAACAAATATATGTCACATCAGGCTGAAACAAATGTACTTAATATCAGGCTGAAACAAACAATTTAATGTAATTGAACAATAGTTACAAATGAAACTTTTAAAACTATCTCTTTGAATACTATTGAGCTGGTATTATAAGTTGGGAGTCGAAATAAAAAAAAACAGATTTAAAATTTACTTGAAAAACCTATTTCAAACCAGTCCGAAAATAACAAAATTGTAGGGCTTCATCTATCAACTAGGAATTAGCCTTACTGTTGGTCTTGCTGTGGCAACAACTACAGGAGTGTTGACTGCCAGTGTCTCTGGTATTGAGACGGTCTGATTAGTAATATCAAATGCAAGAGTGGCCGAGTCAGTGGCAATATTGATTTGTACAGTGCAGGTACTGGACAGTGAAGGGAAGCCTCCATCTCGTGCTAAAGCGCGCAACTGAAGTACAAAAAAAAAAAACAAAGAAAAAAATACAATTCAATTTTTTTTAGATTATCTGAAATTATTGATTTGTATGGAGGTAGATTGTAAGGTTCTTGTTATTCCTTTTGGACGAATATTACAATTTTAAATTTTATTTTGAAAAAAAGGACCATGTGGCAGCATTGCAAAAATTTAACAAAGTATTACACAAACCAACTCCAAATATGCTTTTCCCCAGGGGCGGCTGGGGAGGTCATAGTGATCCGACGTAGGAAATCCACTCCTTACTATGTACGGTCAAATTCATAGGTGCTACCCCTTTTGACGTTTTTAAGAGTAGCCGCATGGTTCACCACTAGGGCAAAAAATCCAGGGGAGACAACTTGTGGTATCTCCCCCTCTGTAAAAGGAGGGGAGGTGCTGTGAAATGGGGTTTACCGGGGGAGCCATAAGAGCTTCTCATCGGGTCATCGACATAATTCCGAATGTAAGATTTTCAATTTAGGATGAAAAATTTTCTAATTACCACAAGACCAGATATTCCACTAGATGGCAGTGGAGTTCTGAGAGAGACTGCGCCAGTGTTTGACTCAATTAGAAAGTACTGTGTATTGGTGTCTTGGATTATGGAATAAGTCACTGTGTTCATAGGAGGCTGTGATAATGTACAAAAATAACCATATTATACATATATGTCAAAATTTAAACCCAAACAAGTTTAGCTTTAATTAAATAATCAAAATTCATTAAAACACAAATAAAGTAGCATAAGTCGCATGTTACAGATATTATAGTGATAAATCAGGACAACACTACATATTGATATTATCAGGACTACACTACACACCGGTACAACCAGGACTACACTACACACCTGTACAATCAGGACTACACTACACACCTATACAATCAGGACTACATTACATATTGATATAATCAGGACAAAGATAGAATTAGAACGTATGTGGACTAGAAAGCCTCATTTAACGAGCAGTAATCTTACCGTTGGGTCTCTGTCAGTAGCATTGAGATATACAATAGGTACACCAAGGGCTTGGTTGTAGTTGATGGTGACAGTGTTCTGTGGTGTACAGACTGGAGTCTCTATATTACGGTTGACAGTCAGTGTTACAATAGCAGTATCATTCAATGGTGGGTCTCCACCATCAACAACAGTTATGAATACCTATTGGGACAAATATGAAGTTGCAGATTAGAAAACACTAATTCTGTAAAATGATATCAACAAGGACCTTATGTTTTATATGCAAAAAAAAAAAAAAATGTTTTAAGTATCTATTAACACACTTGATGTCATTACCTAAATAAAATGTACAAGTGTTTGTTTGTTTAAAGCTGTTCCATCAATTTGTAAAGGACATTTTCATTTTGATTGGGTTACACAGTTAAAAAAAAGGTAGGGTAAAAATGCTATTGAAGAACACTTCTATGGACTAACTGAGTATTTGGTGTCACTCTCCAGGGCCATGCTTGCTGTGTCCCTCACAACCACCTGATTGTTCTGATTGACTGCAAAATATCTAGCATCTGTACCACCAGACAGATAGACTCTCAGTTGGTTGAATGGAATCTGTAAAAAATGTGCAAGGTATTATTTCATAAGAACAAAACATTATGGAAAAAAACATTACTGAAAAACAATTTACAGAACAAAACTTTACGGAAAAAAACTTGCTTCAACTTTAAGATCATAATACATTTTGCTTATATATTTATATCTATGTAGACATTTTAATTTAATTTGAGGACAATATTTAATGGATTGTTTAATAAATTATTCAATTGATTGTTAAGATATGAATTATTTGTAGCTATGCTCTTAAATTGGTATAACTTTTAAAAAACTTTAGAAAAAGCAAATTTTTTTAATATAATTAGTTTAGGGAGACATTGTAAAATATTGTAAGGCCAGTTTTCAAGTGCTAAGATTTTCTTGACATTTAAAAGTATCTCAGTCTTAAAAATTCTACAGCAGATACTGTTAAAATCATTTCAAAAGCATGTTTTGGCTGACTAAGCTAATTCAATAAAACTGTAAATAATGTCCAAAATAACTATTTCATTAAGATATATTTTCATATAGGTTAGCAAACAATTTTTAAGTTTAATGCATTTACAGAAATAAACCCAAATTTTAAAATGGCAAAAAATGAACAAAAGGAAGAGAGAAATAATATGACAAAAATATTAAGTGACATGATTGAGAAGACAAGAAATATATTCCATGTTCTAATTATCTAAATTTTACATTATACACTTTTTTGGAATTTAGAGTATCAAACTATAAATGAAAGAAGGATATTTAAGGTGTAGACTCACATCCACATCGTTATCAGTGACTGTATACGTTGCTATAACTGTGTTGTCTGTGGTAGAACGAGAGATGTTGGCCTTGTACTCATCTCTATCAAAGGAAGGCGCCGTGTTGTAAATGACAGTTATGGTAACAGTAGCTGTGTTTGTTGCACTGCGTGGAGGGATACCTCGATCTGTTGCACTAACAGTGCACTGAAATAGAAGTAAAACCTTAATTTAAGAAACTAACCGAGATAGAAAAAACACCTCAATTTTATAAACATTAAAATTAATCTCTTGTGATGGAGTAGAGAAAAAGATTAACTGTCTCTAATTAATCTAATCCATAATTACTCAAAAAAAAACAAAAAAAACTTACAATGTAGCTAGAGGGACGTGCAGTGTTGAGTCTCAAATCTTTGCGAACAGATACAATTCCAGAGAAATCATTGATTTGGAAGTATTCTAGACACTGTGCATTGCCAGACAAGCTGAAATTTCCTTGATTGCTTGGAGACTTTAAACAAAATTAATCAAGTTTTAAAAACATTTCAAATTATTGCAATATACCAGAACCTTTTAAGAAACAAGAAAAGTTAGTCTTAGATAATGTGACACTGCTTAGCTTAGCACTCCCTCATGAGGCATTTTAGATTCATATTACCACTTTGTTTTGAGAGTGAATAGTTGTAAAGTTCAATTTTAAAAAAGATTTTTAAAAAAAATTAAGTTCCCACGCCTCATGACTTAAATGATTTAAAATCTTTCAAGTATTACAATTGCAATTTGATGAAATTCAACTAATAAATAAACCTAATGACTCTCTAATAAAATAAATACTATATTAGAAAACGATACATACACTAGTGTCTGCATCAGCAATGCTGACTTGAGCAATGGAGACTCCAATGGTTTGGATCTCTAAAATTCGAACATTGTAACTGCTAACAGCAAATCTGGGATCGTTGAGATTTCTTGTGACTGTGATGGTGCACACCTTTACTGCAGCTAAGCCGAGCCCGTCCCTTGCCTCCACTCTTACCTTTAGAAAGACAAGTTATTTGCTTGTGAATCACGAGCAGGTGTTTTTTAAACTAGGACAGTTAGGGAGGGAAAAGGGAACACTAAATGAAATAGTGCCATAATTTAAAAAATAATAATCCTAAAGATTATTGTAAACTTATTGGTTTTATATTTTACCTTATAAGAGTCAGCACTATTGGTACTTATTCCAGATCCTGATGTTTTTATTTGTCCGTTTATACCGTCAATGCTAAAAAATGAAGGAGCTCCATCATCACCAATCAGTGAGTATCTGATAGACGCTGTGTTGAAATTTGTCTGAAAAAAAAGCATCTTAAGATATATGTTTTCTTAAAATCATTATTGCATTGAAACAAAAATGTCATCTAACTGTGATGTTTTTGATTTTAAAGAAAAAAATTAATTTATCATATAATATAACGATTATTGATGAAAATTAAATTTAGTGAAAATGTGTACATATCACTCTTAAAACTTTAATTAATTTCTATCAAATAAACTTCATATTTATTGCTACAGACCAACATAGAAAAATTCGATGCATTTCTCAAAATAATACAAATAAATTTTAAGATTTATTGATAGAAGCCACTGCTGAAAAAAGAATGATTGCATCATTTAGCATTTATGACTTTGCAATATCATTTTAAAAAACATAAGAATTGTAAATGTATTAATTTGAAATGTTTTAAGTATGGAGTCTGCACAAAATACCTTTATGGTTCTTTAGAACATTTAAGAATTTTTTAGTCTTTATAAACTATAACAAAACTATTATTTACTTGAGTATCTGCATCAGTAGCCGTTACAGTGGATACCAAAAATCCTTGTGCTACATTAGCTGTCACTGATCCATCACAGCTTGCTGCATTAAATACGGGTGTGGCCAAATCTCTGACAATGTTTACTCTTACAGAGATAGGAAGGCTCACTAATTTTCCTCCGTCTTCAGCAACAATGTTGAACTAAATTTATAAGAACAAACACATGATGTATGGTAAATATAGCTAAGAGTAAATTAAGATTTTATTTGAAGGCATTTTGTGGCATTTAATCAGTTTAAATACTCATGACTGTCGGCTTGACTCTACTTCAGTAGATAGATTTACAAATGGCTTGTTACATTAAAATTGATAGATAGATATCTTTGCCTGATCCCCTCCAAAACACACACAATTTATAGTATTGAATATTCTATTCCATGTTAATAATTGAAAATAATGTGAGAATAAAATTACTTAGAGAAAATAAAGAATGCATAATTTAATAAGTCTTAGTTTATATACTCATAGCTGTCAGCTTGAATCTACTTCAGTGGATAGATTTACAAACGGATTGCTAAATTAAAATTAATAGAGAGATGATATCCTTGGCTGACCCCCTCCAAAACACACTCAATTAATAATATGGAATATTTTATTCCACTGCATGTTAATAATTGAAAACACCCTGAGAATAATCACGGAGAGGAAATAAAGACT
Source organism: Lymnaea stagnalis (assembly GCA_964033795.1). NCBI lineage: Eukaryota > Metazoa > Mollusca > Gastropoda > Lymnaeidae > Lymnaea > Lymnaea stagnalis. The sequence continues at coordinate 2,191,555 of CAXITT010000018.1, forward strand.
TACGTCAAAGAAGGCCTGTGTTTCACCAGTAAGTGGTCTCTTCACACTGATAACTCCAGTAATAGGATCCACAGAGAAGCGGTCATTGGGGACCAGGAGACGATAGGTAAATGCATTGTAAGGCATTGCTAGATCTGAATCTGTGGCTGACACTTGTAAAACTGATGATAACACAGCCCGGTCTTCAGGAATGGTGGTTTCATAATTGGCAAGTGCAAACACAGGAGGGACAAAATTACGAGCTATGTTGATGATTAAAGTCTTATCATTACACAAATTTCCACCATCACAGACTCTGACGTTGACCTGGGAAATAAAATAATATTGATAAGTTTGAGATTTCGATATTATAAAATGAAAAACATCCTACATAGTAATTTAATTTAGCTTAAGTATTTAATCTAAAGTCAAATTTATATACTGCTCAAGATTCAACAAAATAATTTAATACATACACAGTGGGACAAATAAAAAGTGATGCAGCACATAGAAAGATGTGCTTTCTACATATATAATTAATGCAAGTCCATTATTTTAAAGAAAGTCTTGAAGATGCTCTATTTATTTGTTAGTAAATTATATTTTAAGAACTGTTCATTGCATACTCTGAGCCAATAATTCAGTTGTCAATATTTAGAGGACAAAACTGTGACAGATCATGTCATTATCTAAACTATTAAAGATAGAATGTTTAGATCAGTCCTCAAAACGTTTAATGAACTTTGTTGTTTATAATAAATAAACAATTATCTAGGCTTCCAACAAGTATCTGTTCAAAAGATGGAATCATGACAAAACAAGCATGTTTCAGATTTTAGTATTTTAAACTTACAATGAACATATCTGGTCCTGATCCTATGAGAGTTTGAGTAAGAGTGAGCATGCCGTTGGCGGGGTTAATACTGAAGTATCTCAGTGTAGTACTTTCACCAAGTAGAGAAAAGGTCTCTACATTAAATGGACTCTGAAATTTGTCAAAAGTATGTTAATAAATATGGGAGTTCTTAAAATTATTAAAATTTTCACAAGAATGTAAAAAACTTAAAGAGACAAGATTTACAGATAAAATTTGCTGTAGCATAATCATAACTAGAGTTATAATCATAACTAGAGTTGAACACAAATTAATTTCATTCCCTTTCAGCAGCATAAATTTCTTAGCCTTATCCTGGTCAAGACTAACTGCGAACTGATTCCCGTTTAGAGCTTAGCTTAATTAAGATATAGTAAAATTCTTTGTAGCAGAATGCATTTCTTACAATAATGAAGGAAAATTCTACAGAGTACTTACCACTGTGTCTGCATCATTGACATCAAAATCGTACACCATGCTGTTGACAGTAACATTGAGTTGTATGGTGATATTAAGCTGTGTGTTAGTGATTAGTGGTGACGTGTTGCGTATAACTGTAACACTAACTGATGCTGTGCTCTGGAGACCTCCTCCATCCCTTGCAATGACAGTAAACTAGTAGGAAGAGATCAAATAATGATTATTCCAAAACAGAATTGAAAAACATTTCAAAGTTGCTCATGAATATCTTAACCTCATTTTATAAAGTTTAAAATACTAACATTATTTACATTACAAAACAAGATCATGGCAACTTACTCTGTATAGTGCAATTCTAGTGGCATCCAGCTCCAAATTTCTCAGGATAAGAATGTCACCATTATTTGGCATGACAGTGAAATAGTTGCCTGCCTGTGACGTGTCTAGTGCTGAGCCAAATGAGTAGCTCACTTGGTTGAAAGGACTCTGAGAATAATTTTTATTTTAATGTAATGAACTCAAAATATTCATGATCTCACTGTATAACAATTTTAAATAATTTTAATTCACAACTGTAATTTACATCATCAAAATGTTACATATAGACCAGGGACAGAGACCATAACCTATTGATTAGGCATACAAAATTTAATTTTATTAATTAAATTACCACATAGTATATAGATAGTAGGTAGTTGAAGTCATTTTGATATACTTTATAATAAATGTACATAATTTTATAACAGAACCCCCCCCCCCTTACAAAAATTAACAATAAAACTCACAATTTTATCAGAGTCATTTGCCACAACTTTAAGGATGGAGCTGGCTGGCTGTAAGTTTTCTAAAATAGTTGTACTGTATGATGGCACAGTAAACAATGGTGAGTTGAGGTTACGGTTAACATCGATTGGGATAACACACTGGCTCTGTTTGGGAGGTGTTGCCTGGTCAGATACTTGGACCCGTAACTGAAATAAAGACACAGAATATGGCTATTCAATTAGTATTTTTGTTCACAAAAAAATAATAAAAAACACAAAATGTTCTAGGCCAAGCTCCTACAAATCACTTTTTAAAGAACTCTAAAATAATAACTGCCTCGTGCTGCTTCTCAACTTTGTTGAAATGATCAAATAAAAGTTGGAACAACTAACCTGATACCTAGTGCTTGTCCCTGAAGCAAGACTTTGAGATAAAATAATGTAGTTGCTGGAGTCCAGGTTAAAGAAGACATTAGCATTGTCATCACCTATTATCTGAATAGTAATATTTCCAAATTTCTGAAAATAAAAAGGCAAAAAACAAAAGAATAAATATTAATTTGCCATTAGAAAGTTTTAGAAAGTTTTCCCCAAGTTAGCGACTTTGGTGTTCAATTATAATTAGCTTAAAACCAGAACTGTCATTATTAAGATATTTGTCATTACAAAAATGGTTGAGGTTACAATCTTGGAATGAAGTCTACTTTAAAAGCTCATTTCAAAATACCTCAGATGTAAGTTAAAACAAACAAAACAATAACCTTGGTGGTAATAATATGCCATGTTTTTAAAAAATGTTCTAATTTAATGGCTATGACATTTCCTTTCCCTATTTCAAATAACTATGACTGTTGGTGACTTACTGTATTTACTGGATCTGCATCAGAAGCTGACAATTGTAAAATTCTAGTATTTACGGTAGCATCTTCTCTAACAGTTTGCGGAGAGGATGGACAGTTGGTGAACACTGGTACTGCACTATTCCTAATTATATTCACTTGAACAGTTGCTGTGCGGCTGTTGTTGAGAGCTGGAATTCCTCTGTCTCTCAAGCCCATAATCCACTACACAAAAAAATCAAATTGAATGATCAAAACACTTATGTTAAAAAGCAATTTTAATGGGTTATATGAAAGACCATTTAAAAAAAAAAATCTATTTTAATCTGTGTATCCATTCTTTTAGTCAAGATGGTGGATTCACTTTATAGTTTAATTATTGCTTCTCTGTTAATCTGTTATTCATATTTGATTATTTAAAAAAAAATTCTATTCTCTTCAATTGAAAAGGGATTTTAAAATACACATTGTAAAGTCATTGTAAAAAGACATACAGAGTATGAATTGCTGGTGGTTCCCAAGAGACTGCTAATGGCTGACACCTGTCCATCAGCACTGACACGGAAGAATACAAGGGCTCCTTGACTGGATGGGTTGTAATAGTATTCTGGCACATTGTAGGGTGGCTGAGTTGAAAGAGAAAGAAAATAACCACGGGGAAACATAAAAAAGATTATTTGTAAAATTTAAATACATTTTAAAATATTTTTTAAATACATTGTATTTACTACAGTCTATAATGCAAACATGAAATATGTAAAAAATGTGAACATATTACTTGTACAACATTTAGAATTATATTTTTATATTTCAGCAAACTGGACACTGAATGCAAGGGAAACATTTGTCTCTGATAAAATTTATTTAGTCTCCTGAATTAAGTAATTTACAGTAAATGTGTATAATGGTGCTGTGCTTCAAACACTGAACCATAACCTTTGACCTATGGTTTACAATAATAATTATTATTTTTTTTATTGAAGAATGAAATAATCATTCACTATCAGGAGATCTAATCACATTCAGTATTCATCAGTGGTGCCATATTCATCTGCAATATACACTTGAGCAGGTCACTCAGTACAGGGAGGATTCAGTAAAGATCTGGTATTTATGATTACAAATCAGCACATTAAGTGTGTCTGTCTGTGTAATAACAAATTAAGATAGAAATGATGAGATCACATTAAAATATGTTGAACTAGTAGTCAATCATATTAAGTGGCTAACATTGGTCAAGGTTAACTTGTAAGCAATCATGTCAGGTGTCCAACAGTGTTGGGTTAGATCTCTTCAAAAGAGAGGTGGGGTAATCGAGAGGTGGTGCTTGACATCACTGAGCTCTTTTATTCAATAAGTTAATCCTACCTGAGAATCTGCATCTGTTGCTGACAGTTGTCCAAAAGGTGCAAAAATTTGTTGATCCTCATTAATTGTGAAAACATAAGATGGATTATTAAGATCAGTAACTCCCGCCCAGGCAGGGGGAAACAAATTTTTGTTGACAGTGATGGTGCAACTTGTTGTGCTGCTCTTGGGAGGCTCCCCATTATCCTTTGCAACAATCCTCAACTTTAAACAAATGGAAGATCAGTAACTCCCGCCCAGGCAGGGGGAAACAAATTTTTGTTGACAGTGATGGTGCAACTTGTTGTGCTGCTCTTGGGAGGCTCCCCATTATCCTTTGCAACAATCCTCAACTTTAAACAAATGGATGTTTAAATGTTAGATTTAGATGCAATACATCAATGCATACATTGTTCATAACAATAAGTTGTTTATATACAGAATCTTTACAAATTTGAAAAATACAAACACAAAAATAGTTCCAAATTAAATGTCAATGATGCTTAGTTGTTAAATTTGTGATGTAATGATCTACTTTGTTAAATCAGCTTCAGTATTCTCATACACTGCAATGAGTACCAGCCCAATACTTACGTAAAGAATAGTAGCTGCTGTGCCAGACAAACTGCTGCGCAGACTGACCGATCCTGAGAGTCTGTTACTCAACTGGAAGAAACCTAGTGCATCTCCATCTCCAATTAACTCATAGTTCACAGTCTCAAAGGTATTCTGTAGAAATGAGTAATCTTAAACTAGTTATTGAATGTTACTGAAAGGTTTTCAATAAGAAAAATCATGTTTATTTATTACTTTTACTAGTGTACACCTTGATGTTATTTCTATTGTAAATATTACAAAATGGTACCTGTCTATCAGCATCAGTTGCTGTAACACTAGTAACAGCTTGACCCACTGCTAAGTTTTCATTGATGATGCCATTGCACAGCTGGCCATTGAATTGTGGTGTGAATGTATTCCTGTATACATTGACGGTGACAGTGGCTGTGTTGGCTGCCTGTCTGGGGCTGGGGTCATTGTCTCGAGCGATGATGTAGAACTGAGACACAAACAAAACAAAATGGAATGTGAAGAAATCTGGGACCTAGGGCAACATTACTATAAAACAAATTGAGATATGCATTATGGAAGTTCAAAATTAAAATCACTATTTTGAAAGGTCAATATGAAAATATATTGATTTATAGTTTAAAAAATATATAAGTGAAGTTATGTTCAGGCTGTGACAGAAGGAAAACAAAAAAGTAGGGCAGTTGTATTTGTGGCACATGTATTAGCATTCTATTATTTATTTTATTGTGTAAAATTGTCAATAGTTAAGATTTAGCTTCAATTCCAATACTGTGTTTATTATAATAAAAGACATTATTTTTTCCAATTATACCTATACCATTTTTAGATTGAAAGGTCTCACTTAAGATTTTCTTGGAAAATGTAAAAAAAACAACCAAATGTTTACAAAAGTATTGATTATGACAGAATTATTATATTCCAGTTAAAAGAAAAAATAAAAGTGTTCAGACCCCACTCTTGAATTCTTCAGACAAAAAGAAAACAGGATGCAGTTGATAACAAAATTATTACACAAGAGAAAAACAAAAAAGAACCTACAATGTATTGAATGGCTGTATCTTGAAGTAGTGATGTCCTAGTTTTGATGACACCAGTGTCGGGATTTACTTGGAAATACATGGCTGCCTGATTGTTACCAACAAGATAATAGCTCACCCGGCCAGCATCACCCTTTCAAAATGACATGTATAGTTTGCTAATGAATTATTTCTTTACCATATTGGAATGTTCTTTTCACATATTTTACAAACATTTTTATGTTTTATAAGCATTTCAATAGATGACCAGTTGTTCTCAAAACTTTGCCTGTTTCTTGCAAATCTTTGTAGAGATGTTAAATATATTCTCATTTTGTGGTTAACAATGTGTAAAATTAACTTTTAGATTGGTTACACTTGGTAATAAACTGTGATCTTTATGTAAATTTATTCGACACCTAGATTAGATTTAATAATTATTTTAACAGCGGAGTTGAAAACTTTGATCATTTGAAGAAAATTTATACATTTGATTAAATGATTTTTGAGAATACATTTCTTAAATCCTGAAAAATGTTATTTAAGAGCTAATACTATCATCAGATAATAGAGAAACAATGTACTGGAAAACTTATTCTTTTTTTACTTCACTAGCAAAACCTTGAGCATTGAAATAAAAGAATACATTTTAGTAGTTACTTACAATATCCCCATCAATGGCTGACACAGTGAAGACAGTGTCATTCAATTTGATATTCTCCAGGACTTCAGTCGTAGCTGAGTAAGAATTGCCGGCTGAAGGAGTCGTGAACCGAGGATCTTCGAGATTTCCATTGACCGTGACAGTAAAGACGTTGTAAGCTGAAAGTGATGGCTTACCACCATCGTAAGCTCTCACAGCGATCTGCAGGAAACATTTCAATGTGCTATTTAGTTCTATATATGGGTGCTTGATTACATTTGTGACTGATCTGTAATATTACTCAAAAAAGTGCAATCATTCATAGCAATTGATTAAGTAAATTTAATAAACAAACTTGATTTTACTCACTGTGTAAGTCGACTGACCAAGTGCAGCATTGACCGAGATTAGTCCACTGGAAGGATTAATGATGAAGGCATCTACTGACTGACGTACAATCTCATAACTCACCAAGTTAAATGGGTTCTATTACTTTTACTAGTGTACACCTTGATGTTATTTCTATTGTAAATATTACAAAATGGTACCTGTCTATCAGCATCAGTTGCTGTAACACTAGTAACAGCTTGACCCACTGCTAAGTTTTCATTGATGATGCCATTGCACAGCTGGCCATTGAATTGTGGTGTGAATGTATTCCTGTATACATTGACGGTGACAGTGGCTGTGTTGGCTGCCTGTCTGGGGCTGGGGTCATTGTCTCGAGCGATGATGTACAACTGAGACACAAACAAAACAAAATGGAATGTGAAGAAATCTGGGACCAAGGGCAACATTAATATAAAACAAATTGAGATATGTATTATGGAAGCTCAAAATTAAAATCACTATTTTGAAAGGTCAATATGAAATAAATATATTGATTTATAGTTTTTAAAAAATATATAAGTGAAGTTCTGTTCAGGCTGTGACAGAAGGAAAACAAAAAAGTAGGGCAGTTGTATTTGTGGCACATGTATTAGCATTCATTATTTATTTTATTGTGTAAAATTGTCAATAGTTAAGATTTAGCTTCAATTCCAATACTGTGTTTATTATAATAAAAGACATTATTTTTTTCCGATTATACCTATACCATTTTTAGATTGAAAGGTCTCACTTATAGTTTTCTACCAAAATGTAAAAAAACAAACAAATGTTTACAAAAGTATTGATTATATGACAGAATTATAATATTCCAGTTAAAAGAAAAAATAAAAGTGTTCAGACCCCACTCTTGAATTCTTCAGACAAAAAGGAAACAGGATGCAGTTGATAACAAAATTATTACACAAGAGAAAAACAAAAAAGAACCTACAATGTATTGAATGGCTGTATCTTGAAGTAGTGATGTCCTAGTTTTGATGACACCAGTGTCGGGATTTACTTGGAAATACATGGCTGCCTGATTGTTACCAACAAGATAATAGCTCACCCGGCCAGCATCACCCTTTCAAAATGACATGTATAGTTTGCTAATGAATTATTTCTTTACCATATTGGAATGTTCTTTTCACATATTTTACAAACATTTTTATGTTTTATAAGCATTTCAATAGATGACCAGTTGTTCTCAAAACTTTGCCTGTTTCTTGCAAATCTTTGTAGAGATGTTAAATATATTCTCATTTTGTGGTTAACAATGTGTAAAATTAACTTTTAGATTGGTTACACTTGGTAATAAACTGTGATCTTTATGTAAATTTATTCGACACCTAGATTAGATTTAATAATTATTTTAACAGCGGAGTTGAAAACTTTGATCATTTGAAGAAAATTTATACATTTGATTAAATGATTTTTGAGAATACATTTCTTAAATCCTGAAAAATGTTATTTAAGAGCTAATACTATCATCAAATAATAGAGAAACAATTTACTGGAAAACTTATTCTTTTTTTACTTCACTAGCAAAACCTTGAGCATTGAAATAAAAGAATAAATTTTAGTAGTTACTTACAATATCCCCATCAATGGCTGACACAGTGAAGACAGTGTCATTCAATTTGATATTCTCCAGGACTTCAGTCGTAGCTGAGTAAGAATTGCCGGCTGAAGGAGTCGTGAACCGAGGATCTTCGAGATTTCCATTGACCGTGACAGTAAAGACGTTGTAAGCTGAAAGTGATGGCTTACCACCATCGTAAGCTCTCACAGCGATCTGCAGGAAACATTTCAATGTGCTATTTAGTTCTATATATGGGTGCTTGATTACATTTGTGACTGATCTGTAATATTACTCAAAAAAGTGCAATCATTCATAGCAATTGATTAAGTAAATTTAATAAACAAACTTGATTTTACTCACTGTGTAAGTCGACTGACCAAGTGCAGCATTGACCGAGATTAGTCCACTGGAAGGATTAATGATGAAGGCATCTACTGACTGACGTACAATCTCATAACTCACCAAGTTAAATGGGTTCTATTGAGAGCAAGGGATTATGAAAGTTATCAGTGCAATCAAATAAATCAAAAGTCCACAACTCTTTACAGACAGCAGTTTCGAATAATTGGAAGCTTATTTTATTTTATTTGGACTTTTATGAAATTGATTGCTGTCAATAAAAGTTATTAAAGTGTTAAAAATGTGGTGATTGGACAAAAGTCTTCTCTTGCAGGTAAACTACAACAGAATATATTTTTACATCTGATCCAGATTATCATAGCCATAAGAAAGATAAAACAATCTGACTTAAGCCAAGACAACTTACCACTATATCAGCATCAGTTGCGTTTACGGTAACTACAGATTGCCCTATTGGGGCTGTGCGGGGCAGTGCCTTGTCATACGGCGTGTTGATAAAAACTGGTGCAAACTGGTTACGATTGACAACAATAGTAACTGTGCATGTGTTTGAGGCTGGCAGTGGACTAGTACCACTATCGCGAGCTGTAATCACTACAATGTACTGAGTAGTGCTTCTGTCTTCATGCAGGTCTCTCTGTAGAACTATGTTGCTGTTGCTCTCAATAACACCAAAGTAAGGCCTGGCATACAAACAGGTTCATCTCAAGTTATTGAATTATAAATACTACTTGACTTTTGTGTGTTGTCTAATATATTCATGAAAATAAAATGGCCAGTGACTCATAGATTGATTTGATTAGCTTAAAATGTAAAAAAAAAATATATTTGTTTTAATGAGAGGTAAATTAAAGTGCTGGCTAAGACCATATACAATTTCTAAGGTAAAATAATGTGCTTATTAACCAATTTCTGAATAACAAATAAGATTGCAATCCAAATATATTTTTTTTTTATTATAAAGCTTCATTAGTCTATACATAAAAAGTTAACATTAACTGCAATGTTTCCAGTATTAAATAAAAATTTAATTCTTTTTTTCTTAATGACAATCCTGTAAAAAGACTTACAATGCATTAGTGGCAGTTAGACTGTTAGAATAAACAACTACACCATTGTTGCCACTGTCACCATCTGTAGCGGTGCAATTAGTGAGGATACTGCCCGGCGTCTCATTTTCAGTGATGGTAATTGTCTTGCTGGTAGTTGTGAAACTAAAAGTGTAATTTAAAATAGGTTTATTTAATCATCAGCCACAAAAATCTATTTTAGGTAAGAATGCAATCCATTAATTCTATTCAAAGTGATCAACCAGGAAATAAAGATTGTGTGACTATATTCAAAAGTGCAGAGTTATTTACCTGGGACCATTGCGATTGTTGTTGACATTTATAGTTACTAGGTCAATGTCAAACTTTTGTGGCAAGCCGTTGTCCCGGACCCGAGCATAAAACTGTCATGGAAGCAGAAAATATTATAATGCAAGCTTCTATTTGTAGATTTTTTAATATAATTTTATCTTAGAGCACAGTAAAAAAGACTGCAGCATTGGATCAGCTAACTTTTTTGTCAATCAATTGTACAAAAAAAGATAATTAAATTTTTTTAAAAACCTTACAATATTGATTTAGCACTTTTCTGAGAACATTTTGGAAATGAGTTATCTAATGTGTCTAACTTAATTGGTACATACTTAATGAAAATTCTAACACCAATTTATTTTACATAGTTTATTATTTTTATTTGACCCTGTTATTTTCTGAGCTTACAAAGTGTTGAGGTCTATTGTCTGAATTGATAGCACTGGCATCACTGGGTGCTCTTATCTCTACAGTTGTAGCTGTTGGGTTTGCAAAGGTGAACAATGGGGATCCATTATAGGGAAGCACATCAAAAGTCATTTGGTTGAAGGGTGCCTAGAATTTAAAATAGCAAAAGTAAGAATTTTTGAGAATATGCTTCAAGGATTATTGATATCAAAAGTATCTAGAGATTAGAATTTATAAATAATGCTTTGAATGATCCACTTTCAAGAACATTATATTATATTTCAGCAATGAAATACTTTGTAATTATCCTAGTTTACTCCTGCATATAATAACCAAGTCCATGTCTACATGGGACATATATGCATTAAAAGTTTTGTGAAAGAATTGCTTATTTAAATGCTATGATTAATGTTTATTAAGTTTTGTTAAAATGTAAATATAATACAAAAATTGTCAAAATTAGCCAGAATAGATCTTTCTGTCATTTTTCACTGGTGGTCATAATTGTATTTCTCAACACAAATTTAATGTAAGTAATTATTTTAAAATATAGAAAAAATTCAAAAGTTCTTTACCAAATCACTATCTGTTGCTGTCAGTGTGCTGATCAGCTGGTTGTTACTTAGTGGCAGAGTAACTTGGAAGTTGTAAGGAGTATTTTGCCAAACCGGGGCATACTGGTCACGAATGGGAGTGATGGTTACTGTGAATGGATCAGATTGAAGCACTGGTGTCCCCTTATCTCTGGCAATCAGTACAATCTGTTGGGAATAGTTTACAAAATAGTGGATTAATACAAATGTGTTTGATTAGGTTTTATACTCAACCCAGACAATTTTAGTCATGAGTAGTTTAACCACACATTTCAACCCTAGGAGTCTAAACACTGTCCAAAAATAAAAACGCTAGACACAAAAAGTAAGTAGAAAGTTGAAATAATTATAGAAATTTTTTAACTGTATTTTCAATAAGTTATTTTTGGTTGAAAACATGCAATCTTTTATTTCCTCTATTTATGATGTCTAAGGTTGTTTAAGAATTGCAGACAAGTGTTTGCACCATTGAATATTTAAAAAAGATCAGTTTGTATTTTTATTAGCTCTAGTCAATCAAATTTGGCATTGATAAGAGGTAAGGTCAGCAAATAATTTTAGTTTTTTTTACAATGAGAGTTTTAAAATGTCAATACATTAGTTATAATAATGCACAGTCTTGTCTCTGTTGCCCAAAAAATGTCATGTTCCAAATTAATCAAGCCTCATTAATCCAATGGAACTTTATGATCTTGTCTGTTAGGATCTTCCAAAGCTCATTATCTAAATCAAACTTTCTTTTCAGTCAAGTTTAGCCATTTAATTGAAAGATTCCAGGTGGATAGATTATAAAGAATAAAAAGAAAGCGTTATATATATATATAAACCTCACAGGGCAGGTGTCAACAATTTAAATAACTTTTACAAAAGCAATTAGTATGTTTACACATTCAAGATTAAATGAGCTTGATGAACATACGTATATAAATTGCATGAAGCCATTTAGGTAATAACAGTAACCCTAGTGTTATCAAAATTATTTTAAAACCATTTAAAATAAATTAAAAAACTCCTTTCTGAACTATATTTGCAAGGAATAGCAATTCATGAATAATGTTGTATTACTGAATTAAACAATAAAAATACTACCACACAGATTCACAAGCTAATCAAACTATTTCTGATACCTTAATAGCTATAAACAGCCAAGATACCACCAAGCAGTTAATGATGCATCATACACCTATAGTTATTTTAAGATCCTAACCTGACCAAAAGTCTATCTTTGAGTGGACCAAAAGTCTATCTTTGAGTGGACCAAAAGTCTATCTTTGAGTGGACCAAAAGTCTATCTTTGAGTGGACCAAAAGTCTATCTTTGAGTGGACCAAAAGGCTTATCTTTGAGTGGACCAAAAGGTTTATCTTTGAGTGAACCAAAAGTCTTATCTTTGAGTGGACCATAAGTCTTATCTTAGAGTGGATCAAACAGCCTTTAGTTTTATATTGACCACTGAAGATTTGAATGGAAGGAGTAAAGATAGTTTCTAATCAATGAAATCATTTGGAATGTGTCTTTTTATGTAGGAATAAACAGGGAAAATTTGGTACATATTTTTCATGAGGTGCACATGGAAGACTAAAACCAGATACAAAATATAGGAATAAAATTTGGCATGTCTAACTAGCTTTCTTTATGAAGCGTCCCTAACCTATAATTTAATTATTATTTTTAAACTCAGCAAATTAATTTCCCCCCTAAGGTCATTTTCAGCTAAAAAAAAAAAAATTGTAAATTGATCAGGGACATTTTTAGGTGCATTAAAAATTAAGGTAATAGAATGAAAGATTTAACACTAATGTAAACCATACTAACCGGATAACTTATAGCATTCGTAGGATCCAAATAAACAGGAATTTTTACTGTAATATCCCCATTAGTAGGATTAACTTGAAAGAAATCTCCACTTGAAGTCACAACGTATTCAATTTGGTTGTTGGGTGCCTGGAAAATTAAAAATAATACATTGTATTATAAAAAATTATAATACAAAACAAAAGCATTTTTAAAAAAGGAAAAAAAAAAGGAACAAAAAAGTTGAAAAAGTTTAAAGGATAACAGCATTTTTTCTGTGGAAAATCTTTCTTTTTTGTTTATTTTAGACTTAATGTTTTTGCATGTTAAAAAAAATCCATAAACTAGAAAGTGTGACATGTGGTGCAGGTACCCAATAACATTAAGAAAATATTTATAAATTTGTATTAGTCGCTGTATTTCATTGCTATTAAAGTGAGGCTAATAAAAAAAATTTAGACAAACTCTTCACTTAATGTTGAATTGCCTTATGATCATAACCTTTTAAAAATCAACTTTAAAAAAAATAAAAAAATTACACAATTATCATCATAGTTTACATTTATTTGTATCAATGCCCACCACCACAACATCACAAAACAGGGCTCCACCACCACCACATCACAAAACAGAGCTCCGCATGAACAGACCTAAACATGTGAAGCTAATTTTAAAAAAAAAAATCAACAAGTAAATGCTGGAGAAGATTTTACCTGTGAATCACTGTCAATGGCAGACACTTTCCCCACTGAAAAACCCACTGCAGCTGTTTCCAACACAGTATAAGCAGCTGGTAAACCAACAATCCAGTTAGGTCTATTGAAATTTCTGGTGACATCTACAAAAACCAAAGCTGATCCTCGTCTTGTTTGAGGTCCATCATCCAAGGCTGCAACCCGAATCTAGCAAAAGTGATTAAAAAATATTAAAGAATGCCCAAATTTGAATTATAATATATTTAATGTTTCATAGCTCATTGGTCATGTGGACACTATATTATGGATAAGAATTATTAAGTCACAGAAATTTAGAATTAAGACGTAATATTTTATGGTCAGAGAGAGATACTTTTTGAGAAAGTAAATAACATATATGAGACAGGAAACATTATCACAAATTAATTGATGAAATATAATTTTATTTGTATCCTGAGATGGTACATGAGACAGGAAACATTATCACAAATTAATTGATGAAATATAATTTAATTTTTATCCTGACATGGTATATGAGACAGGAAACATTATCACAAATAAACTGATTAAATCCATAAAGACAAAAATATAACCAGATATGACAAGTACCTGGCTGATGTATCTGTTGTAAAACAGCTCTCAAACAATTTTAAACAATAAATCTTTAGGTACTTTTAGAATAGTTAAGCCATTATATTTACCACAAAGGAACTAATGGGTGTACTTCTAAGGTCTTGTCTCAAAGTTATTGAACCGGTTAATGGATTTATGTTGTAGTAGGCAGCAGCAGTTTGGTCTCCTTCGATGTAATAGGTCAGCTTGTTGAACTAATCAGAGAGAAAAATTCAATAAAGATCTTCATTACTAGGAACCATTTGAAGATATACATAAAATGCTCCAATTGAAAACAAATTATGTAATTGAAGTTTGGACTTACTTTTCTTTACAGGCTAATGTGTTATCAATAAGATTTAGCTTGATAATAATATTTAGCAAACAAACAAAACTTGTCTTTTCCATGAAGAGATCAGTGCAAGTAAATTGTGTGAGATTATAGTCTATCTGTTATTGAAATAGGTTATATAATATTATTCTCATTTCTATCATAATAAAGCTATCAGAGGCAGTTCATTTTTGTTGTTTTTATTTAAAGGGTGTCCATTTGATCAAAAGGGTTTAGGAGGGCAGATCAAGCAAATGTGGAGAAAGGGTCTGGCCCCTTTCCCAGTAAAATATTGATAAATTCAAATTGCTATATATGGCACATTCCTGAATTTAGTTAATGATCCTTCTACGCTTAGTCAAGGAGAAAAAGAAGAGATGCTAGTGGAAATTTAGTGTGCTTTTGCATTATTATGGAAATGGTGAAAAAAAGTATGATAAAGCTTGAAATGAAAAGACAGGACAATAAAAAGAGAATGTTTCGGCTAAGAGCCTCCTTCAGCAGACAAGACAAAACAAGAAACACGAGAAAAAAAGTTAAAGAACTGATGTTTCTTGAGTTGGCAAGTTTGTACGGGAATATTATATTATTGCCAAATATTGGATTGTCCAAAACCAAAATATGTGTGCTACCCAAAAGATTGCAAGAAATAAAATAATATATGTATCATTCTGGAATGTAATATTTTAACCAACATAAATATTTTGAAAATATGTAAAATAGAAGAAATAGATAAGAAAAGAAAAGCAGGGATATTGAGGGCATTAGTAAGAGAGTCTTTGATTGATTCCACAAGGGGTGATATGGTGCCGAAAATCTGAAGTAATTTGTTTTGCTTCTTAACTCTCCCTGGTGTATTTGTGCAATAAATCAGTGTCACGGGGGAAACATATCTTCCTCCCGTTTCACCTAAATAAATGGAGCAGCATCTATGGCATATAATGGCATAGATAACATTGCGACTAACACATGGGAAGCCCTATTTGATGGTAAAGGAAGTATCTTTAGGGAGGCTAATGTTTTTGGTTTCCAATGTATAGGGGCAAGACAAACAATGGCTTCTTGATTAAGGGCTTCTTAAGGGTCAGCTAACAATCATAGCTAGTGTCTTAGGTGAAAAGTGGATGTTTTGGCTGTGATAAAGCTTACAATTATAACTAGTGTCTTAAGTGAAAAGAAGACGGTTTGACTGCGATAAAGTTTACAATTATAGCTAGTGTCTTAAGTGAAAAGAGGAGGGGTTGATTGTGATAAAGCTTACAATCATTGCTAGTTTTTTAAGTGAAAAGAAGAAGGTTTAGCTGTGATAAAGCTTACAATCATAGCTAGAGTCTTAAGTGAAAAGAAGAGGGTTTGGCTGTGATAAAGCTTACAAGCAGAGCTAATGTCTTAAGTGAAAAGAAGAGGGTTTGATTGTGATAAAGCTTACAATCATAGCTAATTTCTTAAGCTAAAAGAAGAGGGTCTGATTGTGATAAAGCTTACAATCGTAGCTAGTTTCTTAAGTGAAAAGAAGAGAGTTTGACTGTGATAAAACTTACAAGCAGAGCTAATGTCTTAAGTGAAAAGAAGAGGGTTTGACTGTGATAAAGCTTACAATCATGGCTAGTGTCTTAAGTGAAAAGAAGAGGATGTGAATGTGATAAAGCTTACAATCATAGCTAGAGTACACCAAGTAGTATAAAAATGTGTCTAATACAAAGAAAGAATCAACAGTATAATTGGGCACCAGGCAGTAAAAAATTAAAATTTATTTTTTTAAATCCTGAAAAGAAACTGGAATTGGGTCTGGATACACATGATTTGTGTCTATCAATCCAGAAAATGGCTTATAGCTAGGCGGCAGCAGTTTTAAATATGTCAGGTGGCCTCCAGATATGGGCAAAGAGAAAGGTGAAATAGATTTATTGACCCATTCAAGGCAGCCATGCTTAGTGGTGATTGAAACCCAATTTAAACAAACCTCAAGCATGGAAGTTGAAAGAAAAATGTCAACTTAACATGGGATGAAAATTGTCAACTTGACATGGGATGAAAATTGTTGACTTGTCCCATAAAAAGGTGTCAAAAGCCATATAAATTAAAATATTATTTCCTCTTTGCAATTCTATTTACATTCCTGTTATTTAATCAAACACTTACTATTGAATCAGCATCTGTAGCACTGACAGAGATAATGTTTGAACCAACCGGCTGAGTCTCAGGAATGGTCACACGATAAGTCTCATTAAAGAAGATTGGACTCTGCTGGTTTCTTGTCACAATCACCTTAACAGTGGCAGCATTGACTGAAGTTCTTGCTGGATTGCCCTTGTCGCTGACAGAAACCACCATCTGGAAGAGAAGCAAGGGAATCACAAATTATATCTTTTAGCAAAGAAAAATATAATTAATAAACTAAATTAACAGTTGTTTAATCAAATATACATTGAAAAAATGTGAATTGTAATTTGAAATACAGATCTTTTATAATTTAAACATTTAAATGTCAATATTTTGATCCAATTTGATGGAAACAACTTACATTAAATTCAGAGATGTTGGTGGAAACAAGTGTGCGTCGTAATGTCAGCAGGCCAGAATCACTGATTTGGTAGTATTGTTGAGAGAGTGCATCACTGGTGATGGTAAATGACAAGTCTTTCCAAGGGCTCTGAAATCAGGGAAATTAAAGAAATTTCAATGTATTCTATCAATTCCATATAAATGTTTTAAAATAAAAAGTTAAAAAAAAAAAAAAAAAAAAATTCTAAAAAACTTTGTTTCTGACATTAAAATAATGCAGTTTGGAATAATATTCAAGAGTATATTGACTTAAGTTAGAAATAATTTTGTTTAATGGAATTACTTGATGCACTGTTTAAAAATAAAAATAATTAGTGCAGACAAGAAAGTGTAAAAATAACTATAAAACCCTCTAAACCTGTTTCTGAATTTCAAAATTTCTGCTAATCAATAACATAATTTTTTATTATTAGTATCAGATGGATGAGATAACCTCATTAGTTTATACTGCAGGTTGAAATCACAAAAACTATTCTTGATGAATTTTTATAGAGCATTACAAAACAATGTTGACAGGACTTTAATTCACTAACATATTTTTTAGGATATATTCATGCATTGCTCATAAATAATCTCAACTAAAGACTTTGGTAAGCTTCATTGAGATCAGGACTTACAGTGGCATCATTATCCCGGGCCACCAACTGGACAACAGAATCTCCCAGTGCATAATTCTCTGGAATGGTCTGTGTGTATGTCAGCTGAATAAATTCTGGACTGAACAAGTTTTTGTTAATTGGAATTGTGACAGTTGTGTTTGCGGTCAATCCTCCAAGATCAGTTGCAATGAGTTGAAACTAAGACAGAAGGAACGATAGCTGGTTAGAAGGTCAGTCATTTTGTTGTCTATACAACAGGTTTTCTACGATAAAAACAGAAGTTGTCAATTTTTTAAATAATCATTAGTCATGGAATAAGTAATTATTAATCTAATTTAAAAAATATTTATCTTTGAAACTAATATATGAAAATAATTATTTTTCCTATACCTTTTCAAGAATAGTTTTATCTGATGCAAGTGTATATTTTGCCAAAATGCCTATTGCTTTGATTATTTTTAAAGTTTTATTATTTACTCATTCATTTCACATTCATACTTAAATATTTTATTATTTAAAAATAAATCATTTTTGAAAAATCACCATTTTTTCCTTAAGTTCATCATTTTGCAGTTTTATTACTTTTTTTTTCAAAAATACACAGACATTAAAACATAAGCAAAAAAATATCACAACAATTCAGGATCATCCTTTTTTAACTCAATGTTGAGTAGAATAGTTTTTATTGACATCATTAGAAAGATGCTTACAGTAAAGCTACTGTCTGTTGAACCAGTGAGACTTGATGCCAGTCTTATAGCCCCACTATTTAGATCAACTTGGACATAGGTGCGTGTCCTACTATCAGCAACTAAACTGTAGGTCACTCCCGCAAATTCAGGCTGGTGAAGACAAAAACCAAATTTGGAAATAAATCAATAAATCAAATCTGAATATTAAAAGTCGTCAAGATTGAAAGAAAAACAGTAATTAACATTTTATAAACTGAAGAAACTTTAGATAAATGTTTGAACTCACTGTAACTCCTGTATCTTGGTCAGTTGCTGTAATGGTTGCAATGACAGAGTTCACTTGTTGAGTTTCATCTATAGCTGGTAGATTGTAGGTATTGTTTGCAAACACAGGTGACCTATTTCTTACAATGGTTACAGTAACTGTGCCAGAAACTGATCGTGGCGATGGGTTCAGACCAAAGTCACTGACTCTGGCAACTACCTGAATATAAGAGGAATAACTCTATTAAAACAAGTTATAGTTGATGCTATTTAAAATATTTCTCATTAAAATTGATAAATTGTAGCCATTAACTTTTTCAACTATTTATAAAAAAAAACTTCAACTTATGAACTTCAAAGAATTTCAAAGAAGAACATGAAATAATGTTTGCATCATTTTAACCTAGGAGAAATGATTTCTCTTACTGTGTAAACATCTGAACTTCTCTCAGCCTGAAGTGATCTTGCCACAGTAAGTGCTCCATTTTGTGGTCCAATGTAGAAGAGATCAGTAGTCACGGTGGGGCTTGTGCTTTGTAGGCTATAAAATAGTACATTATTGGGTGCCTGTGTATTGGGATAAAGAGGAAATAAAGTATCAGTAACATTAATTCAACAAAATGCTGGCTCTATATATTTAAATTGTTTATATTAGTCAATAGAATGTGTAGCAAGTGGCCCAAGGAGATAAGGTAAATATGGAATATAAATTATAATTTGCAGCTAAAGAACATAAAAAAATACATTTGAGTCTTTTTTGAGAACTGTGGACATGTTCTAGTTGCTTTCAAAGGTTCTCAAGCATATATAATAGTGATGATGATTCTTCATATTTTATGGTTAAATTCTAATTCAAGGCAGGCATCAGGATATTGGTTCTGATTTATATCTGTTTTCTGTTTTCCTGTTTTCACTCAGAATGTATACTTCACAGATAGATATTTTAAACAACAAAATGCAAAGAACTTCCTCAAATCATTAGCCTTTTATTTATCAACTATGGAGATCTTTTATTTGATCAACTGATAGAAATTTCATTCTTCTTGAAATCCTGCACAGCTATGAACATTTTATTGGTAACTTGCCCCCCCATGTAAACTTACAGTCCTATCACCATCTGTGGCAGAGAGTGTTACCAGAACTGTTCCTACTGGGACATTTTCCCTCACTGTAATACTTGAACTGAATGGTTGTAGGGCAGGGCTGAAGTCATTGACATCCTGCAATAGACAAATATTACAGCTCTTACAGCTGAAACTGAAACAGTTTACTAATAATACACATACTCTTACAATAGTGTATTGAATAATAATTTGGCATTTATCAGTATGATAAATTCATCAATTCAAAGCTAAATTTGTTTTGAGATTTGAAAATTTTATTTATATGACCTCTGCAAGTCATAATGTTGAAATTATACATTTTGGTTGCATTATATATTGAAGAAATAAAATAATTACACAATCTGCAAGTAGAAATTACTGTCTAGTATAGTTAAAATTATCATAACCTTCAGAACTGAAATAATAGGAGATTTTGCACTGAAAACTTGGTAACACATGGTAGTAACGTGACAAGTGTGACCATTATTTTCATCCTGTATTAATTCTAAGTTAAGGTGAGTACTAGGTAGAGCTATACTAGTTTAAGATTCTGCAATCAGCCTACAACTTTATCATTTCATGAGATAATTGTTACAGGTAGATTTAACTGATTTTTTTGGTTAAGATTATTAGTTTAATAAAGTTAACATTATTGTTACACTGCACTTTACTCTGTCTTATGTTCATCCAAATCATGTTATGTCTACCCTTAAAATGTACAATAAAATTCTATTTCAAATCTTAGACATAATTACACTAAAAATAAGGCTTTGTGACATATAAAGTCATTTCATGGCAGGGGTGGACTGGGCCGCCGGGAAGATTCTGGTGATATAATAAAAATAAAAGTCATGAAGATAGGGCCGCTTTTTGTTTTTTTCCCGGGCCGCTTTGATTTTTTTCCCGGGCCGCTTGAACTCCCCAGTCCACCCCTGTTTCATGGTGTATAGACTTCCAAAGTAATTTTAAAAAAAAATATGTTTTTTTATGAAATCACTGGCAACAAAGTAACTTACCAAAACATTGACAATGACGGTGGCTGTGGTAAATAAAGCTGTAGAAGACGAACCATCTTGTGTTGTAACCAAAAACTGATAACGAGTGTTGGTCTCGTAGTCTAGAGCCCCGTTGACAGTTATGACTGCATGATTTCCCACAGTTTGCACATTGAAAGTAGCGGCATCATTGTTAGCTCCGAAATTCCGTAGTACAAAGTTATAGTTGGGTGTACTGTCTGCATCGGTGGCCTGAAGCAAACAAATGATATCAAATAGATTGTTTATTATCCTTATGACCTTTTGTACAGACTTTCAGTTATGTAAAAGCTCACACTTTCATTTTCACTTAGTTCAATTTATAAATTTTTTTTTTCAAATTTAATAGCTTCATACATTGAAACTATAAAATAAATGATTGCAATACAAATAATTTAAGAAAAATATTTATAATAGACTTTTGTTTGTTTGAATCATTAGAGACATTAGGAAAGTTTGTTTATATTTCATTTATTTTATATTTTCCAAGCAACAATTGTATTTTTTATTAAAAATAAATCCATAAATTGACTCACTGTGAGGTTAACAACAAAAGCACTCTGAACATTCTCATAGACTGACACTTCCCGAGTTGTGTCCTCAAACAGTGGGACTGAGTCCTGGAGATCAATGATGTTTATAGTAACTGGTACAACAGCTGTACGGTTTCCAAGTCCACCATCAAATGCCCTTACTAAGATCTGGTATTGTTTCTTGGTTTCATAATCAAATACAGCATTGGTGTTCAGTTGGCCATTAGAAACATCAATGGCAAAGCTAAGGAGAGAAAAAAAAACTTGTTTGTGAAATCAAACCTGGTAACCCTGGTATTCCAAAATAGTACAATATTGTTTCAGAATAAAACTTTACCATCTCCACATCATATGAAAATAGTTATTAACAAACATGCAGTTTAATGTGTACAGTGATGTAGGAAGGGGGTATCTGCCCGGGGGCTGCACTTTTTCCCATATGGAGGGGTGGTATTTGTGGACACCTGCGGTTATTTCTTTAAAGGGGTGGAAAAATTATTGGGTCACCCAGGTAGGCACTAACCCCAGCTATGCCCCTGCATGTATACAATAACCAATGGCTAACTAAGGTCACTTTCCCAAAGAAAATGATGAAGATGGGGTTGGGGAGCAGAAATCATTTTTGATACATCTGGGGTTTCATGTGTTGGCAACCCCAACATTAAGTCTAGATGTTTGATTTTATTTTCCATCAACATACTATAGTCAAATATCTACCACAAGCTGTATTGAGAGAAGGGATGAGGAGTTTTGGAATCAAACTGGGGTATTAAAATGGCACAGCTGCTTTCTACATCTGATAAAAAAATAAAAATAAAAATCTAACTCTGCTGAGTGGAGCAGTTGATGCATTTAAAAAAAATCAAATTAAAAAAACCTGTTATTTTCTCCATTTTCCTAATAGCCACGGTAAAAACCAAAGAATTAAATAATTATGTCAGTGAATTACATACAGAAACGAGGCTAACAAAAGTGAATGATAACTAAATGTGACACTAGGCCAACTATGCTAATATTAATGACAATTGTACTGAGCAAGTTCCTTGTGAAACCACAAAGTAACAGTATGAAAATCATCAATATGAGCAATATGAAATGAGGCAGTGTTATTTTACAACATTTAAAAATATTTAGAATCTTCCCCCTTCCCTTTTCCATGTGTTGTGTGATGATTAAGTGACACCCATAAGTCACCACCACCACTCCCCCCTCTCAGTACAAACGTAATATAATTATGTATGGTGCCCAGCCAAACATATTTCTAGGTCCATTCACGGCCGGATGAAGAAAAGAGCTAAAAACAACAACCAAAAATGTATTTTTTCTAATCGGAAAAACTACCGGAACATTTTTTTTTTCAATCCGGTCTCTTAAAATAGTAGTTCTGACAGGTCTCTGTATAAAATTGTAAAAGACATTTCAAAATATTACAATGTACACCAAATGGCAAGAGGAACCAGGTCAAAGAAATTAAATGATTGCTAATTTACTCAAGTAAATATTTAAAGCATCTAGAGAGGCATATTCATTTTCAATATTTCTACCTACTAAAATCATTATAATACCTACCTATAACAAGATTACCCGATCTACCTACCTATAGCCACAATACCTGATCAACATACAACGACATTACCTGCCAAAATCCAGAACTGGTACAATGCCATAGTAATTAGCAGAATTGGGTGTATTAGGTTCATCACGGTCCGTGGCCTGTAAAACAATGCATCTTACAAAAAAATTGTAACCAAAGGCATAAAACATAATTAATACAACTACACAACAAAATTTGACCCTAACTCCTATCGATGCCAATAAAAACAATCGGTTGAAAATTGAATTTTTTAAAACCTATAATCAGTTTGGCTAAATATTATGATATTAACATCCCTAGTTAGCAAGCATGTTGCTAGATAAAACAAATTTCATGCAGCTCTCTTTCTGTAGCGGATATTTGAAAATAATTGTAATATAATTACTCTGAAGTTGACATAATTGAGGCAAACAGTTCTTAACCAGGTAATGTATTGAAGTCTTAGTGACCCAATTCAACCAATTACATTTGTTATAGAGTTCTATGCTCTAATCATTATTTTAGTTGATAAACTTACTGTTACTCTGCCAACACCGGTGGCTACTGGCTGATTTTCCTGTACACTGAAGGTATAACTGTTTTGTCCAAAGAGTGGATCATTGTCGTTGATGTCAGTTATGATCACAGTTATTGTAGCTTGTGCAGTCTAAACAGACGTAAGTCATTGCATGACATTATTTTAACATTAGAATAACTCATATTAGCATATTCCTACAGTAAAAAAAGTTTATTATATAATTTATAAATTAAAGTTTTCTATTAGAAAATACATATTAAATAAATTTGTCCTAAAATATCTGAGACTAACATAAGATAACATTGATAACTTTGATCACACGTTGCACCTGCCATCATGAAGAAAGTATGTAATACTAACATTTCCATCTGGATCTCTAGCTGTTACAGTCACACTATGCTGGGGAATTGTTTCTCTGTCAAAGTATCTCAGGTTGGTCAATGCAGTACTGTTGAACAATTAAAAGCTTGTAAAAAAAGTTAATAGGGGAATTATATTTTAGATAAAAATAAAATATACATCTAGGTTTTCTGTCACTTCAAGATTTGTGCTCAGCTTAGAAAAATAATGAATTGGTGTGTTTTATTTCAAATCCGTAATTTATTGCATTAAAATATTAATCTCTTATTTCACTATAATTTTCAATAAAATCATTATTGCATATATGAAACATGGTACCTATTGGTGCTAAAGAATGAACTGCCTTGTGATGGATTTTCATTGCTGAGTGTAAATTGAAGGGAAGTAATGGGCGTATCTGAATCTGTAACCTATTGAAAATAGAGCATTTATTCATAAACTGGCCTCATCGTGAATGCACAATTTACCAATATAAACATTTCATCATGCACGGCATTGATATATAAAGTGGGTTTGCGTCTTATAGGATGATATACTTGTACTGTTACATTTGATCCTCTGTAACAGTTTTATATTTGTTATTATCATTATTGAAAACTAAACATAGGAATAAATTATGGTAAAATTTAAGACAAATTCATAAAATAACATAATTTTTCTAAAACCTAAGACAATAAATTTCCTTAGATCTTAGAAATGAGTTAAGCCTGTAAAAAAAGTCATCAACCCTTTTTAAGTTAATTGATAATTCAAAAATGTCATTCATTGTAGAGAACATTAATTATATAACATTAAATCAGCCATGCACATTTTATTTAGTTAGACAACTACTTATTGAGACTAAGTCACTTACTGGTAGATAAAAGAGGACTGAGTTGAGTGGAACTCCTTCACTAACATAGATGACATAGTTGTTGGCAGAAAACTGGGGAGATCTGTTGACTATTGGATCCACTGTGACAATCACAACAGCCTCAGTACTGAAAAAGAATTCAGGATTTTCAACATAAGTAAAGAAATGAGAGAAAAAAAATAATTTTAGGATAACATTTTTGTATTATGTTAGATGCTTTTACAGAGCTTGCCTGTTCATGACAAGTTCATGTTTCAAAGAATTTGAAAAAAATAAAATAAATTGTTCTATAAGTATGTTATTCCCAAACATTTTGGTTACCGGAAATTTGATCGAAAGAAATTTCGTCGACGGTAAATTGATCGACGGTAATTTGATCGACCGGAAATTTGGTTGAATCTTTTTTTCAGTTCACACGTTAAAATTTTCGTCAAGTATTTTTTTGAACGCACTGTACTATATAGTAAAACAAAATAATGCGTTCAAAAAGACATTTGAAGCAAAATTTAAACGTAAAAACGGAAAAAAAGATTCGACCATATTTCCGTTCGATCAAATTACCGTCGATCAATTTACCGTCGACGAAATTTCTTTCGATCAAATTTCCGGATACGAAACATTTTAGCTCACGAACATCTTTAGTAAATATTTCACCTCCCCCCTTCTCTGACAACACATTCTAATCTGTATCACCTCTATCTCTCAACATTCCGAACACTGTAAAGCTAATTTTTTTTTATCTATTATTTAAATAAACAAAATCATTAACATATAAGGCATGTATAAAAATGGCCTTTAACAACATGTGTGGGTCTGGGTGCTGCTAACAATTTATCAACTTTGGTTCTGTATTTGTCAGGAACATCCTTACATTTCTGGGATCAACATTTTACAGCTTCTCTTTATTTCACATTTTTTTTTTATTAGAATTCACTATCCACTAATTATGATAGAGCAAAGTTGCCTTGAAATATAGCTTATCCTTATGGTGGGTAAATGGTAATAAAAGAGCTGCTTAGAACTGTAGCACTGAAGGGCAAGAATTTTGTTTTTTCAAGTTAGTGGAGTTGGGGAAAAGGGGGAATTTAGACTTTGTAGTAATATTGGAGGACCAGTAGATTTAATGGGTATTCAGAATGAGATTTAGTAGGCTACAAGAGGCAATAGGGGGTGAAGGGTGTGTGGGATTTATGAGACCCAAATGTCAGGAAGCCAGTTGAAAATATATGAGTTGGATAAAAACTTGACATCAAATGCATAGAGTGCTCAATATATTTGATATAATGTATCCTATAAGTTTAATAAATAGTTGATGACTCTAAAAAAAAACTGCTAATAAATATTTATGTAAATGTTTATAAGATCTATAAGATTTAATGTACAACTTGTTCTAACAATTTTTTCTCTAGCATAAGGTATGCATTAGTGGGTATAATAATTTTAGTTTTTTTCTGGCCTATTGACAACTTTAAGTTTTGGGTTGAACAGATGGAACTGAGTGTTGAGTTTCTTTCTTTAAAGAAATAAGGAATGATCCTCAGAAGGGTTTTGAAAATATTGTATCCTCTCATCTGTGAGAAATGTAATGTAGTACTTCATTTTAGTATTAAACCCCCATCAGATTGAGATACATGTTTTTAAATATATGAATAGGCAGAAAAGTTATTGTTCTTATTTGATTTAACAGTATCAAAAAATGTGGGTATGGTTTTAAAAAAATCTGAAAACATAAGACTGACAAAGCTAGATTTTTTATATTTAAAAAACATTCAAACATGATGGATTAAAGCAAGTATATTTTACATGGCATCAGCTTAAAATGAAAACATTTCTAATGTTCATCTTCCTACCTTAAAAGAGGATTTCCTTGATCTGAGACATTCACATAGACTGTGTACACTTCTCCTGCCACAACAGAGCCTTGAAGAGAAACACCTCCTGCTGCAAGACCCACACTAAACTTAGAGGTGGCCACAGTATTACCAGCCACAGCCCGTGATAGTCTGTACTGTACAGGTCCAAAGTCAGCATCGTTGGCAGTTACCTGTAAGTACATCAGCAATTGTTAATCAATTTTAAACTCAAATGGTAGTTGTCTAAATTGAAAGAATAATGACATTAGTACATAACTTAAAATAATATATTTATTTAATATTTATACTTTATATATTATAAAGAACAGTATATAAATTGATATGTATCTCTATGATGAAATACTGTTACTAAACAAAAGTGTGTTGCTAAGATGTTCTTACTGTAACAAGGAGTCGGGGCGAAGTGGTGTAGTCTCCTTGTGGAACATTAGTGATGTAATTAGTAGATGTCAGAACAGGTCGGTTGTCATTGACATCTAAGACGTTGATGGTCACTGTGGTTGTAGCTGTCCTCCTCTCTGGAGTTCTCTCAGTGATGGTCACCTGTAGAAAGAATGTGATACTCTAAATTAGTATACATTACACTTACGCATGCATTAACATTGTAACAGTTTCATACAAGTAGCCTATATGTTAATTGTGTGAAAACTTTCTTAATGGACAATAACTAAAATATTAATGTTCTAACAATCAAAATAAGTTCATAAGTCAAAATTATCCCTGAGAACTTACAGGAAGAATGTACTGTCTGACTGTCTCATAGTCAAGTGTTGCTGTAACTAACTGCACATAACCAGCTGGAGTGACTGTAAATGGTGTGGTACCTCCAACAGTAATGTCATATTGGGCAGGAGGATCAGTGGCAGCCTGTAACAAACAATTTTAAACAAATGTTGTTGATATTATTGCCAACATGCATAAATTCATTTAATATTGTTCAATAATTTGAACGTTTAACATACCAGCCTAATTGTAAATTCCCTTTCTGTAAAGGCTACAAACACTGATGTACTAAATTTATTTTCCAATTGACAAACAAGTTGTTTGTGAGCTTTTGTCTGAGAGCATTCTGACTTGACATTAGTTTGTTTAGATTTCAAAAGACTTACCAATTCAAAATGTTACTAATTATTTTAGCTGCATTTTTTTATTTTAAAAATTTTTAATACTGTTGCAAGAAGCTTTATCTAAATGGATACTTCATACTAGTTACAAAAAAAATTAACTATGTAGATCAGATGGAAATAGTATGAGAAGCTTAATTATGTACAAGAAAACTGAAGCTAATGTTTGACTATCAATGCTACTTGATTTTAATAGTTTTAAATTTTTAATTGGACGTAATTTCCCCAAAAGATAAATAAACACATAGTTACACACCAGGTCAGCATCTTGAAATGTGAGCATGAAAAGTGTTGTTGTTGACTGATCAGTTGATAACAAGGAGCCAGCTGGTGCACTCTCATAGATGTATCCAAGGTTGTTATTGGTGTTAGATGTTATGGTTGGAGGAAAGTTGTTGGTTTGCGTCAAAGTTGCTACAACAGTAGCGTAGTCCACACGTAAATTGGAGGATTGTTCAATGGCCTGGAAAAAAATGATTTTATACCACATAACTATCATATATTTTTATGTTTTAAAAATATCATATAGTTTTTCACTACTAAATGGTATTTTAAATAATAATGAATAGATTCATTGCTAACGGTTTAGGTCCTTAGTTAGTCTTTGTAGTGAATATAAGGTTAGTGTAGATTGGTGGTTGTGGTAGATTATTAAAATATAAGTTCTGTAGTGCTAAACAGTGAAAGAGATGATGTGTGACTCTCATTTTAATGTTTGCAGAGGGGACACATTGGCGTTTTATCTGGTTTCATGCGGTTGAGAAGTGAGTTAGTTGTATGTGCCCTGGACCTAAGTGAAAGATTGTCTTTGGAGGCAATTTATAGAGTCTTTGTGATCTGAGCTGTACTTGTGAGTAATCAGACATCTTCATGTTGAGCTCTGATAGTCGTTTATGCTGTATTTAGTGATGCAGGTGTGTTTGGCTGATTATTGGATGGCTTCTGTTTGCTACTATGTCTGCCTTGTCACTTTTAGTCAGGTCGTACAATTTTAAATATCACATCAGTAGACCAGTCACAAAACAAATACTGTAAATCCACAACAAATAGGCTACATTCAGTAAACAAAATAAGTTATGTTGATATATTCCATAGTTAATAAAGCCTTAATGTGGACATATCAGACCTGTTTACCCTCAAACCCCTAAAATCGTACAATATGGTCTAAAAATCGTACAATACAGTTTATTAATAGTGAAATAAAACTACAGTCTACATGATATAGATAATAACGACTCCTATAGCGGTGTTCAGTGGAATCGAGCTAAGTTGGCGTCAACAAATGGAACGCGCCGTCATACAATGCAAACAAACACGATAGGCCATCTATATCAAACGTACCGGTACGCAGAAAAGTCTAATTATGTAAACCCCCCGGCCTTTCCATTGCACGCAGACTTTTTTTACAACCCCCTCCCCCATTACAATAATAAAAAAATTGGCAAAATCCATTACATATTATGTTACAGTCAACAAAATGTGACACGGGTTTTCGCCACTGGTGATTTGGCCAGCCCAGTGGTTCACAGAATATAGGCCTATGCCACATCGGACTACATCGCCCTGGGTGCTCGCTGCCCTTGGCCAGGGCCATGAGAATGTAACGAAGAGCAACAGGCGCGAAAATCGTCTATAGAATAAAGAAAGGAACTTAAACAGTCAATTCAGCTATAAAATACCATTTACATCACAAAGATTAAGGGCGAAATAAATTTTCCTTTTACTGGTCCGCCCACGTGGGGGGTGGGTGGGGTGTGTGTTTGCAAATTTTCTATCTGGGCTGCTGCGGCTTCCTCACAGGGGCGTTGTGAAATATTAAAAACATTATCGTAGCTTTGATTTTTCATAAAGAAATCACTGTAGTACCGTAGTAATATTTAACATGACATAGTGACAACAAGTCTTTCCGTGCTGTGATGTAATTATTTCCAACCATCCCCCACCCTCATTAAGGGGGAAAAAACTGTGCCGTCGCCTACCCAAAAGGCGCCTGCTTTTTTTCCCGCTAACACACGTTAGTCCAATGGTGGGCAAATTCATTAGTTAAAAGAGCCAAAAAATCACCAGCAGGGCAATTAAAATTTGTTTAAGAGCCACATTTTTTTTCAAGAACCTGTCAAGAACCATGTTTTTGGGAGTCAAAACCGTATTTAGATCACTAAAGAGCCGCATGCAACTCGCGAGCCGCGCTTTGCCAACCACTGCTATAGTCTAACTACCGCAAGCTGCAAAAAGAAAAGTGTGTAGGGGCAGGGGGGGGGGTAGTAGGAGTAGTGATACCAAACTGTTGGATTAAAATCGTTGAGGGCATAGAGCTGCTTTACGAGTTATAAACAAAGTTTGTATATGCCGCTGACTGGCTCTTATAAAAATGTTCCCCAAATCCAACGCTCCAGTCCAGATCAGTTGGATAATGTATTCTATTTTATAAACCATCCGTTTTCAGAATCGCTGCGGTTCTGAGGAACAAAATAATTATGTAACAAAACTACGTCACACGCTTGGCAGCAGTCAAAGGCGATGGTGAGTGAAATTGTCGCTAGGGCAACAAGTCTAAACATTACTGTTGACACAGCCAGCTAGTTCCCTGTGACCACACAAAGCAGTAATACGACAATCACCATCAATATCATACGTCGCGGTGATTTATTTATATCCTTTGACACTCCCACCAATCCCCTACCCATGCGTGTCTCGTATCCCACAATTTCCTTAATCAACAGCCCCCACCTCCCCATTAATGCTTATTAAATATAATGAAGAATTGTCCCAACTTTAAAAAAAAAACAAAAAAAACAATCGTTTTTCTTGGTCATATTCACTGCCAGATCTTTATTTTAGAGAGGGCTAAAATTGCCTAAACTGAAAATTTATTAATTTTTTTAATCGGGAATTTTTTTTTTTTTTCCAACGGGCCTCTGAAAATCGTAGTTTTAGCGGGTCTCGGCGCACAATCGTAAAAGACATCTAAAAATTGTACATTGTACGCCAAAATCGTAAGAGTAAACAGGTCTGACATATTGTTCTTGAAGAACATAACTGACAAAGCCAGAAGGCTAACAGATTAAGATTAACCTCATTAAGACATTAGCACAATTAGAATATCAACACAAATCTCAAATCACAAATGATCATTCTGTGATTCAAAGGTGCTAATATGTTTAATCAGGTATCGAAGCAGTATTAAAGTTAAATACACAATTATCTCAACCTGTAACTACCTTTATAAAACTTACCTCTACAACAATCTCTAATTGAGAGAAGCTTGCTCGACTTAAAGACTGACCAACTATTTTAGTAATGCTGCATCTGTACTGTTTACCACCAGCAAAACTTGCGCTTGCAGAGAAATATCCTTCATAGCCAGCAGGCTCAGCTGTAGAGTTAAAAAATCAATGTCATTTACTGAATTAATTTCCGGTTAACTTAGTTAAGGATTAAGGAAATATATAAAACAATGTAGGGGAACACCTGACAAAAGGACGCAACTAAACCAATGAACATGTCGGCAAGAAGCGTTATTCAGCGTACCGCACAAACTAAGACTAAACCAAATATAAAAACTTATGCGAGAGGACAGCAAGAGATATTTTTATATTTGTGTTACTATTTGTTGGTACTAGTCACTGAAGAAGGCTTCTTGCCGACACGTTCATTGCTTTATAGAGCGTCTTCCTTTTCTTTGTTTTTCACATTTCCTTCTATCTAATCTGTTTGCACTCTCTACTTTTATTATGACTTAATTAACATTTGAAAGTTGTGATTGCAATTTAGAAATGAACTGGAGCCAGGAAATGAAGCAAGTAAAGGTGAGTGAAGTGATTAGGTAAATAATACTTTTGAATAGGTGGAATGGTTTATGATCTTTTAGCTAACAACTGGACACGGTAAAATGAATCAGCTGACTTGAAAACATTTGATAAAATTGACTACTAAGTAATGGAAATAAGGGAATTAAATTTAACTAAAGGACATACTTCTTCGTATGACACATGTAACAGGACTATTCAATGTGTCCATGTCTTGCATGAGAATATCAACTATTCCATTAGGATTGCTTAGGTCTGATGGGTCTGGACGAAACACTAGAGGAATTGACTGAGGAAAACAGAATATGAAAAGAAAAAAACCTGTCAAGTTGGCAGAAATTATATTTATTTATGTTCAGTGGGATTAAGCAGTTACCTTGAAATATTAATCATTAGATAATAAAAAGTAAGTTAACCAAAATGGTCAGAATATCTCTAATGGTGCCATGTGTGATGCATGTATTAAATTAAATATGCAATAGTTTTCTAAAATATATTAAATTTTTAAACATTTAAACCTTAAAAATTAAAGAAAATTCAAATTTTAAAAAATTGTTTACTATGAGAGATTAGATAATGGTAAATTACTTACAGATGCATCGCCTGCTGGGATAGTTGTTAGGTACTTTGGTCTGATACAAGATTTACCATAAATTTGTGAGCTATTGATGCATGTTGGGTAGACGAATTGAGGACCTTGATCATCACCATCAAGGATTTTTACTATCATAGTTGTTGTGCTAGCTCTTCTTCCGTTAATGTCTAATGCATTATCCTTATAAAGAAATAATCAACAGCTCAAGATTATTAAAAGTAAAACAATGATTCATTCAAATAAACTTTCCGTTCTTCTGATCTTTGTTTTCAGGAACTTGTACCCATTCTTATTTTTTCTTTCCTTTTATTTTAAGGTTTAGTTAAGATATACATAAATTATATAAATTTAATTTATAATTATGTTAATGATTTTTGTTGTACTGATGAAGGCATATGCCCAATAAATGTCTGAATTTTAAATTGTGTAAACATAATTAAAACTTAAGATATATTGTTTGATTTACACAATATGTTTGTGTCTAATTATTCTACTGAAAAGCATTATGGCTGTTCAACTCTCTTACAATTAGTTAACTAAGTGAAATGATAGGGTGAATTGGGCAGAAGTGGAATGAGATGGAAGGAGTTGGAACAGAAAGAAAGGAAAACCTCAGTGAGTGGTCTAATCCCCATTACAGGCTTAGAATAAAAATCTTTAAAACAAAAAATTATAATTTTACACTTGAGTTCTGTTTTGATCAGTCTTACCCTTGCAGTCACTGTGATGTTGTAATAAGTCAGACTGGCATCTCCTGTTGCGCGTAACATGCTTTCAAAATCAATGGGAGCAAAGACAGACACTAAACCTTCAGCATCAGATGGTAAGGTAAAGAACTGTGTGCCATTGAAGTTAAACTATTGGGGAAAAAAGGACATTCTAACACAATGTTTTACTATAAATGTGGCTCATTATTATTTTAGATTAAAAGAGTTTAAAAAATGGTAAAATTAATCATGTTAAAACTCATTGTTCATTGTGCACTAATTTAGTGCATGCAGTAAGCATCCAAAACAAGTTTCCAACACTGTAATGTGAATATCTTTTAGCTGTTGACAAATGACATTAACATGAAATGAACACAGATTGCCAGGATGGAATTATGGTTCTTGATTAACTTGGAAATTTATTTTGATTGCATTTTACATATATATTTTTAGTATATGGATAAACGTTCTCACTAAGATAATTTTTAAACTAGAGTAATTTAAACTTAAATTATAATTATTTCTCAAATGCAAAAAAAATCAGCCATGAGATTTCATAAAACAACACTTCCATAATGAAAATATTGACTATAAGTATAAGAATGATCTTTTGATTTTATAAAAGTTGGCAAAGCTCCCTGTTAAATTCTGAAGCATTCAACTTTATTTTATGTTTGTAGTGCATCGTTGAAATAAAACGTACACATCCACTATTTAAGACAATGCCTTTATTATGTGAAAATGACAACCAACATATAGTAAAGCATTGTGAAGGCTATTTGAGCAAATTTAGATGATTAGATTCATAACAAACCCTTGTAACTTATGACCTCTAGGAACAGTACTAATATTGATAGAATTTTGAGAATCGCCTGTACTTCTGTAGCTTCTTAAGAACCCATTTTTACACAGAAATTGGAATTTTGACACGCTTAATGTGATATTCGATTTAAGTCCTTCCTGGCTACTGGCTAATATTTCACACATTTATTTTAAACATGATTTGTGTACTAAATTAAAAATTACATTTAATTGTGAGGGGGAACTCAGACTGTAGATAATCTGTTTGTTTGGTCCTTCATCATTGTCATTAGCACTGATTCCTCGGAATATTGTTACACCCACAGGAGTCAGCTGAAACAAGGCAAAGAAGTCTTTTTTTAAAAAGAATATTTATGAAAAGATCACTGGCAAAATTCATTTGACAATAAAACGGTGTTATATTATAAATCCTGCAAATACAAAAGTGAACAAAATGAAAGCAATACATAGGAGCTATATGTTTTTATCAACATCTTATATAATAAATGAGTTTATTGGTGGGAAATGTTACAAGATATGTTTCAATATTTACCTCATTCACATCTACTGAGTACGGGGCATTCACAAACTGAGGTGTGTTGTCATTGAGATCCAATATCTGAATCTTCAGGACTATAAATACAGAATCCTAAATAGTGGAAAAAAGAAATACAGAAAGTTATATTTTGTAATAAAGTAGTTTTATTCAGAAATATAAATTTACCAGCACTAAAATATACGCAAATACTTGCGACTGGCCTTGAAATGACATTTTGTCTATCAGCTGTGACAACTAAGATTTAGGTCGACTGGCCTAGAAATGACATTTTGTCTATCAGCTGTGACAACTAAGATTTATGTCGACTGGCCTAGAAATGACATTTTGTCTATCAGCTGTGACAACTAAGATTTAGGTCGACTGGCCTATAAATGACAATTGTCCATCAGCTGTTACAAGCATCAGGGCTCTTTGAGTTTTAACAAATTATTTTTCCTGTGCTGCCAACCTGAGTGTTGTCTTGAGAGGTGAGCTTGGTGGTACTCTACAGAGATAACCGAGCCACTTTCAGTAGACCCAATGCATTTTTTTGCAAAAGTTGTAACTCCTGACATCACAGCTCTTTATGGGATATCTACCAGACGATTCTTGGGATTCTTCCCCGCTTTGTTTAGATATTCTATTGACGATGCACTAGCCCAGGTATGCTGGTACTGATGTACTATTCATCTATACATCAGAGACATTGAAAGTGTACAGCAGGCATGCTAGACAACTAAACCATCTCCATTTATGCTGTCTTCGCCAGCTGCTTGGGAAAGTCCCTGATGCTGAAGTTCAAAAACATGACACTTGCTTTGAATTGCCCAAATTGGTGAGGCAGACTCACTTTTGGAGTAAACTTTTCAGGGAAATTGCACAGCAAGGAAATTACAAATTTTGTGCAATATCACGAAGACATCAAATAACATGTCTTCTGCATGCAGGAGAGCTTTCCTGACACAAATATAATCTGCAAGCCACCTGTGTACTCAGTGTTGAATGTAGCCTTGGTCATCTTCACAAGTAGACTGTGTACCCAGTGTCAAATATAGCCTTGGTCATCTACTAGCAGAGGACAAAGAATATCTGGTGTACTTCCAGCAGGAGAAAAGTCAAGACAATACATTAAAGATCCTAGCCTTTGTGTTAGCATCTTATTTTGCATAAAATAAGATGGATCTCCAATTTGATGATTCTAGCCTTTAATTTCCTTCTCATTATTCCATTATTTTGTAACCTTGCTCTCTATGCACTTGAAGTCTGTTGCATCTTACAGAGTTCTGTTCAGTGATTGCATTCAATCAGAATTTAAAAAAAAAAATGACCAGCATCTTTCTGACAAAGAAATTGAGCTTCATTGTACGTCTTTGTATTTCTTGTCTCTTTTCTTGCATAGTTTGTACACCCTGCTTCACTCAAGTCCCCATTTTTGATCAGCCATCTTGAGGCAATTTACATTTTAAGTTCTGATAAGATAGAGACAATTTTGTGAATGTTGTTGTGTCTAAGTAAAGTCCAAAGCAAGGTCCAAAGCAAGGCCAAGTGTAGGCTGACAAAAGCTTTCTCAAAGTTTTCAAGGAACATAGACACAGATGAATGGCACTCATGTCATAGGGACTAAAAATAATAGCCAACAATTTGATAATGATTGTCAAAATATTGTTAGAAAAGACAAAGACTGTCCTACTTAGTGCTGTTAAAGAGGTCATGTAATACTTTATAGAATTTTGTGTAGTATCATGGGAATCAAGATGGCCCAGAACTCAAACTTTAGCAGGCTGTTAGACATAGTCAGCATTCATCCAAGCCTGTTTATCCTATAAATGAGAGTGTTCTTTTATACTAAATTTATTTCGGCATCCGCAAAAATAGCTACATTGCTTGGAGACAACTCCATTTCACTTGACTGTTTATCCATACCTCGTGACAACCCAGGACAAATTTAAATGTGATAATGATGAATAGCTTCAGAATACCTGATATTTAAACTGAAATGTTAAAATGACTAGATTTAGGTATTAGGAACTATACAAGTTTCTGGGCAGTAATAAAAATAACTTTAAAGGTATACCAAAGAAAGAAAAATGATAAAGCTCAACATTCTTCAGAAAGAAAATTTTTGGAAATTTAAAGTTACGAACATTTCTGACATTATTTTATTTGAAACAGATTTGATAATACATTTCATCCCTTGAACGCTTTTATTTTTAAAAGCTTAAGATCATTTTAAGTCTTTAAAAAATATTCAACAAAAGAGAAATTTCCAAATAATTTGCCAGTGACACCATATCATTGTTATGTGGATGAACGTTTTTCTTATCATCATAAGAATTTTTGGTTAACTTTATAAACTTAAAATTAAATATATTTACTGATGGGCCTGTTGGAAAGCATTGAACTTGGTACTGTAGGATGTTTACATCATCATCAGTCCCAAAATTGTTGCCCTAGAAGAAATATTGTAATGTAGTATTATTAAATATTTTTAGTAATGCTTATAGTTTTATAGTTATTTTATTAACTTCTATGCTTTAAATGCGGGTGATTAAATTCTTTTCTGAAGAAATATAAAATTTCATAAGCTATACCTGACAATGTACTTAATGGATAAATTACAAAATATTCTGTTGAAACTGAAAGATAAATAGTTTTCTCTACAACTCACTAAAAACCTGTCAAAATTGTTAAATCCCGAATTTCCTCACTGCAGCAGTTTCATTATTTTAGCCAATCAAAATTTCGTACCCAAAAACAATCTCTTTCCATAACAGTTTTTACATTTCATTTCAGCTGCTCTATTTTACATTAAAAAAATTACAAGAACTTAAGAAAACAAACTTTAATTTAAATAAGTTTTTAAATAATACATTAAAATAACAAGATTTGAAATTAATTTTTTTTCAAAACTCACATCACGATTTATCGCTTTTTTCATTGTCACTACATAATTTTTTGTGACTGGATTAAAACGTTTATCAAAGTAGTCGTCAAATACATATGTTTCCGTTACAACTTGAGGATCTTTACTAATATTAACCAAAAATGGCTCTATTCCATTTGTCAACACAGCTTTGGTATACTGTGGTACTGTATAAAGAAAAAAAATGCACAATATTTTTCATTTCATCTACTGAATAGACTTAATAAGGTTGCAATTTAAAAAAAACAAAAAAAAAGATAAAGATTTTACTTGTTTTAAGCACAGAATTGAGCAAAAGCTTTTACATTATATAAACATTAAATTAAAGAATACATGTAAATTAAAAAGTAATATTTTTTCATTTAAGAAAAAAAAAATAATTGAATAAAAATGGAAATTACGAGAGGTATTTGGGCTTTGCGGAGGATCCAATTCAGGAAAAGTGATCACAACTGTGTTATTGCTGGTACATGCTAAGGAGAAACAAGTTTATCCATAATAAATAATAGATTGTTCGTATTATTTAAAAAAACAAATCAACTCAATACTTACTGCAAAATTCAATAAAAAGAGTTCTTCTGAATAACTTAAATTGCAGAACTATCAAAGTGGGACTCATTAAACAAAATATTGGATAGGTATCACATTTTTAAAGTCCACCAAGAATATAATCAAGCATTTGTAAAAACAAATATAAGTAGTCTGCATATTTAAAAAAAAACAATTCAACAAGTAATCAATGAGGCATTTTTAATTATATTTTAAAACATTTGGAAGCAAGGACTTGAAAAAAAGGTAAATTTGGTTAAATTATAGATGGTCTTCCACTAAAAAATATTAGGCAATTAATTTAAAATGATTAAAGATGATGTAACCATACCGTCTCACTTCTGGCTACATAAATGGACACAAAATAATAAATCAAATACTATACACAATATTGAATAATTGTTTTACAATTTTTTAAACAAGGTTACAAGAAAGTGATGTTCAGCAAAGAAGAAAAAATTGCACTAACATTATTTAAGGCAGAACAAACATAATGGTGGTAATGAAATCCTTTATTATTAACACTAAAGCTGCAGCTAAAACGTTCTTCATTTCAAATTCCTCATGACGTTACCACCTGTCCTCAGACTAATTTCCTCTCTACTGTTTAACAGCTTCAAATCTCTCCCCCTCAATGTTTGATCAGCATACTCTAAACTGAACACCACGAAGCATCTCATGATCTGACCTTGCATAAGCCATAATAAAAAATGGATTTTCATATAATTGAAAAACAAATTATAATGACTCATTATTTACTGCAAAATTCAGTAAAAATAATTCTTATGAACAACTTATTCAATTTCATGTTCTCTGCAGTTATCAAAAGATTTGTTACATTAGAATTACTAGGTAGGCCTTATAAAACAAAAGATGGTACAGGTATCGGTTTTTGAAAGTCCATCATGAGCATAATAAAAAAATTTTTTGTTGCTGAATTTCTTGCATCAGTTCTTGGTAGATCTTCATTTATCCTACTTAGCAAGACATCAGGTTTTACTTGTCTGTTGCATACTTTTGATTTTTGTTAAATTTTATATTCATATTAGAATTTTCTGTGCGTTCCTAATGTTTGTATGTTCTTAAATATGTATACAGCATATAAACATACACAAGTGTTACATGCAATTGATAGATATACAAATCCACTGACTCACCTGTAACTTCGGGCATAATGAATGGAGATACAAAATATATAATCATAAAGTATAATTTAAACAAATTTTTCTCATCATTTTTTCATATTACATTTAAAAAAAATAATAATTCAGCAAATTTGATTTTTTTTCTTAGCTTTGGAAGGGAAATAGTGAGTACCTTCAGGGTCAATCACAGCCAAAAGATTGAAATTATGCACAAAAAATATTCAAATGTTAAAAATTATCTTTTTTAAAATAGATAATTTCTATTCCCTATTAACAAAGAAATATGTAATGTATATTTTTACATTTCCCATTTATTCTGGCAGTTACAAAACAGCTGCAGCTATTTTTACTTGGACAAAATATTTTTAATCCCATACCAAGCACCAAATTGTCTGCTGTCATCTAACTAACACACATATTCTGGTGATGGTCTGAGATTACTCTCTTATGATCCCGGCTAGTAAATTGGATATCAACTCCATCTGTTGAACTGAGCCATACAACATTTTCCTCATAAAGCGTCCTCCAACCGCCCTGGCTTCCCCGGGAGATCTAGTGAGGGACATTCGGTCAACAGGTGCTCTAGAGTCTCCGGGGCCAGGCTGCAATGCCGGCAGGTAGGATCCCTGTTGTTATCCAGCGGCCAGAAATATGTGCGCAAGGGGCAGTGCTCAGTGCGCATCTGCGTCACTAAGCTCTGCTGTCTGCGTCCTAACCCCCATCATGGGTTTTGTTTGCTAGGAGTGGGCAAGTTTGAATAGACGCCTCTGGCGGTCGTGTTGTCTGCCCATTGCCTGTACCACTTCTGTCTGAAGTGCTCCGACTGCCAGTCTTTAATTCCCTAAAAAGTCATTGGTACTTCTGGCTGAGGCTGGGCAGCCCCGGTTTTCGCCAGAGTGTCCGCTCTCTCATTGCCACTGATTTTGACGTGACCAGGTATCCTCTGTATTGTTACCTTTCCCCCAGTTCACCAATTTTGCACACATCATTGGTGATGACGTCGACCAAGCGGCTGTCATCTAACTACATTTGTTGGATTTGTTAATCAGAGATTACCTCCCCCACCAAAAATAGCTTTAATATAATATGAATATATCTACTATATATCTACTATCTACTATATCTTGTACTTTCTGCAGCTCACAAATTTATTCTATCATCCAAAATGTCACTCAGTACAGCAAAATTAATAAAATGACTGGAAACATCATTAACAAAATATATAGATTTGTGTTGCTGAAATCAAGGATCAGTTCTTTATAGATCTTCAGTAATGTCACACTGCAAGATATCATTTGTAACTTATTTGTTGAATGTTTTGGTTTTTTTGTTAAATTTTCTATAATAAGAATGTTCAGTTTCCAAATGTTTTTATGTTCTTAAATATGTATACCACATATATACATAATATACAAGAGTATGAATGGATACATGCAATTGATAGTGATACAAATCCATTGGCTTACCTGTATCTGGTGGCCATAATGAATGCAGAAAAAAATATATGATCATAAAGAATAATTTTAAAATATTTACATGATTGTTTTCATCATCATTTTCTCTTTTAAAATTTTTTAAAACATAAATCAGCAAATTTGATGTTTCTTAGCTTGGAAAAGGAAACAGTGATTAAAAGCTTTCTTAACCTTCATGGTCAATCACAGCCAGAAGATTGAAATTATGCCCCCCCCCCCTCCTTTCAAATGTTAAAAATTATCTTTAAAGAATTAAAACGTAATCAAACATTAAAAATATTCCATTTAATTTTACGTTTTTACATACCCGTGGTGGTTTTATTAAAAATTTTTTAGGTCAGATTTTTTTACAGCATCATTCACTCTAACAGACTTACAAAACTAGACTTTTAAGAGTTTAGAAGAATGCAGCTTAAAAAAAAATTGGATGACTGAAGAACTTGGTCAAAGTGGGGCCACATAAAGTAGCCTTTGGATTCTCTTCAATGTTATCCATTTTAGACAGGAAATGAAAAGCATTAAGATTTAAACATTTCTCTTCTTGATATTTTAACTAAATTAATTTATTACTTTATAGCAGTAAATACGAAGCTTCAAATTTTACTGACAACCATTAAATAAAGTTCAAGAACAGGACAATTTTATAGACTAAGTATTTAAAAGACATAAGAAGAATTGCCAATAGGTTATTTTCTTTTTGTTTTTTTGTTTTGACAAATATAGGATTGATATTTCTTGGAATCCCATATGAGCAGTAGGGAGGGGACATAATATAAACTAAATGAAAACATTTCCACTGTCATAATGACGCCCTGAGCCCATCGTCCCCCTTTTGATAAGCCAATGCTAGAAGCACATGTAGTTGTGTTGTCAGTCTTTTCGTGTGGGGGGGGGGGGGGGAGGGGGAAAGGGAAAACAATCCTGTGTGTGTCTGTTTTTTGGTTTTGTTATTTTTTGCTATGGTCTGTGATAGCTAGTCAGAAGCTAACTCAAAATACACAATTTTAAAGGCCTCATTAACTTTAACCTTACCATTAGTCTGTGAAGCAGCTGAGTCAATGCAAGCAAGCAGAAGACCAATGAGAATGAGCATAAACATGGGGGATGGAACCCCGGTCTGCCCCATGATGGCCTGACTTTCCTAACCTCTGACAACACCTGTGATCAAAGCATAGAAAGGGTAAAAAATTTTGTTAGGATTTTGGTAAATTCATTCATACAACAGAAGTACATCATGCTACAAATTGACATGCAATTAATATAAAAAAACAAAAAATTCAAGCTCATTATATTTCAAAATTCTTGATAGTTTATGATCCGAATAATTTCTCAACAAATCGCACTGTGAATATAGATTTGCAACATCAAGCAAAGAATAAAACAAGATACATTTCCTATAGAAGATCTATGCTACATCTCAACAGATTCGTTCTCGTGGGCCCTGCAGCCGTGAGAAAGTTGTTCCTAGGCAACCGTTTCGTCCCAGCTTTTCGCCCCGAACCGAAAGACTCCCTGGGCGGTGTGGGTGGTGGTAACCATTTCCCCAGGAGTGGAAGCGAATCCGCCCGAACCCTCGGGAGAGTCCACTGCGCAAGCTTTAACCGCAGCGTCTTCGGTCGACCGGACATCGTCCAGGCCACAAACAACGGCGTGCCACCGCACGGTGTAGAGGCGGGGCAACACGGCGTCCAGCCCGTATGGAGGTGTTCCAGGGAGGGGGGGGGCATTAAGTGCTCGCGCTCGACGGCCCACCGACACCATTTCCCAATGTGACGTGGGCCCTGCAATCCCTGCTGCTGCAGTGGGCATCGATTTTTAAGCCGAAAAAAAAATAATCTTTTAATGCAGTGGTCATTAAACCAAGAAGAAGCACGGTGCCTCCAAAAGTTACGCGACGGCTCTGTCGGTGATTTATTCATTAGAAGGATGGAATTCGCTTCATAGAAATGGCAGATTACAGGAGCTGAAAACGTTCCATTTATCCAAAGAAAAACTTCAATAAAATGTCACTTGGACTTATGTAAGTGTAAGCCTTTAAAAAAGAGTATGCCCCCTTCCAAATGCCATATGATTGAAATAAGACATTCTTGTTTAGAGAATTAGAAAAGTAGTGGCATACAGAGGCGAGAATTTGAAAAGTAATGACATACAGAGGCGAGAATTTAAAAAGTAATGACATACAGAGGCGAGAATTTGAAAAGTAATGGCATACAGAGGCGATAATTTGAAAAGTAATGGCATACAGAGTAGCCTCGTTGGCCCTGCAAGTGATGCGGCTTTAGTCAAAACTGGGCCAAGGAAAAGCGGTGCCCGGGGCGAAGCATGAAAATGCAACCCCTCAATGTATAGAACAAAAGTGATTCCGGGTGAATCAGTAAAAATACGATTTAGGCGCCTCTTGTCTTTGTGAAGTCCATACAATTTTATCGTTTTATTAACAAAACGTTCTATCAAAAAACGACTCCGCCCCCCTTTTTTTTTTGATGTTGGCACCTGGGACAAGTGCCACCTTAGTACGGCCCTGAATTCAGGGTGGGGCCTCGGATATTTAAGAAGCCCTAAGTTGTGATGTGTAAAAAAATCAACTATCAACTTTGAATGCAGGGTGCAATGCTCCCGAAAAAAGGCAAGGGGACTCCAAAAATCAAGAGATGGCTCTGCATCCCAAAAATAAATTATTTTAAGTATCTATATTTATATTGAATTGTTAACTACATACTTATTTAGAGCCTTGAAGAATTATTCATGAATTAATTTACATCATTTTGATGAAAAATGTTGATTAATAATAATTTATATACTTGAATATGAATAATACTGACAAATAAACAATTTAAAAAAAAACATTCCCGTCACAACTTTGCATTCATTTTATAAATAATAGGGCCACAATGATGTTAAAATAAAAATATCTAGAGGAGGCAATTTTGAAAATTATCGAGCACATGTTTATAGATGATGTCAGGAGAGAGGATGGTGACTCGATGATTCTGATATCGGGGGTGAGTGATTCTTGCTATATGCCATATTTTCTAGATTTCAAAACCAATAGCTAAAAGTTATTTTATATGTGTTTAAATCTTAATTTCGATTATAAAGTGTACCAAATAACTTTTATTTTGAATATTGCCCGGTATGATCTTTGAAAGCTGCACAAAACATACGACTACCCCATTAACTGAAGTTCTAAGAAGGTACAATTCAATGGATATATAGAGATGCACGTAGTCAATGTATGCGATATAATTCCCCCCAGGAAAAATTGCCTTAAAAAACACGAATAAGCGCCTATTCACCAGAAACCCGTCAGGCTGGTTTCCTTATGTGCAATGTACGGTGCTATCTCAGACAAAAATACCCTTTAAAAAAATACGACCTCCGCGGTTACGCGTTTTAAGTACAGGTATATTCAAAATCTAATTTTATTATATGGAGCAATCGGCAACAGTCTTATTAAAGTATATCTAGCGGTGTTGCTAAAACATACAATCCCTGAGCCTACTCAGCATTTTGCGTAACATAAACATGAAATAGTTTTTAAAAATTGACGATTTATTTTCTCCAGATACTTCTGTTAAATGACTTAATCGCACTTTCAGTATAAGTATTTAGTTAACATGTTTTAAAATTCGTGATCATCTCAAACAAGTATGCTTCTCGCCTTTGTTTTTATATAAAGATTTATTCAAATTCACTTTTGTAGAGATGATATAAAACTTGAAAGATAAGCACAGTGACATCCTGAATGAATGATAGCAAATGAAAACTGTTAATAAAAAAAATGGTAACGTGGAGAGGATTCTTTGCACATATTCAAGAACAGGTCGTGTACATTGTACATCACTGGGAATGTTAGTCACATTCAAGGAACCAGACATATAGGTTTTCCAAATAGTGCAGCTTCTATAGTAAGCTCGCGAACTTATTACTAGACATACTGGGATTCCACGTGACTACTGAATCCTCTTGTTTCAGATACCCATCTGATCTAGTTCCTCTTCAGATTCCTTTAACTCATTGAAGAGCTTTGCAAACATCGCGATGTTGTCCAGATTTCTCAGCTTGGATACAAATGTCTGGATATTTTTTTTTTTTTTTTAAATTTCGAAATGCGTTTCCCGTCCATGAAATTTCAGATTCCTCTTACGGTATACATTTCTATAAGTTATTTAACTGTTATTTAGTATCTGCTAAGTATGCAACGCTAGCTAGTTTAATTGTTTAACCCAGGAGTTCCTGCCCTTCATAAACTTAATTAATTTCGGTTGTGCCGCCCCTTGAGATAGCTGTTAGCACCACGGTCGACACTGTCCAATCTCATTCGCCCCAGCTGAGGGCTCTAGATCTGATGCAATTTTCAATTTCTATCAGATATTCAATATTACACAGCTAATGATCCATGTTTATAATTGCATTGATTTATATGTTTTAGATTTTAAAGTTTAAAAATTTTTTTTTTTTTTTAAAGTTGTAATAAAATAGAATAACTTGTCTTTATGTCATTGAAATGGGGACAACGCGATAAAATTATACAATTAAAAAGAATGTGAGGACACTTTTTATTTCAATAAAATCGTCTCTGTTCAAATACATGTCTGTAATGCACCTCAAAAAGAGTGCTGTTGG
Source organism: Lymnaea stagnalis (assembly GCA_964033795.1). Lineage (NCBI taxonomy): Eukaryota > Metazoa > Mollusca > Gastropoda > Lymnaeidae > Lymnaea > Lymnaea stagnalis. The sequence continues at coordinate 2,236,409 of CAXITT010000018.1, forward strand.
TCAACGGTCCATTTGTCACATCCTTATCTCGCTGACATTCAAATATTTCAATTCACTTTCTTCAAAATTCAGGACTGAATATCTGTTATCATCCACCCGTGAAATTTTTGTTGTTGTTGTTGATGATATCAAATTTTACTATGTATCATATTGATGTGCTTAGTTCCAAAAATACTCTTGTAGGATCAGATCCCTGTCCATACTAATTAGTGGAAATATTCATTTAAATAAATTGGTTACATTTGTGATGCAAACAGCCTTCAATAGAAGGCAAAGACTGAATACAACCAAATGTTGCTAACAAGGTGACGTTATTTCCACATTATTCTTGTAATGATATCCATTTAATTTTCCTATCTTTTCATTTCAAATCTCAACATATTTTTTCCCACTATTCCACACTTCACGTGATAATCAGCTGTACCTTTACTAAGAGCATAAACAAAAATGTGCCATCCTTGTTTTTTAAAAATAAATCGAGTATTTTAATGTAAACTACAGGGTATATTTAATCGAATCAGTGTTTTCGTTGTTCAGTTTCTTATAAAAATACCTGCAACTCAAAATGACCCGGCGACCCCGAAGTTTGTGAACAAGTGGTATATAATGATGTATATATGCAACAGTGAGATAGAGAAATGCGGCTATTTTTAGTCGCTTCCCACCTGACGGATTCCTCATGTCAATTACAAGTAGGCCTATACAAAGTTGTAGAACTGGGTAGAGTGGAGACAGTCACGCCTGATAACACCCCCAACTTATTCAATAGGCAGGGTGTGTGGGTGTGGGAGTCTATAACTAAACCATTCATTCACCCAACATGGCACGCTATCAAAAATCGTGTTCTCACGACAGTAAAATTGTTGGATAAAATACTTGCGTCGCCATTCGAATGATTAATCCAGCTATCACTCAGTAGAAATAGGCCTAGTCTAAAAAATCATTAATTCATGCAAGAATTGCAAATGGATTTTTAGAAAATCCAAGCGTCTTGTTTGAAATAATGTTTTGAGATAATTATTTAGCTTTCTGAATAAATTATAATCTTAATTTCATAGAAGAGCCTCATAGTCGTATCAAACGAAATCTGAAGACAACGGTGGAATAGCTACAATGGCGCAAAAAGGTTCAAATGCGCACGGGCCCCAGTCAATGTCACTGCATTTGGTTGGAGGCGTCGAAGCGGTGAATGACGAAACGAAATTATTTCGGCTGGTATTGCTCTAACCATTATCATAACACAAACACTGCAACTGCGGGGGCCAGCCACCGATTATGTGTTGGGGGTTTAGATTGAAACAAGGAAGAATGGGTCAGCCCATAAGAGCCCCGCCCCTTACTCAAAGGCTGGATCTACGGCTCGGACACGCCTCGTAGTATGCCACAAATGAAAGGTAGGTTGGGATTGCTCTAAATCAATCTTGAATGTTATGGTAGTCAGTGAGAATTATTATAATATACTAGCCTCACCCCCACACTTTCTCTCGCTTTTTTTCATTTTCTGAGTCAACATTCATCTATGGCGGGCCTGCACAACATACGGCCGGCAGCACCCACTTTGTGGCCCGCGAAGTAACGAAATATTCTTTATTTTCATTATTTTCTTAATAGCTTTCCCCCTGTCCTATTTTCTTTTGGCCCGCACAAGTCCTGTCCTATTTTGTTTAGGCTCGCACAATTTTTTTCATAAAGTATTACGGCTCGCCTTACATTTTGAGTTGTGCAGGCCTGATCTATAGTCAACTTTTTCATACTACTATTGGGGAGTTTAGTTATTTATTAGGTCTACCTTTCTTTATATAAAAATGATATAGAAGTCACTCACTCATTCGCTCATCACCCATTCATCTTTTTTTATTTCTATATAGCAAGAAAACTAAAATTTAGGATAATTTTTCTTGAGCTTTTACTTGAAAAAAATAGAAATAAAAATTAATGGAATTTTCTGTACTAAACTATATACTATATGTATCTTTAGTTCTATAGATAAAAAATAGATGGAATTTTCTGTACATAACTATATGACCTATCTATAGGCTTATGGATGAACAATAAACACTAGACTAATAGTAATATATCTTAAGAATTAGTATGAAAAGGTTGCTTTGTTTCATATATGGATGCTCCACTCAGTCCACTGTCTCAAGGTCAGGTTAGCTCATTCTGATTTGATGGCTTGAATGGAGCAAAGTTTAGGAACTAAGCTCAATTGTGTTGATCTAATTTTATTTTTAATAATGTTTTACCATAAACCTGATTTTTACAACCATCCAGAAATTAACCTGAATAAGTATATTTATATATTCTGGATGATGTCAGAGAAAGAGCGAGCCATTACCCACCAATGACAGTGAATTTTAAAGTTACTAAACACATTTTTCTTATTGGGTGCGGTGAGACCAAAAAGTGAAAACATTTCAACACAAACTAATTGAAACTAATTTTATACTAAAATAACCTGTGGAGCGCCGGGGTTCTGTTAATATTTTCTAAACCCCATGTAGGAATTGTAGGATTCTTTATAAGCTTCACAATGTAAGAAAACCAGATTTCAGCTCAGGATTTAGTTTTGCAGCATTTGAACTCAATAAATAGAAGAGCATTTCTAGTTCTTATTGATTTAAGTTATTCTTTTTCAAAATCTTTAGACTGCAAGGTATGCAGGGAGAAGCTGTCAAAGTTGTACACAATTTAAGTCTTAAATAAAATACATTTACATAAGATATTTAAATATACAGCGCTGCACTCAGGAAACACAGATTTTGCCAACTGAACTATAAAGAAAACAGTATAACTTCTTATTAATAATGTTATATTTTATAAAATACTTATTTAGATATGGGAACAATCAAAAGATGTTCCAAAATAACTGGGAGTTTGAAGAAGACAGGTGGGGATGATAACCAAAATATTGACATGGGTGGTATTATTGAAGTCTTCTACTAATACTAATTGATAATTATGAAAGACAAAAAAAAACTCATGTGAGCTGGCATTCATTTGAGTACCCCCCAGTGACCCTGCAACTGGGCTATTGCATATAATCTATTTATTAATATTTGCACTCACCATAAGTAGATCAAATATAATCATGATTAGAACTCATTTTCAAATATTCAACAACTTATTTTTGCATGCACTGCACAAATCAACAGAAAATCCTTTATTTGTAAATCAGAAACACATGTATATTTCTTGTCTAAATAAAAAAACAAAAAAAGATTCTCATTAAAATCTGAAGGCGAAAGCTTATTCAACTTAGTTAGGTGTATCAATAGTTGCTAAAACAATTTTCTTCTTTTGAATGTCTCAAAATTGAAAGAAATGGTTGTTGATTTCCAGAGGGGGAAACACCCAATTACAGATCTAAAAATTTAAAAAAGCACAGAATAGACCAAGTAGGGACATAAAAGTACCTATGTGTCACCATTAATAATAAGCTTACATTGCATGAACACATTATTATTATAAATGCAAGTTATTAACTTATTCTATAGTGCAACAAACAGAGCCAACTAAACTTCATTATTACCCACTGGTGTGGGAATTTATTGTCTAACATGAAACATTGATTAAATAGACTAATCAAGATAGCTAGCAATATCACTCAAACAAAACATCCTTCACTTGAAGAAATATATAAAGAAAAATGCCGTTGTAAAACTAATTATGTGCTAAAATTGAATATGTTTTCTTGTGTGCATTATTAAGGTTTTTTGGTTAATTTCTTTGTTTTTCATAATCCAACTATATAACATCATGATTTAACTATTCATATTTGGGGAAAACATCAAAATAAAAGCAAAGGGTACCAGCTTTCTGTTTCTATGCCTTATCACCATCACCCAAGAACACACTGTTCTTTAATGCCTTTTCTGCCACATCTTTTTTTCATGTTTCAGTAATTTTAGAGGTAATTAACTTTTATCCACCCTAAAAATTTTAAAAGTCTGTCCAATGACCTTTAATAAACTGATATTATTAACTTATTAGGCAAAGCAGTAAATCTTAAATCTCAACATGGTTAAATTAAATTAACTATGTCATTAAAGTCCTCAGCTCAGCGAGTGTAGGTTTAAAATAATTGCAACAATTTTGTTAAAACTTAAACTTACTTACTAAACTAAAATTACTTAAACTAATAATTCTTTAATTAAAAAAAAATAATACGATTCAAGGCGTAAAAAACAACATTTATGTAAGGTTAACTTACCAATTTTAATTCTTCATGCACTTAATTTTGATAATATTTATTGACGCAAAAATCACACACTAATGAAGCTGGACACTATCTTATTTTTATACTTCAATTCATTCAGTTATCAATTAGACCTAGCAGACAACAGAACACGAGATGTTGCTGGTACACTGGTAGTGTAACCGAATGGCCGGCTTCTGCTACCACACCTAAGGTTGGGCTCGGTATTTTTCCTTACAAGCTAAACAGAAAACGAAAATTCTGTCACTGTTCGGCTATTTTAAAGAATTCAATATCATATACAATGGACTAGACATTACCTGTAAAACCGGTTCTCCCAGACGCATTGCCATCTTTAAACAAATCGCCATGCGAGAAAATATATTTAGCCAACCAATCAAAAACTTGGCCTTTGACCCCGGTACCTCTAATTGGTTGTGAGTGGGCACCCAAACACTGGCCGTTTCTATGCAGGACACACCTTTCCGTTGGACTCAGTGTTTTTGTTTGAGTTGGGATCTTAAGTTAATAGTGGCTAGTATTTAATTTTCTAAATCATTTATAGATGCGTTTCATCCATATGTAGGCCTACATGGATATATTTACTTAAATGAATATAATTTTTTAATATCATCATCACCATATTTTAGTATAATAAAAAAAAAATCACATTTTTTGCATTAAATTCCATATTTCCTTTAATCATAACATATAAAATATAGACTAGAATTTAGAAGCCCTTTAGGCTTATATGGGAACCAAGCATTTTTTTTTTCAAGTTGCAAATTTAGAACATGTATCTACTTATTTCTGAATCTCTCAACAGTAGCGAATGGGGTCCGGTGTGAAGATATTTTTTTTTAAAAAGACAAGAGGGGTTGGGGCTGAGGTGGAGGTTTTGTTGGTCCAGGCCTGCTACTCTTTTACCGGTACTAAAAACTTTTACAACTTTACACTAAGGGACGGTACCATGGGCGCCCGCAGGGAGGGGCAATGTGGGGCACTCCCCCCCCCCCGGATTGATTGGATAAATTTTTTTAGACAAAAATAGACAAATAATGTATTAAAGTAAAGAGAAAATAAAGAGAAAGTAACTAAGCTGATGTCCTGTCCGTTCGTTCACCATACAAATACGCTACAGTAAATTAAAACTACATTAAAACATTACTAAAAATTGTTTGCCCAAAATTAAAACCAAATTAAAACATTACTAAAAATTGTTTGCCCCCCCCCTGGAAAGTTAAAAGATTCCCCCCCCCCCCAGCCCTAGAAAGTTTTCTGCGGGCGCCCATGGGCGGTACACATTATAAATATTACGTAATAAAAAATATGACATTTTGAACCACTATTACCACTAATAATGTTAAAATAACTTTTGCATTTTTCACCCCACTCCCCTAATTAATACATAATTTGACATAATAGTAATAGTTCTTGACCCACACCCCACAAAAGGAAACAAACAACAACAACAAAACAAAGAAAACAACGAATTAAGTTAAAAAGAAGTGCAAGCAGGTAAATCTCAACCAAAAAGTCTGAAATAACTTTTCGCAAAAAAAAAAATAAAATAATAAAATAATAAAAATTTAAAAAATAAATAAATGCAGTTTAGGTTTCAATAAGTTTTTTTCGTAAATTTGATATGCAAAAATAACGTAAAATAATCATGAATAAAAAAGATAAACATTGCTCTCTACCACCTCTTACCCCATATATTCTTAACACAACATAACAAAATGATAAACCACCCCCAATCGCCTAAGCGTTATTTAATATGTGCACAGCCCCTAATACAATTTAAATTCTACTTGAATAATTATAAAAAATATCACTTTTCAAAATGATTTTGTTTATTTGACATGATTTACGAATTTGTCATTGTGTAACGTTGGAACACCTTCAGGGAAGTAATACAGTTGTTTTAGAGGGAATTATTAAGTAGCACTTAATCAAATGACTTCCCCTTTTATTGAATCTTTGAGATGAAAAAACGTTAGACAAACTCATTGAGCTGTTTGCATCTAATTCTATATGTAAATGTTAGCTAATCGGTACGAGGAATATCTGGCTTTTAATAGGTATTGAAATAAAAACCATTTAATGGCTTGAAATTTTGATTGTATTATTCTCATAACTTTTCCAGCCATAAAAAACTATGCATTCTTTGTATTTTATATGTGTAGCGATGAAGAAATCGTATTCTGCACGATATCCGAGACCCTAAACATTGCCAGTATCAGGACACCCCCCCCCCCCGATACTTCTGCTAATTAAAAATGTACCCATTCTCATAAAGCAACAAGTTTTATAGCTAAATGTACCCATTCTCATGAAGCAAGAAGTTTTATAGCTAAAAAACCCATCTTAAAACAAGAATTCAATAATACCTTTTACAGTAGCGTGGCTAAGAGGGCGCGGACCGCTATCTCGGGGGGGGGGACAAACTGGGAAAATTGCATATAAATACAAAGCACACACTCCTCGTTCTAATCGAATTTCATATAAGGTTAACCGATCATACGGAAATTTTCCCCACACATGTAACCAATCCAATGCGTGCTTTATGAAAAGGTCAAAGTTTATGCGTCGGAAATGAGGTGACCCTTTAATTAGGTTAGAAAAACACCATTATGACCAAGATTCAACTCCGATTGAAGTGTTCGTTAAATTTCGTAAGTGACAGGAAGCTAGATTTATCTAAATTCTGAGAAATAAAGCATTTCATTGATACCAAATCGGCCTACGATGTGGTTGTGCCATGCTAAGTACAAGAATCGAATCGGTAAAAATTTAAAAATTTGAAAAAAAAGACAATTTTTTTTATCCATTTATAGGGTTTACAAGATAATATTTTACAAAATTGTGTAATGTCTTTTAATAATTAATTTAAATTTATTTAATCCTGAAATACTCAGACACAGAAACAACACCCATATTTATAATGTTATTGGTTTTTATAAGTGATGGAAACTGAGCCCAAAATTACAAAATCATGAGGCATCAGAAGAACACCTACGTAGCAGGACTTAAGCTACACAAAACAACTGATGGCGAAAGTATGGGTGTGATGGAGAGGGAGAAGAAAAAGTGGAAGGATATCCAACACAGTTTGCTGCATATCACATTGTTTCTGTGGGGTGAGATACGTGTTAGCTGGGATGGCCGGTGTTAGCTGGGATGGCCGGCACTAGCCACGTGACCACTTTATATAGGAATGTTTGACGAAGTCTTTCTCGTCTGTCTTTGAGGGAGGGGATATCAAATCTTTTTAAGAGTTCAGTGACGAAGCCAGGAGTGGTGGGTTAGTAGTCACTTGCGATGAAGCACACTGCGTTACGCTGTATTCGCTCCATCTTGTCCACGTCTTGCTTTAGGTATGGGTCCCAGATGATCGCACCATATTCTAGTAGCGGACGGACGAGTGCGAACTAGGCATTTCGTTTGCAGGATGTTTGGCAGTGGCGCAGATTTCTTCGAATGATACCAAGTGTTGAGTTGGCTTTTTTTTGTTGTTGAAATTTTGTTTATATGGGGGTGACACTTTTAGATTATTAGAGAAGAGAATTCCAAGGTATGGATTATTTGATTATTGTTTGGAGAATAGTTTTGTTTAGAGAGTACAGCCTGATTAAATTTCATGCTCCATTTGTCAGCCCATTTCATAAGGCTATTCAAATCTGCTTGGAGGTGATTGTGGTCATCTTAGCCATTTATCCCTCTGTAGACAAGATTGATTGCTTTTTAAATTGCTAAAATTTTCTAAAATTAAATACAACTTAAGCTTTGTATTTTTAACATTTAATAAGTTTTTACTTTTTATTCATTACAAAAATATACCTTTATGAAATTTATAAAGTAGTCAAACGTAGCCTTTAAATATACTTTTAATAAGAAAATGCCGTTTAATTCAATCAGTACAGCGAAACTACATAGCCAAATAACATTTTTTAATGCACTTATCACTCATCCAAATTATAAGAACAAAGCATATGAAATGCAAAATAATTGTTTTTTTGCGTAAGTAAGGGGTTTACAATCCCGTGGATGATTGTTTGCTTTTTTTTTAATGGGGGGGGGGGGCACAAGATACGCCTCAGAATGAATTTGATAAATAATTAACCTTCTCATGTAGGTACATTATACCGGGGGTAGGATTTTTAACTTGTCAGAGGGACAAATAATCGATGACCTGGTAAATCATAGCAAATATATGGAATTATAAATTTGAAAAATAAATAAAAAATATTATTATTGTATTCTCTCACTTATTTTGTATTTTATTTTCATTTTTTATTACATTTTTTTTTTCATTTTCGGAGGCTACAATTTTATTTTAGATATTAATATTGCCAAAAAAAAAGATAATAAGGTAACAAAATTTAAATAAGTATATTTAGATATCCAATGGCCTTTATTTATACCCGTGAGCTGGAGCATAAAAGACAATTCCCATAAATTGTCAACAAGTATGGGGCCAATCCGATTCACTAAATCGCTTAGGCCGATTCAATCCCTCAATCTGCCCCTGTAGGTTTAAGGCCTATAATATGTCTCAATATTTCATTAACATACATCCCCGGAATGTTACAAATTTAAGGAAGGTAGCGATTATTGCCGCATAAATCATTCGTTTTTATTTGGTTCAACTACTTGAAGTGAATGTTTCTCCTCCTTTTTTTTTTTTTGTCACAATAAACACAACCCTAGCGCCCTCTCTGTTACACTCCAAAAAATTTAAATATTTCTCTTTACTTTCAGGACATTAAGGAAGATAACACAATAAAATGTACTTGTGTTACAGGCAATTATTAAATTTTAAAATAAAATTATGATTATTTTTTTAAAATTTTCATTAATTCAGTCATAAATTGGTTAAATCTTGATCCATCAACACTACAGCTTTTATTATGATTAAGCTAAGCACTTCACTTAGTTAAAGTAAATTACTTCGACATCGCACAGTTATGCTTACTATATGCTTTGGGTGGGCTTAGTAAATGATAATCTGTTCAATGTCTGGTCTAAGGTACGGTAACAACAATATTAAGAAATTATGGATTATATTTCTTTGCTTGGAGTACAGCGAATAAAACAGAATGTCTTAATTATTTAACAATGTGCATAATAATGACATGAAATTTTCTTCTGAGGAAAAACCTCAAATATAACTTTGCTTTAGCTTTGAATTACATATTCAGTCAAATCTTCTTATATATATATTACGCTTCTGGGGTGACTCGTGGACTGCTACTGCTTCCATTTATGGCTGCTTCCTATTCAGATTTGGTTTTGATATTATATTACAAATAATTATGTATGTTTGAAATAAAGTATGATGCAATAATGAGTTTACTAGCGTGAAAATATAATTCCCGATAATTACGCTAAATGATGTATTTTTTTTTTTTTTTTTTAAATAACGCAACTGCGTTTGTTGCTTAATATTCTCTTTTCTTAAAATGAAACCGTCTCAATTTAAGTGTGGTGTAAAAAAATATTCGGCTTAAAAGTGGTTGGGACATCAGAATATTTAATAAAAGTGAAATAAAAGTGTGCAATTTTGATATTATATTTCAAATAATTATGTATGTTTGAAATAAAGTATGATGCAATAATGAGTTTACTAGCGTGAAAATATAATTCCCGATAATTACGCTAAATGATGTATTTTTTTTTTAACGCAACTGCGTTTGTTGCTTAATATTTTCTTTTCTTAAAATGAAACCGTCTCAATTTAAGTGTGGTGTAAAAAAATATTCGGCTTAAAAGTGGTTGGGACATCAGAATATTTAATAAAAGTGAAATAAAAGTGTGCAGTGACAAATCGTGGAGGAAAGGGGTGTAGCGAAAATCGGGATTCTTAAATGTGCATTACTTGAGTTCATGTTTTGTCAAGTAAATTTTGTAGATGGGAAATTCTCGCATTGCTGTTGCCAGTGCTTGGCGGGCTACATCTAGTAATTAAAATTAAAATAACTATATGCTCGTGAAACTGAAAATGGATTTATCACCCAATCTTATATTTCAAATAAAATGGATCCTAAAATCGCCCCACCCCACACACACACTATTATGTACGATATTCAATTGGTCACTGGGGGTGAGGACGGCGGACCACACCTGATGACACCCCTCACAGGGGGGGGGTGACACTAAATGTAAAATCGCACATTTGGTGACACCCTCACAAGGGGACGGCCCCAAATGGAAAATTGCAAACTTGACAGTATCGCTCAAGTCTGTTAAAAAACAGAACCTTCCTAAATCAATGAGCAGGGGGCCATCAGAACAAGATGTCACCAGAGCAGGTTGAAGGTTGTCACCAGAACAAGTTGTCACCAGAACAGGGTATCACCAGACAGAGCATTCCTAGTGAAGTCCCATGGCAAAGTCAGGTGGCACCACGAGCCTACCGCACTGTGCAACCTTGTGACGACACTGATTTATCATCTTGTGCCCCCCCCTTTTTTTTTCCCCCTTCCTAGGTCCGACGGGCTTAGCTATCTGGCCAACATCGCCAATGAGCAGAGTTAATTTAGATACAAGAGTAAAATGTTTTCATTTTATTTACATAAGATTGACGTCACCTCCAATGTTCCCTCTAAGGTTTGTTGACTCGTGTGCAAAATCATACAGTTGTGTGCAAAGTTTTACAGCATCAATTTTTGTGTATGCAAAACTTTACAGCCCACCAACACAAACACTCACTTACATGGAAATTTGCTGCGCGGTACAGAAAACTGCGCGGCGTCTCTGAGATAGCTGCGCGGCCGCGCAGCTTAAAGGGAACATTGGTCATCTCCCATCAAATTTAAATTTCAATAAATCAATGTTCAAAATAGCTGCACTGATTTTTATGAGATCTTCGAAAACATAAGCTTCATTTTTAATTTAAAATTTATCTCTTGTTTATTGTAATGTATCGTCTGCTGAAGAAGGCACCTAGCCGAAAAGCCCGCTTAATTTTCTTGTCTTTTATTTACAAACCTAAACATATCCTGTTCCACTAGTTTTCTACGTTACATCGCTTGAACTCGCTCCCTCAGATGTTAAATTAAAAAAAAAAAAAAAAAAAAAAATCAGTCCTTGTTTCCGAACTTTTCATTGAGTTATCAAGTAAAATAAAAAAAAAAAAAAAAAAAAAAAATCAGTCCTTGTTTCCGAACTTTTCATTGAGTTATCAAGTCGTAAACTTATGCACAACCGCGCAGTTATCAAGTCGTAAACTTATGCACAGCCGCGCAGTTATCAAGTCGTAAACTTATGCACAGCCGCGCCAAGTGCTCTCAAACTCGACGTCTATTTCACTTCTGAGTATATGCTGCATGCGAGTGACGTAGGTGGGTCCAATTTTATGGCGAAAATCACTTTACGTCGAAGACCCCCTTGACGTACGATGATGACAACTTCTGGCCAGTGCCGTCTTAAGGTCCACTGGTCCAGGGCATCACGCATCTAGGGGGTCTCATGCCTCTTGGGGGCATCACGCATCTAGGAGCCCTCACGCCTCTAAGGAACATTACGCCCCTAAGGAGGCCTCATGCTTCAACTTGAATAAACATCAACATCAGTACTTTCTAAATCCGTTGCTTCCAGTCCAATAAATATAATGACCAACAGCGATGACGTTTAGCGCGACCCTATTAAAAAAAAAAAATTAAAAAATCTCCACTCAGCGAAATATTCAGCGGCTCATTTAGAATACCTGCTTCGAGCGTCAATATGCTACCAATAATGTAAATGAATAGTGAAATATTTGTTGGCATTATCATTTGATTGCAAAATGCAGCGGGAAGGCCGGTTCTCCATTTTTTTGAAACAAGTTTTTCGATGTTCCCACCAACTCAAATTTTTTGGTACTAGTTTTAGACAAGTTTTCTTTTGACAAATTGTCAATTTAGTAGGCTAAGTGGTAAGTCAAAGCGACTTAAAAAAAAGGCGCCATTAAGTGCATGACTTAATCATGTAAATGAAGAAAGTTATGGTAGTTAGAGATTCCAAATAAAACTTAAAAGCATTTGTTTGGAAATTCATACTGTTTCACTTCCCTTAGATAAATCATAACTTTATAACTATTTAACGCCTTTTGTGAATATTTCCTATTTCCTTTTTTGATAACATTTTAGATAACATTTATTTATTTTAAAATTACCTGTTGTAACTAGCCATACAAAATCTACAGTATTGACCTTTTCTACAAAACAGTGTTTTTTTTTCTTCTCTTTTTTTGAAACCGTAAATTTTGGAAAGACTTAATTAAGTTTTAAAGAAATGCAATTTTAATTATTATGCTAATAGTTTTTTAATTATTTTTTTTTAAACAACTGTTTTGTACGGAAATACATTTTTTATGATAAATTCATTCATTGCTGAAGTGGTTTAAACAAATAAATAATTTCAAAATAAAATTATGCAAGACAATATTAGCACTTAGATACACCTGAAAATAATAAATGAAATCGTGTAACCCATTCATGGTCTTTGTAACCCATTCATGCTCAAGGGAATCTATGATTTCCCTTTAGTTTGGTATACGTAGTTGGACTATATATTTGTCTAGGGGCAGAACTAAGCTGAGGCTGATACTTAAAACATACCCTCTGGGGGCTCCATTCCTAGGATGGTTTTATGGTTATGTATAGCAGGGACGACAAAGTGAGGACTGCCATGGGCGTCAAAATGCCTCATTTCAGTGATGATAGATCCCCCCCCCTCCAAACTGAGATGCTTCACCACCCCCCCCCTCCCCCGCCCGAACGCTTTCATTCTACAACCAATACCCCGTGGATAAAATTACCCGGAGAAACAGGCCAAAATGCATGGGCCAAAATGCTTTTCATAACATTACTTGTGTAGTATGCTACAGATAGAGCCATGCCGAGAAAAAGTGGCGCCCAGGATGAGTATAGAGGAATATGGGGTCTCAGTGCAATATTTTGCCCAGGGCCCCCACTGCTGTACAGACTGTTCTGCCTCTGGCAACACATTGCCTTCAATAAAGTTAACATTTATATTCTTGTTTGAATAACTGACATAGATTACAATCAATAAGATTAATATCACCAAATTTAAAAAAAAACCCGTTAAGAATTATTTTTCAAATTTCTGCGTCAAGTGGCTGCTTAGAAAAATATGTCGATGGCTCTTTTTTAAAGTGCATCTCTACATTTGTACGGTATATTGATTTCCCTTACTGAGTGAATATTTATTTTGGTTTATAACCCCTTGTAATTTTTAATCGGTGTCTATTTTTTCAAAATAAGACTCCATTTGAAGGCCGGTAATGATCCGTACATCATATATATATATAATATATATATATATATATATATATATATATATATAGTGGGTGTGTGTGCTTGTGTTTGTGTGTAAATTTATTTTAAAATAAAATTTAAAAAATAAAAACTTTTCTGACATAATCCATCACCGTCCCCTTTAAGCCCCTTAGGTCAGTGGTCGGTAAATAGCGGCTCTTTAGTGACCTGGGTGCGGCTCGGCCGGCGGGCCACAAATCGGCTTTGACTTCGAAAAAACATGGTTCTTGAAAAGAAATTTCGTTCTTAAAAATCTCATCCTCCTGCCAATTTCTTGCTCTTTTGACTGATGAGTTTGCCGACCACTGTCCTATGTAGTCCCAGCGCACCCCTAAATCCGGCGAGCATTTTACTGCCCTGAAAGTCATCCCACCCGCCGCCTCCATTGAGAAGTTATATTAGGCTCATCCTCTAGATATCCATTAAATTTTTTTTAAAAAAAGGAAACATTGAATTTTTTAAATTTAAATGATTACACGAATCAGTGAAATTACAATTTCTTTTTAAAAATTAAAAAAATAAATAAATATATATTTTTACGTTTTCGGTATTACTCTGATGTGGGCACATGAGCCTGTGCCATTTCGCCACATCTGTATGTCCTTTAAACACTTTTAACATAGACCGAAAATTAAATTTATAATTTTGTACCCTATTTATGTTTATCTGTAATAGGCCTATGCCTATACATTTTTAGATCAAATCTGGGGAATTTGTAAAACCCAAGTGGCAGCACATCTGAAAATATAGTAAAAGTAATCTTAAATATAAAAGAGTTCGTTAAATAAAAGTTAAAACGAATGAAAGGTATTGAAGGATACCAAGAGGTAAATTCAACATTTCAATAAAAAATATCAAAGTGCATTATTACTTAGGTAGGGTGAGTAAGACTATTTACCGACTCAGTAAGAGTTATACATTACTATGGACAGTGTGGTCCACATTCTCTCTGGTCGTGTACGTCATCACAGTCACAGTGTCAGTGAATTAAACTGAATTACACTGTGACTGTGAGTACTGTGACTGATATGAGTGACTGATGACACTCACTCACTCTTACCCACTCACAGTAGGTCAGTGGGGTGAGTAGTCAGTAGTCACAGTGAATGGTGAAGATTACTGTACAGTGTAACTGGAGTCGATTAATTTAATAAACCAAGAGGCTATTTGGACCCTGCGACCAGCAGTGAGAGGTTGGGATTAAAAAATGTTTCAAATATTGTTGGGTTTGTGAGATAAAATTTGGTATCGAATGAAAGATAATTGAATGGAATATACTATATGTTTGTAAATTGAATTCTTCAGTTTAGGCTAACTAAAACAACTACCACAAATGACATCCGAATAGTAGCCTATAGCATTTTTCATTGAGTCAAAATGGACCCGGACACGCATCTGCGCTATTCAGACCCGGGTCCCTTTAACTTTAGACTAAATGCTTTTGGATGTCATTTGTGGTAGTTTATTTATGTTAAAATGAAGAATTAAGTTTATAAACATAGGCCTATAGTCCATATGAGCAATTATCTTTCATTCTATACCTTTTCTTGTCGTACAAACCCTACAATAATATTTTAAATATTTTTTAATAAACCCAACCTATCTCACTTCTGATACTGGGTCCGAATAGTCGCAGCCTTTAATAAACAATACCCATCTCTAAGAAGAGTGACTAAACTAAGACTAAGTTATGACTGCTAAGTCAACTTCAACTGGATAGGATCCAGTTAAGGATATGGGCATGCATTGATTGTGTTGAAAACACTTATAGAACAGTAGCGATGAAATTACTGAAATCTCAGTCCTAGACTGAACTATAGTATGAAGACTATAGTCTGTATTGTGATGATGGTTGAGTCCTTTTCAGCGCTTGTGATTGTCCATGCTATGTTAGTATGCTCACAGTGCTCTGATTATGTCCTAAAATCAATTTGAAGAAAAAAGGCTGAAAAAAATGACTTTTTATCATTTTCAATGGCCCTCAAAGATTGTGAAAAGAGCACACTCTGCATGACTTCTTTCTGTGTCCATCCACACTGGGAATTCTCAGTAAGGACTGTGTGTGTTGAAGAGCACAGGTTCTGTTTAGATACATGTTTAAAAATCACTGTTTGAAGATATGCAGGTGCAAAGCCTTAATACAGCTGTAGGCAAGGGACAGAATTTTGTGGTCAATGAGCGCTCTAACAGAAAGCCAGTGGAGATCTTTAAGAACTGGGTTGATGTGGTCAGATTTCTTTATACATGATGCAATAAATCAGTTACTAACATGATTATGAAGTGATTCCCCATGTCATTCATTGTCTTTAACATTTAGGTTAATTTCTTAGGCTTTTACTTTTATTAAAAGTTTTAATATTATAAATTATAGTTAGGTTAGATCATGGATAATTTTGTAAATAAAATTATTGTTAATTGATTATGCCTAGATGACTGATGTCTTATCAGATTTCCAATTAGGCCGTGATTCACTTTTGGTTTATATTTTGATATAATTTTAATACAGTAATATAGGCCTAATATTATCCTTTCCCCCACCCAACTGAAAAAAGACATTAACCGACCGAGAAACATAGAAGTGTAGACAACAGTAATGAGAAGGCTTACATTAATGTAAAAATATCTGCTGTGAATGTTTAATTTTTAAAATTGTCCTTCTTTATTTCAGATTCCTATAGAACTAAAGTGCTAGATTTTAAACAAAATGGAGTTTGTTTTCATAAAACCATTACACTGCACAAGACTACTGAAAAATAGAACATTATTATGCAGGCAGTGTAGTGGTTTTGAAATAAAGCAAAAAGAATTTCAATACAGTCAACGGTTAAGCAAACAGTTAACAATAATGTTAAATAAAAGGGAAAGATCGCTAAATTTTAAAGTGAATAATTTAAGTTTTGCCAAAACTTTGCCCATTATTAATCGACGACAAAAAGCTTTCCCAGTACAAACAAAAATGGTGGGAAACCAAAATCATACAAACTTTCTGTGGTCTTCAATGCAAAAAGCCTGCTCTATAAGATCTAGTCATAATATTTTGGTCAAAAGTTTCTCAACTAGTACTGCAAGATCTTCATTATCAGACACAGACATTGCGATGTCAACATCCACAACTGTATTACCAGACTCTGTCTCTGCACTAATAGGAAGCAGCCCTGTGAATCAACTTTTATTTGAAGAATTCCCAACTATTTGTGGTGCAGAAATTTTTTTACAATACATACATGAATTAACAGGTATTTAAAATTTTTTTTACAACTTTTCCTTTTATCTTTTAGTTTGCATGTTTTTTTTACAAATATATCTGGGAATGAATACAGAACACAAATATAAATTAAATTCTTATTTAAAAATGCATTTGTTTTCCTCCATTGTCTTAACATATATACACAAATTTAAAAAAATTCTTGAGACTACATTTTAACCAATCATCATTAACAAATTATTTTTCAACTCTCGATGATTGCTGCAATGGAAATTTAAGAGATAAGGATATCTTTATATGTTGTTATTGATTACACTTTTCAGTAACATCAGTAGGTGTTAAGTTTATCAGTTAAATAAATTGTGATAAGATCATTTTAATGTAAATTTCTAATGTGTATCTTAGGTTTGCCCTGGTGGTCAAATATTCTGCTAACAGCATTTCTTATGCGAGCTGTCCTTATGCTGCCCCTGACTATCCATGTTAATCACAACCAAGATAAGCTACGATGCCTTGCTCCAGAAATAAAGGAAAAAGCACAAATAATTAAAAACGAAGTAAAGAAATCTATGACACAGTTTGGATGGGACAAGAAGCGAGCAATGAAAGAATATGATATACATGTACGTTATGTTCCCTATTTATGATTCATATGTGTAAAAAAATATGGTCATACAGTTTTCAATTCAAGTTCCATAGATTCAACTACTTTATTTTTTTAGTAGAAATGACATAATCATACAATTAATAATTTGATCAAGTTATTATTTTTTAGATAGATGAGTACCAGAAAGAACCTTTTTTTATAAAATTGTACAATGGCACTAAAGAATTAAATGAACACAAAAATATGGAATTTAATTAATAAACAATCATTTTTGAAAATACTATATCTAAGATATTAAAACATTTCTTTTCTAAACACTAAAAAACATAAATTTCACCAAGTATTTAGCACTTTTGGTGTGCTTATTCCCCCCCCCCCCTCCCCTCTCTTTCAAAACCATTAATCCCACTGAAATAAAATTTCAGACCCCAGAATTTAGACCATTTACTACAAACTCCCCATCAGCACCCTAATATACTAGTACTAAACAATTTTTTAATTTAAAGTCTCTCGCACCTATATGACCTACTGGTATGCTGTAGATGTCAAAGAATTCAGTGAAAGTTTAAATTTCGCAATTTATAAATTTAAAAAAAAATTAGTTGAAATTATTTGATTATAAATGTATAATGATATTAACTTCATTTACTGCTTGTAGATGTAGCTGTTGGTGATAAATTATTTGCTAATCTCAAATCCTGTAGTGTTTTCTTATATGGGACTGAGTATAATTTTCACTGACTTACATCAAAAGAAAAATGATGAGAAAATGTATCCTACATCTTACAGCCTCAGTGCCACTGAGAAAATGTACCTTACATATTACAGCTTTAGTGCTACTGAGAAAATGTATCCTACATCTTACAGCCTCAGTGCCACTGAGAAAATGTACCTTACATATTACAGCCTCAGTGCCACTGAGAAAATGTACCTTACATATTACAGCCTTAGTGCTACTGAGAAAATGTACCTTACATATTACAGCCTCAGTGCTACTGAAAAAAATGTATCCCACATATTACAGCCTTAGTGCTACTGAGAAAATGTACCTTACATATTACAGCCTCAGTGCTACTGAAAAAAATGTATCCCACATATTACAGCCTTAGTGCTACTGAGAAAATATATCCTACATATTACAGCCACAGTGCTACGGAGAAAATCTATCCCACATATTACAGCCACAGTGCTACTGAGAAAATGTATCCCACATATTACAGCCTTAGTGCTAATGAGAAAATATATCCTACATATTACAGCCACAGAGCTACTGAGAAAATGTATCCCACATATTACAGCCACAGTGCTACTGAGAAAATGTATCCTACATATTACAGCCACAGTGCTACTGAAAAAAATGTATCCCACATATTACAGCCTTAGTGCTACTGAGAAAATATATCCTACATATTACAGCCACAGTACTACGGAGAAAATGTATCCCACATATTACAGCCACAGTGCTACTGAGAAAATGTATCCCACATATTACAGCCTTAGTGCTACTGAGAAAATATATCCTACATATTACAGCCACAGTGCTACTGAGAAAATGTATCCCACATATTACAGCCACAGTGCTACTGAGAAAATGTATCCTACATATTACAGCCACAGTGCTACTGAGAAAATGTATCCTACATATTACAGCCACAGTGCTACTGAGAAAATGTATCCCACATATTACAGCCACAGTGCTACTGAGAAAATGTATCCCACATATTACAGCCACAGTGCTACTGAGAAAATGTATCCCACATATTACAGCCACAGTGCTACTGAGAAAATGTATCCCACATATTACAGCCACAGTGCTACTGAGAAAATGTATCCCACATATTACAGCCACAGTGCTACTGAGAAAATGTATCCTACATATTACAGCCACAGTGCTACTGAGAAAATGTATCCCACATATTACAGCCACAGTGCTACTGAGAAAATGCATCCTACATATTAAAGCCTCAGTGCTACAATTATGAGAATTTCTATACATTATTTATTTTCAGATTTTCCCTTATTTCGCTGAAGATCCTAAATCAAATAAGTTTAAACAATGACTGCATGTATGAAAAACCAAACAGTATTGAAGAATTTGTAAGGCACTGGTAACTAAATGTTCTAGGATTGAATTTTAGTTTTAAGGACTGACATCTTGACGATTTGTTGCCCAATTAACAGCTGAGGTTTATACAGCACTTCAAAAGATAAACAAGTAAAATGATGTGACTGTTGATCTCTAGAGATTTGAAACCAAAAAATTGATTACAAAATTCCTTTGAAATAGTTGGCACAGGGACCTGAGACTTTTTCTCAACATTGCATTCAAATGATAAACATGATATGATTTGTTCATGAACTTTTGAATGAAAATGTTTACTACAAATTGTAAACCACACCATAAGGGTGTAAAGGTGAATTTGGGCTGGCAATTCACAGTGTGACATCTCATATTCATATGGAATAGTTTTTTCTGAAGATCTTATTTTATGTTGCAGGTGAAAAAATTACTGAGAGGACTGTACACGAGAGACAACTGCCATCCCATGAAAAATACGGCAATCTTCTGGCTGCAGACACCATTATTCCTGAGTATATCTTATGGATTAAGGAACATTGTCACTAGGGCTCAGAATCCTGACATGGGTATGTGTCTAATCTTTGATGATATAACAGATGCTACCAAAGTCCACACAGCTCATGCATAAATTAAGATTTGTATTTAACACTAGTGATTGATTTGATCATTGCATATGGCATTTCTCTTGTACGCAGAGAATGATGCAGAGTTTATAGGTTTAGCTAATGAAGGCTTTGCCTGGTTTGCTGACTTGACATCTGTTGATGCAACCTGGATTCTACCCGTGACTGTTGGATTGGTGACTTTGTTTAATATAGAGGTATGTCAGGAATTAGGAATGACTAAAGTGTGATACATTGATGTATACATTTATATATTACATATCTAAGTAACATTATAGTTTAATTATTATACATTGGGCAAAGTTGTAACATCATTTCTTAGACAGACTTTGACATATTTATAAACATTAATAGTACATACGGTACTTAATGGTCACTGTAGTCTTAAGTTTTAACAGTACCATTGGATGATAGAAGTTTTACAGTACTGTTGGATAATAGAAGTTTTAACAGTACCGTTGGATAATAGATGTTTTAACAGTACCATTGGATGATAGATGTTTTAACAATACCATTGGATGATAGAAGTTTTAATGGTCCATTGTATGATAGATTTGTAAACAGTACCATTGGATGATAGAAGTTCGTTTAAAAAGATTTGTTTTTCCAGCCACAAAAAAATTTCAGAAATTTACCTTAACTATAATGTCTGTGACAGATGGCCCACCTGGGTGTTCCCACAGTAACAACCTACAGAAAGTGGTTAACCATTGCACTACGGAGTTCTTGTTTGCTCTTTATAGTTATAAGTGCCTCTGTTCCGTCGGTGAGTTGACCAGTATAACAATAAGTCAATTCTTTGTTATACTCCTTACACCTTGTCAACACTAATGTGTTTCTTTGTTCTATTAATAGTTTAAACATATCTCTATAAGACCATGGTGTTATAAATTTTACATCTATTTAAATTTCTTAAAACTCTCTATTAAACGTTAGTAATCTTAAAGAAAAGCTGAAGATAAAACAGTGACAATTGCTTCTTAGTTCTTTTACAACCTTGTAAATACATCTTAAACAAATCATTTTTGGCAACGATTATTGTATAAGCCATCTTAACAATTTAGCAAATTTTTTTCCTATTTTTGAAAGCTATTTTTTCCACAAGTACATTACATTAATAAGAATTTATTAATGTCTAGGTCATATTTTCCCACTGCAATTTTTTTTAGGCCATGGCACTCTACTGGGCTAGTTCTGGAACTTTAGCAGTCATGCAAAATTTGTTGTTTGAATTCTCTCCATTTCGTCGCACCTTTAAACTTCCTAAGTCTACCACTGAAAGCAACAACCCTCTGAGAAGCTTAGCACAGAGAGCAAAGGCCAAGTACTTTGATAAGCAATAATGAGATATTTCTTTGGTTGACTACACAATTGTCATAGTAATGCAGATTTTTGTTTTATACAATTAATGATTTAAGAAAAATAAGAGCATACATTTTATAAATGTAATAAACTTGACTTGTTTTATTCTTTATAAATCTTGTTTGAGTTTTCTATTCCATGCTGAATTTCAGGTAGTCTTGTCAACTCTAATCTTGTAACACACAAGTATAGTGGGGTTTTTATAATCTCATTCTGTTCTGTTGAGCTCACAACCCACACACCAGTATAGTCTGCACTGTTATTCTCATAACACACACAAGAGTTGACAAATCTATTTGGTGAAACCAGGAAGAATGTCAGTAACTGTAATAAAAACTGAAGGCATTTAGTTAAGTTGAGTTTGTCCCATTCACCACACAGCACGATCAGATAAGGCGTTGCACCACTTGTTTATCATGTGCTATTTTAGAACACTAATGATTATAGTAAATAGAGACGTGACCAGTGATGATTTCAGACATTTCAGCTTGGAAAAAGGGGGGGGGGGGGGCGTTTCAGATTTTTACCCCCCCCTCCCGTGATATAGCTGAAAGAAACCTTGGACGTGTCTATCGTGAGTTTTTTTAACAAGGCAAAACATGACTATTTATTTATTTGTAAAAATCTAAAAATTACTCCATGACTTCTTTTCTAAAAAAAGAAAACAATAGGGCAATTTCTACTGCTTTTATGGTCAACTATTGTCTTGAGAAATTGATGAAAAAAATATTTGAAGACAACATTTGATGTGCCAGAAACTTATTTTTGTGATAAACAAGAATGTTAACATAATTAGTTTTCTCAAATGTGCTGGGTAATGGTGTGAATGTTGGGTACAAATTAATGCCCTTTCCTTCAATAAAAGTTATAAATTGTCAAGATTTTGTAGTTGGAATTAAATTAATCATAGTAATGTTCTTCCGTCGACTAGCGAGGACTACCTTTGCATTTTGGCCCAAAGTGCCTACATTAATTTATGTTTAGTCCCTTAAAAAATAGGTCAACCTATCCATATTTTGGAATATGTTAATCAGGGTCACCATAATAATATATTATATTATGATATTTCGGTATGGTAATTTTCAAAATGTTAAAGCAAACTATATCAGGTACAAACATTTTTAACTTTATTAACTATCTGTACATTTAAATGAAACAGTGTCTTGACAGATAGACACATTCATGCCCAGCCCAATGCGTTTAATATAGGCACAGGTAATTTGAAGGGTCACGGTTGTTATGTTGTTCAGTGCTCAATAAGACTGAATTTTCAGAAAAGTGGGATTACAAGATGAAACAGACCACTCAGACATGGAGATTTGCTTTTAGATTTTGTTTAAACACTATAAACTACTCGTCTTAAAAGCGTTTTCCAAAAATACATGTCAGAAGCTTGAGAAGATGGCGGGTAAATTTTGAGGGATCTTATATGATATAAAACAAATTGTTATTTATGTAGGAAAATATGAAATTTTCGTTTAAAATCTCCTTTAAAAAAAAAAAAAAAGCAAAGTGCTGTTTGGCCATTTACCAAAAACTTCAGTTCCGGGATGTGGAAAAGAGGGGGAGGGATGGAACATTTTATGATTATGATTAATTATGATACACATATCTGTGATACAGAAGTTGCTACAGCCTTCAAAATAGGTCTTTTGAGTCTTCTAAAATCTTTTTTTTCTTTTTAAATGTGTTACAAAATTTTCTGAAAATAGAATTTAAAATAAGAAACTGTTTTCTCTTGTTGACGAATTGATGGCACGGGAACATAAACAAAAAAAAAAGGATCATTCAAACATGTAATTGTAAAATATTCAATTATTACCACACAAATAAACAACTTATTTCAAACATGTAATCATTCAGAAAGGAAATCATGCAGGCATGTCACTATAGGAAGTACAATATTTAGTTTTTTTTTTCCACAATGGGTGGTTCTGAATCCCTCAGTTGGAGATAGGGTTTCAAAGGGAATTCGTTAAAATGTTCAGAAGGTTTAAATTATTTTGTTAATACACAGACTCAATATCTAGCTGTTGATAAAGATCCCTTAAACATTGTTCCAAAAAGTAAACCATGCAATTAAAATATTCAGATAAAAGCAATTTAAAGTATTTTATTGTACAAATATTGTACATTATTTACTATAGACCTTCGTAGACCAGAAAGTTTCAAATAAAATTCCAATACAACAATTCAATGTTCTTTTTATTTATTTATTTAGGCATTTTTATATAGCTTACCTTAAAGCTCTAACCGCTTTACAATTATTAAAACATGTAAACTAAGTAAAATAAAAATGAAAAACCAGAGACACTTGGATAGTAACTACTATACTATAGAAACAATTAAAATGGCTATAAAACGAGTACACTTTGGCCTAAACTACAGGATCAACCCGAGACAGAAAATGAGGCAGGGCAAGGAGGGTGGATCACAGGTCATAGGCGGACCTAAACAGATGGGTTTTAAGGGACTTTTTGAAAGTGGACGAGGTTTCACAATGACGGATGTGGAAGGGGAGCTGTTTCCAGAAGGTGAGCCCATGGAAGTAGAAGGAGCTTTCCCCGACACACAGACTATTAATTTTACACGGCAAATATATAGCGCTTGATGCCCAAGTAAGGAATATATGTTGTGTTTTAATAAGATTTATCTCATTCCTCCGCAACGGCAAATTAATTTTCGTTGAAATAAGAAAACTTTTCTGATAGATAAGCAGTTTTGTTGGTGCTGAGTTTGAGGCTAGCACCGATAGAAGCACTTGTGTCTTCACAAACATGCACAACAGAACCAAATACATTAAACGTTTACCTTAAACATAACTTTACATGACAACGAATATCATTATGAAACAGTTAACGTACACTTTCGTCACTGTTTTCAACACAAAACCATATGGGAATAGTTTATCATTGAGATTGTAGGCTACAATTTAATTCACTGCATGCTTATAATAATTCAAATAGAATCACCAGTGGCGCTACAGCCCTTGTAGGGCCATGACCTGCTCCACCACATCCTTCCATTCGGATCGATTCGTGGATGTCGGCCTCTGTGCGTGTATGTAAGAACTCCTCTATATCGTCAATCGTCTCAGTCTGATCGACCGGGGAGTCATCTGAGAGCCGTCTGCTCTTAAGTTGCTGCAGTAACTGACGGACATATTCTGATGAGGGTCTGAGATTACTCTCTTACGACCCCTGCTAGTTCATTGGCTACGAGCTCCAGCTCTTGAGCTGAGCCATATAACATTTTCCTCACTTAGGACTCACCGACCACCTTGGTCTCCTCTGAAACATCTAGTGAGGGATAGTCGATCAGCAGATGGGTTAGTGTTTTTGGGACCCGACTGCAATGCCGGCAGGTAGGGTCCCTATTGTTATCTAGCCTCCAGGATTATGTGCCGACAGGGCAGTGCACATCTGCGTCACTAGACTCTGCTGCCTGTGATTTAATCCCCACCATTGGTCTTTCCTGCTAGGGGTTGGCCAGTTAATGAAGACGCCTCTGGCGGTCGAGTTGTCTTAATGTTGCCTGTACCACCTCGTCCTGACATTGTCTGCCAGCCAGATTTTAATTCCCATGTAAGTTATCGGTACATCTGGCTGAGGCTGGGCAGCCCCGGGTTTCCCCATAGAGTCGACTTTTCCATTGCCACTGACGTTAATATGCCATGGGGTTAACTGCACAGACACTGATCATCCTAGTTCACTGACTAGAAGGTGCCATGGTGGGATGTTTATGATTAGAAGTTGTCATTGTGGGGTGTTTACGAATAGAAGGTGTCGTTGTGGGATTTTTGTGATGTTTATAACCTACGTGAAATTCAGTTACTTCCCTGACTATTGACCTGCATGCGGTCCTCTCATAAAACATTCTTCATGTGTGTGTAGACTTAGACCAAGCTTTGTACCAGTTCTTGCCGCAGAATTCCACATAGAAGTAAGTGTTACTATGAAGTTTGAATGTAGAAGCTGTATGGGCGTTTAAGTGAGTGGTGGGTGGCTGACGGATATATTTGTATTAGAGATTATACCTACTTATTTATATCATGGAAGAGCCACGGTAAGTAGAGGGCTACGTCGTAGTGTAGTGTTATCTAGTGTTATGTAGCGTAGTTGATTTCTATAATTAAAATATATATATCAGGAATAGTCACCTATTTTCTCATTTTATTTGAGACAATTAAGTGTGTAGCCATGATGATAGTAGACAGAAAACAACACCTAGCGACCACAGAAAGTAAGGAGAACAAGTCAGAATCATGGGTGGAGAGGAAGTAACAGGCAGCCATGACGCCACTGGTAACGAGGTATAGCGTTTTGTTTGTATAATAATTTAGAGTTTTGCTTGTATTGTAAATGTAACACAGATATTGAGTCTCCCAGACATGGGAGATGACCCAAGGTACAGCCTTGTGGGCAAGTAGGGATTTTCTCTTTTTTCTCAGGGACGGATCCCATCAAATTCCAATGTGCCTCATTCCATTCATTATTTTTATATTCCCTTTTCCAATATAGACGGACTTGTCTGGATTGTATACATCATCTCACTTGGGTGATCTTTTAGCAAGGGTATCCTGCAACACACTTGTAAACTGCTGCGTTTTTTCTGAGTTGTTTGAGCAGTAAATTTTAACTCATGGACGAAACTTCTTTTTGGCATGATGAACCGTTTGGCCTTAATCATATTGGCTGCTACGAGAGAATGGTCCTTGTCACAGTCGGCACTATGGTATCTGCGGGTGTGAAATACACTGGCTAGCCCCACGCGCCTAGTGATGACAAGGTACAGCTGATGTCAGTGATGAGAACACGGGTGTCGCCATGACACCAGTTGGATTTTGTATTAGATATATATATTATATGCATAATTTTATTTTAGCATCGGATCGTAATGAACAAAGTTTTCAAAATCTGAAAGAGAAATTCGTATCAATCAAAACTTAGACGTGGCTGAAAGCTGTAATCTTTATTGAGTCAGAAGTTGGTGAAGTGATGCATTAAATTTGTAATATATTAATATTATCATCTTTAAATTCGACCATGCTAAAACACTTCTGAGAGAGCTGCTTTGGCTTCCGGTCCGCGCTCGCTTAGAGTACAAATTTGCAACTCTGTGCTACCACTGCTTGCATGACCTGGCGCCGTCCTATTTCAAAGCTGTCGTGATCCCTTATGTACCACTAGTTCACACCGTTTATCCGATTGTGGCAAACTCTGGATACCGCGAGTCCTCCTTGAGACCTACGGACGGCGCACTTTCGGTTTTGCTCCCAAGAATCTGGAACGTTCTCATTTGTACTGATAATTTTGATGCACCTTGTTACCGCTATCAGTTTTATTGTAGACTTTTGAAAGTGAATTTACTCACCAAATTTGCACGTGCACATATTTTGGAATTTGTGACTGCAAAAGTTTGCCAGCTTGGGTAATAATCTGACCACAATCCTATTTTAACAACACAATTTTCAAATATTTACTAACCTACACTAAATGCTGAGATTTTTATCCCTTGGGAACATTTGAATAGCAATAAATACAATTGATAATGTTGAATGGCAGCTAATTATTTGTGTGTGTTTATTTGAAACACCTTATCACCTTACAGAAATTGTTAGAAATTTAACAATGGCCACTTTGAAAAAGCCTTGAAGCAGCAAGGGCTCTGAAAATTGATAAAGTTTGTGAATCATTGTTTGAGATTAAATATTTAAGAAAACCCATCAAACTGCAAGTACATTTACAATAGTGCAAAGGGCGTATTCCTGAATTTCAGAACAGTGAAACATGAATACGGACTGATGAGACGCATCAGTAGGCCTAAGACTAGGGCACTGATCTAGTGACACATAAAACCACCCAACCATGACAAGAAATGGTGCAGTGTTCGGCGCGTTGATTCTCTAACACTCACTTTAATTTTAAAAAAACGGAAATACATCGTATTTATTTTCTGTATTCAGGTCATCATAAATGGAAATAAATCTCTCTAACGCCATTCAGGTCATCATCAAAGGAAAGAAATATGAAAGCAAAGTACTCTCTACTGCCATTCAGGACATCAAGAATGGAAAGCAAAGTATATACTGCCATTCAGGACATCCAGAATGGAATGCAATGTCTTTGCTGCCATTCAGGACATCAAGAATGGAAAGCAATGTCTCTATTGCCACTCAGGACATTCAAGGGGAAAAAAAATCTCTACTGCCATTCTATGAACACTTCATCAGAGTTGTCAGCTTCTTCAATTCACTTCAGGGGCGTAACAAGAGTGTTTGGCGCCCGGGGACAAGATTCAATTTAAAGCGCCTAAATTCCTTTGTTCAAGTCTCAAAACCTTTATTTTTATAAATAAAATAATATCAAGGCCCATTTTCGCGCCACTAACTAGTCTGGCGCCCAGGGATATCAGTCCCCCTTGCCCTCCTCTTAGGTACGCCCCTTGTTCACTTCTAGTTTTAATAGTTTTTCCCTTTTAATATGCCTATGCATTTGGTCTCAGTAAAAGGAAATATGCAGAATTTAGCCACTGTTTGATAATCGTATGTAGAAATTGTTGACAAAAAATTTGTATATAATTTCTAAAATCCTTTTCGTTGCATTGAGCCAAATAAGTGGCCCTGCATCTGTATAGAAAAAAGTGTCAAAGGGGCAAATTGCACCCTCTCTACGCCAGAAGAAATGGGCCCCTGTCGGTACAATGTAAATCTAGGGACC
The DNA here is from genome assembly GCA_964033795.1 of Lymnaea stagnalis. Lineage (NCBI taxonomy): Eukaryota > Metazoa > Mollusca > Gastropoda > Lymnaeidae > Lymnaea > Lymnaea stagnalis. Next base: position 2,264,523 of record CAXITT010000018.1, read on the forward strand.
ACAATGTCCCATTTCATGAAATCTAATTGAAACAGTATGTTGTAGAATGGCCTGATATTGACATACTTGTTTAAATGAAGTTAGTTAAATAAACCATGTCATAATAAAGTTGCAATGCCTGATATTGACATACTTGTTTAAATGAAGTTAGTTAAATAAACCATGTCATAATAAAGTTGCAATGCCTTAGGCAAAATATACTAACCCGCATCAGTCGTGTCAATATCTTCTTACACTTGCAGTATAACATTCCAACATGTTCTGGGAAGAAAGTTTATTTTGAATTTGCTGCATAATTAAAATTATTTGTGATTATTTTATATCATGTAAATTAAGACTAAGTCCTTCTGTACATCGTTTATTTGGTGTTTATGTAATTTGACAGATGTAATGACATGCATAAAGAGTTGAAGCCCCATCAAAATGACCCGCGAAGTCGTCTGTGTTGACCGGCCCTGCTAGTTATTCCCCTTATCAAAAAATGTCATGTGGATCATTTATTTTATTTTTAGTAGTTCAATTTATTTAATAAATGTTAAAAAGAGTTAAATGTCCTATTAGACTTGGCTCTTAAGATGATCTTATCGATTTTACATACGATAACACTATTTCTGAAACAGATTTACTTATGGAACGAAATACATTAATTTGGAGCAATTGTTCTTAGAGATGGCAAATGATAATCCACACCCTATAGTAAGTATCAATTCTTCATCAAATTTATTATACCCTGTGCTGAAATCCCATTGTCACCAAGTTCGTCTCAGTCTGAACATATACCATGCTAATAGCAAATAAACATAAGTTATTAAAAAACCAACAACTGTAAATGTTAAAATGTCTTTTAAAAATGACATTCAAGAACTACTACATGTATATAATGAATCATTTTAAAAGTTTAACTAGATTTAAAAATAAAAGAAACAAAACACGAATATAGTTGCAGCAATAACAGTTCTATGTGTGTGTGTATATATGTTTACTATAAATATATATGTGTGTGTAAGTGGGTAAATTTATCAGATTGAGTAAAATAGACTTAAGGTAGATATTGGGATAAAGTATACTGATTACATTAACCATACTGAGAAATGTAAGAGCAATGGCAATGTCTTTGGAGACATATGTTACACCCTTCAAATATTTAGTGTATCGCCAAATTTGTTTAAGATCGCTAACTTTCGAACGGCCTTCTCACTTGCTGCGTGACGTCCTATATGTGCGACACACTTTCCTTCCAGGTACGCTGACGACGTCGTACGCTAGCTAAACTGACATCTCCTGGTTAGAGTGAACGTTCTGTGAAAACATGGGAGGTTATCAAAATCAAGGATAGTAATCGAAATCAAGGGAAGTAATCAAAATCAAGAGGAGTAAGGACTAAGGACTAAGTTCTTGGAAAATAAATTGAATATTATGAAATAATTATTTTATGTAACATATATTTACTTGACTACGTAGAGCGTAACTCAGACTGTAGGTAATCTGTTTGTTTGGTCCTTCATGATTGTCATTAGCCCTGATTCCTCTGATTGAAATGCTAGTTACACTCACAGGGGTTAACTGAAAAATCGAAATGCTAGAGTTTAAACATTGTTTGTTACGTATCAAACCACATGATATGGATTATTGTATTTTAAATTATTTATTAATACCAATTGTTTGTATTATTGTTAATATATTTGAGGGTTTAACAGAGCAGTATTTACCTTTGTAACATGTAACTTAGTAACGTTTGAATGAAGATATAATGTCAACTATTGTCAATTTTATCAATCCCATCGGTTACCTCATTCAGAGTCACTGTGTATGGCGCAGTCACAAACTGTGGTCTGGTGTCATTGACATTTGTTGTAACCATCTTTTGGAGCTCATTCTAAATGGTGTTATATCGACAAACATGATAAATAGAAATACATTTTTAAACAATAAAAACGTATTTGGTTGCAGTGAATTTTCAAATCCTGTCTAGAAAGAAAGAGAATAATAGAGATTCGTAATATACACATGGTTTAGAATGTACTTTTCAATATTGCAATATCTGACCTAAATCTTAGTATTAATGAGTCGTAAACATTATATAAACAATAAAAAAGGATGTCTTGCTGGATGGGATTAACCATAGGAATAAGTTATCTTAAAAAAAGCATAAAATTTAAAAAAATGATGATGTGTTGCGAATGTATAAAGTTGTTACAATATTGTCATCATGTTTTGTTTTGTAACAAATAATTTTTTTCCCGTTAAAAATGAAAGTTTTAATTTTATTTTTTCTAAATTAAATAAAAAATATGATTAGATGAACGTAAGAATTTAATAGACAAATTTTCAAAGCTCTGGGAAAATAAATTAGTATTTCTTGTAAAGATTTTATTATGTGTAAGATATATTTACTTGACTTGGTGCAATGTAACTCAGACTGTAGATAATCTGTTTGTTTGGTCCTTCTTCATTGTCATTAGCACTGATTCCTCTGTTGGAAATGATAGTTACACTCACTGGAGTTAGCTGAAAAATTGAAATGGTAGAGTTTAATACAATAAAACGCATCGAATCCCGTCATATGGATTATTTTAATGTTAAGTCTTAAAAAATCCCAATTTTTAGGATTATTGTTAATATATTTGAGGTTTAATCATCTCAAAAAGCATGATTACCTTATCCATTTTATAAGTTAGTAACATTTGAATTAAGAACTTATGTAATATCTGCATCACTATCGTATCTCTCCCATCTTTTACCTCATTCAGTGTCACTGTGTATGGCGCAGTCACAAACTGTGGTGTGGTTTCATATGATATCTGAATAGTGTTATATAGACAATCATGATAAATTGAAATAAATTGCGATATAAATTGGGCCTCCTGACTTCACGAGGCTAGGGCCCCCTAAACATCTCAATACACATCGATATAGATGGGATTACTAGGATTTGAAAAGTGTTAAAATTGATGGTATAATCTCGGAGCACTTTTGAAATCCTCTGAGAATCATCGCTTCTATGCTTGCTAATTTTTAAAACTTGCTGTGTCGTTTAGAGCAGGGATTACCAACCTGGGGGGTTAAAGGTTGCATTTCAATGGTGCTAGGCAAAGTGATTATAAGTAGGCTTACCATAATTTTAACGGTTACAAAAGGACCTATGGTTTGACCACGTATCATTGGCGTACTTAAGGAAGCGAAGTGTGTGACCTCTCGGGCAGTATTTTATTGATGTCCATCAACAAAATAGTTACATAATAGATCTGTGTTTGGGGGAAATATTTTGGGAGTTCACCGGGTTGCATTTAGTCAATGGACGGAACTGTGTGTTACACAGAGTCTGAAAAGCCACATCGAGTTTGTTTGGTATTGGGATGAGAAAGACTATTCACATTTTTCAATAGTCTTTATTCTTTTTGTTTGAAATCTCTTTAAAGCTTAATAAGGGGAAACATTTCCAATAGGCTTAACAATGACATGTGGACGTAGTCATAAATAAACTCACGGTAGTACAGAACTTAGAACTTGACATTCTTGGTAAAATAATTCATACTAGATAAAGCCCGCCAAACATTGGCCGCATGAACTTCCCATCTCGTAAAGTTACTTGACAAAACATGAACTCAAGTAACGCACATTTAAGAATCCCAATATTTGCTACACCCCTTCCCCCATGGTACGTCACTGCACACTTTTTAGTTCACGCCCATGAACTATATTAATATTCTCATGTCCAAACCAGTTTTAAACCGAATATTTTTTACACAATAATTAAATTGAGACGATTTCATTTCCGAAAAGAAAATATTACGCACCAAACGCAATTGCGTTATTTAAAAAAAAATATTTAGCGTAGTTACCGGGAATTATATTTTGCGCGTTAGTGAACTCATTATTTAACCACACTCTGGCGTATCTATATATAGCCTGCGTGGTGGTGTTGGACCTTTGCTGGCGAATTATATATATATAGATATATTGGATGCGACACGTTCTAAACTAATTCGAGGGGGTTCATAATATTGAAAAGGTTTGGGAAACCCCGGTTTAGAGGTTCGAACCAAGCATTGGTTAGCATGAAAAGTCCACCACTCCACTTGCCTCTTAACACACTAAATTATTTGAGAGGAATTGTGGGTTGTCCCATCCAGAGTATATTATATAAGGCAATATTGGGCGCTGAGGTACATCGAATTAATTTTACATTTATTCGTTCAATCATTCGTGGTATTCAACTAGTCGCACCACCAATCCATGAAAGTAATCTGTCATTACAGTTCTTATAGACCTTGTGTTGCGCTACTCTGGAACAATAATGTAAATACATCTCTTGCACTGTAAGGTTGTTAGCACACATTCCTCAGGATTTGACAGTATACATTGACTCAGCCCTGAACGTGAGGTTTTGTTCCTGAGCCCAGCGGTTCTCAACCTTCTTTACCACGGCTAACTTTGAAATTATATTGATTTCTGTGACCCCCTTAGTGTTATTAAAAAAACATCTTATTTATATTCGCAAAGTCCTTTTTGCACCAACATTTTTTTTCTTAAAGTCAAATATTTATTGTGTGGCTCCACAAAAGAGGTGGGCGTGGCATTAAGGAACGTCAGATTTATTCCACCGCCATGACAGTAAGTAGATTTTAAATGACTTCTATCGTTGATTTTCAAAATTTAATTTATATGAAGACTGTTGAGTTGGGACAAGGGTTTGCATTTAATTAGACACAATTTCTTCTTAGCTAATTAAATTAATGCATTAAAAAAAATTAATTTTGGAGTCTCAGCTTTATATTTGTAGAAATAAAACATTTAAAAATAAATTAAATTCTATTTAACATTTATATAACTTACATCTGGAAAAATCCCGGTTTTCATTGTCACATCATCATGTTTGGTTTCTGGATTAAATTGATGATTAAAATTAAATATACTCGTCTCCTGTAACACCATGACCTACGCACTTAGTAATGAGATATAATAGGTCAAATCCATATGTCAACATAGAATTGTTACAAAGGGTATCTGAATAAAAACATGTTTTGTAATCATTGGATGGGGAAAATGTAAACAATATACAAAATGTGGATTTTTTATTTGGATATAGCAATGCAATGTAAAACTACTTTGGGGCCATCCATAAGTGACGACACGCGAATTTTTCCGATTTTTGACCCCCCTTCCCCCTTTATCACAAATCGTCACAAAAAGTTAGAACCCCCCCCCCCCCTCAAATATAACGTCATAAAATATAACGTCATAAAACTTGTTCACCCCCTTCCCTTATAAAAAAATGTCAACCTGTGTCCACTATTGTCCTTTACAAACCCTTAAGAAATTAACCTCCCGTGGATATCAAATTACTGCACCCGTGACAGAAATATTTCACTAGATCAGTGGTTCTTAACCTGGGATAAAAGTACCTCCCTTGCCCTAGGGTGCGGAAGACCAGAAAATTGTACTTGCTGCCATTGCTAGTTGTTGCTGCTTTAAAGAAAAAAAAATCATTTGTATGCATTTTGATAAGCAACAGTGTTTTTCTGGTGAATTGTTTTGCTCATTGCTTGTATTGGTAATTTTCTCCTACCACCTTTTTCCGTTTACCAACGGTATCCTTCGCCCGGAGGAAGCCCGACCCTGTTTGGATCCCAATACCGGTGTAATCCCGTTTCATGGAAGGACTCCCGGTGGTATCCCGATGGAAACTGATCCCGGTTGATCCCGTCTCCTGGTGGGGTCCCGATCCCGTTGAGATAATGATCCCATTAGCACCCCGATCCCGTTCCCTGTGACATCCCGTTTCTCGGTGGGATCCTCTTCGCCGATGAGATCTTGTTACCAGTGGGTTCCAACTTACTGTTGGATCTTGTTTCTTTTTAGGATCTATCTGACGACACATTGCTTAAGGCCTCCTTGTTACAAAAATGCGACCCCCCCCCCCCTGTTTTTTTTTTTTAGATTCGTGACGTCATTTATGGATGGCCCCTTTTTGTCCTTATTAAGAATCCATATATTCATTGTAGTATGATCTATAAAAAAATTAATTTTTAAAAATAAAATGGATTTCAATTTGAAATAAACACCTGGACCAGAAAACCATTTACTCCTATCACAAATACAGAATTTATTTTTTGTACGGTAGCTGATAATTACAGAAATATATTTTTAATAGTTGAAAATGTTTTTGTCTGTCAAATAAAATCTAGCAAATACTTATTTTGATCACTTCATGCCTTAAGACAAATCAGACATTGTAACTGCTGCTTGTATTTCTATAACTAACGAATGTTTACCTGTTTGTACAGCAGAAGTGTTTACACAGAACAGAAGTCCCAACAGACTGAGTGTAACCATGGGAGACAGAACACCGTTTGGCTTCATGACTGCTTGTCTTTAACAACCTATTTAACAGTTGTGATCAAAACATAGACATAATAACTATTATGGTAAAGGTATAAATAGGGAGATTACTCACTAAAACAATTAATATGTTCAACAGCCGAAGAAACAACACACATGTAAACGCCTACATACGAGATAACTCAAACTTACAATTGCATAACTTTAACTTTAACGCGACTGATAAAATAATACAAACTATTGGAGTTAGAAATCTTCTCCGGCTCGCAGCTGAATCTTCCTATCTCGTTACACGGCGTTGAAAAGCATGATTGTTTCTGAACACAATCTGGTTTAAATTTGTTTATGATGAAAATGTATTTGGTTTTGGCGAATTCTCGAATCCTGTCTAGAGAACACGAACTCAAGCTGCGATTCTTAATATACGCATCGTTTCGAATGTACTTTTACATATTGCAATATCTGACCTAAATCTGAACAAAAGGCAGCCGTATACATTATATAAACAATAAAAAAGGATGTTTTTCTGGCTGTGCCCAGCCAAGCGAGTCAGTTATCTTAAAAACTTCATGAAGTAAAATAAGGATGTCGTATGTTTTTGGGTTGTGATGTTAAAGTTGAAATGATACAATGTAAGTTTTAAAGTGTGTGGAAACTATGGCAGTGGCGCATCCAGGAGATGGGTTTGGCATTAGATGCAACGTGAGTTATTTACTTGAAAGAGGTTTGCATCAGGCGGATGTTGTAGTATACATTTTCAGATAGGAAGAAACGAATTCAATTACGTTTTTTTAATGTATAGGTCTATAACAATATAAATACAGGATGGTATCAAAATGCTGCAGGCGTGTGTATCCATCTTCCGCTAGGATGTCAAGTCAGATCATTAGTAGGGCCGTTCCAGGATAGGTTCTATAACTCAAAGGAAATTCAACTTTAATTTAAGAGTCACTTAGTACATACAATTTTTAACATCAATCTACCATCAGGCCACTTGATGAAAACGGAAATGCCGCAAGTTTAAGACACACTGACTATTAATTTTACACTGCAAAAATATAGCGCTTGATGCCCAAGTAAGGAATATATAGGTTGTGTTTTTTGTAATATCGATCTCATTCCTCCGCAACTGCAAATTAATTTTCGTTGAAATAAGAAAACTTTTCTGATGGATAAGCAATGTTGTTGGTGCTGATTTGAGGCTAGCACCGATAGAAGCACTTTTGTCTTCACAAATATGCACAACAGAACCAAATACAGGGTGGGCCAATAAAAGTGAGACAATTTCGTAGCGTAATATTTTACGAGATGTTCTCACTTTTTTTGGCCCACCCAGTACATTAAACGTTTACCTTAAACACGACTTTTCATGACAATGAATATCATTATGAAACAGCAAACGTAAAATTTCGTCACTGTTTTCAACACATAACTACATGGGAATAGTTTATCATTGAGATTGTAGGCTTCAATTTAATTCACTGCATCCGTTATAGTATTTCAAATATAATCATCAGTGTAGGCCCCTGGCATGCACCGCCACACCCTTATATTCGGATCTATTCTTGGATTTTCGCCTCTGTGCATGTGTGTGGGTCCTCTTCTATATCGTCAATCCGTCGTAGTCTTATCGACCAGAGAGCCGTCTGCCCTTAAGTTACTGCACTGACTGAACGACGTATTCTGGTGAGGCTATGAGATTAACGATAAACGATCTTACTAGCTGCCGTCCATGGTTTGCCTTGTAAAAGTTATGTGGTGGGGTGGGTGAATAAACATTGCTGTTCTTTATTTCATAAATGTATTTATTTTAATGTCATGATTATTTCTCATTTGATAATATTGCTATGTACAGCGCGGTGAGCCCAGCCCTAGGCTGGGGTACAGCGCTATATAAGACCTCTTATTATTTTTACTGTTTTTTGACCACTGTTAGTTCATTTTCTACTAGCTCCACCTATTGAGCTGAGCCATATAAAATTTTCCTCGCTTAGGACTCACCCACCGCCTTGGCCTCCCCTGGAACATCTAGTGAGGGATGTTCGGTTTACAGATGCGTTACTGTTTTCGGGACCAGGCTGCAATGCCGGCAGGTAGGGTCCCCATTGTTATCTAGCCTCCAGAAGTATGTACCGATGGGGCAGTGCGCATCTGCGTCACTAGACTAGACTCTGCTGCCTGCGACCTAACACCCATCATGAGTCCTGTCTGCTAGAAGTTGAAAAGTTAGCAAAGAAACCTCTGGCGGTCGTATTGTCTGACCCTTTCATGTACCATTTCATTCTGAAATGGTCTGTCAGCCAGTTTCTAATTCCCAAGTAAGCATCTGGTTCATCTGACTGAGTCTGGGCAGCCCCGGTTTTCCCAAGAGAGTTGGCTTTTTCATTGCCACTGACGTTAATATGCCATGGGATCCACTGTACAGTCACTGGTCCTCCTAGTTCACCGATATTACAAACGTCAGCTATGATAGCGTACACTAAATGCGTGGTACCTTTTCTCTGTTCCAAAATCTCGAGTGCAGATCTTGAGTCTGAGTAGACAATCACATCGAGCCTCTCAAGCTGCCACCCCTTCAATGTGTGATATACACACATGTTATGACTAGAAGATGCCATGGTGGGATGTTTGTGACTAGCAGATGCCATGGTGGGATGTTTGTGACTAGAAGGTGCCATGGTGGGGTGTTTGTGACTAGAAGATGCCATGGTGGGATGTTTGTGACTAGAAGATGCCATGGTGGGATGTTTGTGACTAGAAGGTGCCATGATGGGGTGTTTGTGACTAGAAGGTGTCATGGTGGGATGTTTGTGACTAGAATATGCCATGGTGGGATGTTTGGGACTAGAAGGTGCCATGGTGGGGTGTTTGTGACTAGAAGGTGTCATGGTGCGGTTTTTGTGACTAGAAGGTGTCATGGTGGGGTGTTTGTGACTAGAAGGTGTCATGGTGGGATGTTCGTGACTAGAAGGTGTCATGGTGGGATGTTTTGCGAGGCAAACTGTTTCATAATTTAGGTGCTTTAGCTTCAAAAGAGCGCCCTCCGTATGACTTCTTTCTGTGTCCGTCCACACTGGGAACCCTCAGTAAGGACGGTGTTATAATCTATTAATGTACACTGCGTAATTTCATCTCATCCAGTTCCATTCCATGATTCTAGGTTGCGTTGATCCTCGATTTCTAATGACCTTTTTGAATTTGACGCCCACTTTCTATGTTGGGTGTCCATTTCTAACAGATGTTCTAATAGTTCTATACCGTAGCTAAGTTCACCTAAGAATGCTTTTCTTCGATTTGTATTGTATAATGTGCTGTTTGTTCTTATTCTTAAATTTATTTTTGACTTTGATTCATGTTTTATACTTACCTAGATAATCTTCATCGCACTCTCTAATAACATTAAATATTTCCGAAAACCATTAAACATTTATTTTAATATCTTTTCCTTTTTGTGTTACTCTGTTCAGTGCAAATGACATGTGGGAATAGAACTGATACCAGAAGAGCATGATGTTTATTGCCTGGACAAGTTACGGATTCTCATAATGATGTAATTTGTAATGCAAGACAATTCCCCCCCCCCCCCCCCCACCCTTTTACGTTCTTGGACTGGTGACTGATATATAATTATTACCTTCACCCTTACACGAACACCTATACTAATACTATAATTTAAAAAAAAAAAAACTTCATGCTTGTGATTTCTAATTTCTAATGGATGAAAATAGATTTGAAGAAATATTTGACGAACCGCCGAGACATAAATGAAATACAAATATTTGCATCGTATTTTGTGTCTTACTATAATATAACATTTATACAGTTATAATTATATAACATTACATAGTGGGAAACAAACAACTTGAAAGAAAGACAAATCTTGAGCTATTTGAAACAAAACAATTTTTTTTTAAACTTCTGCCTGCTAGTTGATGGAATAGTTTATCTTTATTTTCTGTACTAAATTAACCTGTAAAGAGGACTTACCTGTTAAAGGGGGACAATATTGCACATTTAATATTTTCTCCTTGCTGCATTGCATTTTACAACATCCAAACAGCTGGTGTTTTTTTTTGACCAGTTGAGTCCATCTTATTTCTCTAGTGTAAAATGTCCATCTTATTTCTCTGGTGTAAAATGTCCATCTTATTTCTCTAGTATAAAATGTCCATCTTATTTCTCTGGTGTAAAATGTCTATTTCTCTAGTATAAAATTTCCATCCAATATTATTCTTTACTAAGGAATAAAGGGTTGCTACTTCCATTACAGGAAGAAATAGCAGAAGATGGCGAAATAGCCCTACCTGAGATTGCAAATAAATGGTTTCATCTGAAACCAAATAATTTCACCAGATTAGTCATATCAAGTATTAAAAGATTTGAGCTTTTGAAATCTGTGGCTTTCAAATGTAGTTGGCCAGATCAAAATCATTTTTCGATGCAGATCATGAGATCAAATTAGAGTCCCCGGCAGACATGACACGCTGATGTCATAAACGTTTTTAATAGAAATTAAAAGTAACGACAAGCAAACTTTTAGAGTCGATGAAAGGGACATAAGCAAGCTAATACAATTAATTACTGGCATTTCACTCGACAGGTCTTTAAGTCATCCTAACCTGTCCGCAAATTAGGACGCACGCCATTTCTTGGCCCGGTACATTCTACTTCTACCACGGGCAAAGACAGATTGTCTTGACCTGACATAAGCCCGTGTCCCACTCTCTTTCGTGTGTATTTAGTGGCCAAAGAGATAATGAAGAAATTATCTGTGTTCTAACTGGATCAGATGAAGCATCATATTATTATCATTAAAAGTACGACAGCCCAATGGAGGACTCTTGCCAGGGGCGTCATTTCGGGGCGGGGGGCCAACACCAAAACTTGGTCGGCTTGTTGTTTATTACGGGAGGCGCCACAGTACATAGCTATTTATTAAATGAACCTGCAAATATTTGCCCCCCTCCCTGGCCCAACCCAAATGATGTCCCTGACTCTGGCCTGCGTTGCATCACATCCTTCCACTAAGGCATTTCGCCAGCATGCAGAGAATTCAGTTGAATTCCGACTCCACCTCATTTATCTACCTAATCTACCAATAAGGCATCTGCCCATTAGTCTGTCTGTATAATAATACGATACGTTCACTCCTGTGTAAAAGGCATCTTATTCTTACCGTGAAGTCCTTAAAATTACAACGAAACTATGGTTGGATACCTTACAAATAAGTGATATGTTTCTTATTTGGTCCCAGAGTCCAGCCATCATTAACCTGTATAGGTAAGTAGATCTTTCTGGTGACTTTTCTTTCCCTTTAGACTTAGAGCATGCGATGGCTAACTTTATGAGAGTAGGCATCAGATAAATAAAAAATAAAAATAACGACCAAACGTTGAAATAAATGGCGTATTGACTCATTGCTTCAGTGTCCTTCAGAATGCTGTATTAAACAATCTCCTCGTCGGGTACATCCCTTTTTTCTTAAAAGTTTGATAATAAATGGCATTTTAACAATGAGTGCAACTACAATGCAAGAATAAACAATAAATACGTTTATAAATAAAATATTTTGGTTATTATTTTTTTTTTAAAAGGTTATAGCTTAAATCAGCTATTGAAACCATTTGTTGAGACTTTGTTACTTTGTGGCAAACATTTTTCTAAAATAGTTTTGATTCCACAATTTCTGGAACTTTGGAGATTTAATATACTGGCTAATTACTAAGTTAATTGAAATAAGATAAATTATTCATGCTTTATAGAGGGCTTTTTGGAATTTTCTTTGCGACACAAATGTTAGGGAGACAACCCAGTTCTTGCGACACAAATTATGTTTGGGAGACAACCTTTCGTGGCACGCCATCAAGTTACAATAAAGATTTTAAAAAAAAACAATAAAAATAAGAACGTTAATGGTGAGCTTTTAAAATGTCACTTCAATCTTGACATCTCGTTAAGCGCATGATTAGTCAATTGTAGTTACTAATAGTCCAAACATTATTTTTAGTACCTGTATAAGTATACGTTATCAAAATTTCGCCTGTGGATCAACTTAATAAAAAAAAAAAATTGATAATTTTATAATGCAAACTTTAATATAAAAATTAAAAAAACAAAATATTATAAAATTTATTTTACCGAAAAATTTGGAGCGAAAGGTAGACGCTCTGTCGGTAGGCCAAGCCACTTTAAATCTTAAGATTATTATATATAATAATTATTAATAATATTATTATGTTTTCATTTATGAAAATTTTTCCTTTCAATGATTTCAATTGCATCTGGTGTTTTTCATTAAAACTTATGAGAGATGTTTCAGTCTGTAAATTATGTCTAATTTATGTGTGCAGCCTCATGTAACTAGTCTCCGTCCTTCTCTTTTTTTTCTCCCCCCCCCCTCTCTCTCTCTCTCTCTATAATATATATATATATATATAGTGTCTCTAATTTAGGTAGAATGCTCCAACGAAACTAATTTAGAAAAAAATTGGGGGAATGGGGCGCCTTGATTTTTTGTATAAGACGCTTACTGCCAACAAGGACCAGACACTTAATCTGATGAATGGCCTATTTACTATTTTTGAAAACAAACAATAATAGGATCTAAATAATACCAATATTTTTAGAATCGTTATTTGCACCCAAGATTGTGCAGTGTTTTTGTAATATAATAATAATAAAGTTTATTTGAAAAATCACGCTTCATCCCCAAGGCTCATTTCATTTTATCGGATAAGTTTTATGTATCTTTCTAACCATTTTCTCTATTATCGAACCATTTTTAATATTTAACAGCTTTATCTTTAATTATTTCATTTAGTTTTTTTGAAGTGTTTATATGGCTATATTTTTAAGTGGTATAAATAATTATTCTGAAATATGATAATTAAATATTTAGATATTACATTTTTTTTATAACTCTCTGCCGTGTAGGCTACGTCATTTGAAGTTGTTATTTACATTGTACATTGTTTTCAGTTTTGAGCTTTGTTTAGTTTAGCAGATCATGTTCCAAAAATATCCGCACCCTATGAATATGAAATTTAGGAGCCTTCAAATCTAATCCTAATTCTTTGTTTATTTTAAGATAGCTTTAAGAAAAATTAAGGTTGGATTGTATAGAAGGCTCAGTCAGATTTTGAAGTTTCTTATGAGGATCACCAATTACAAGAAAATTCATGATAGAAAAACCATTGTCCTCTGCTACTAATTTTCATCCTCAATGCGAACATTCCCAGTTTTAGAATTCTTAAAAGTACACTGAAACTACTCAATCCGTGTGTACTTACAACAATTAATTAATACACCTAAATATGTTTTACACAGTTTCGAAGTGCATGAGTTCAACTGTGCTTGTTGAAACCTTTAGAGGAGAACGAATGTGATTAACAAGTGTAACTGATTTGTAAACAATGAATTTAATTAACAAGTGTAACTAATATGAAAATGAGGAGAATATAGAGAAATATTGGAGAACTGTGAAAGACAAGTCATCCTGCATAAATTTGACTCTAATTTCATGCAGTGAGTCGAGTAGATTTGCTATTTATTACCAAAAAGTGATGTGGGCATGTATCTTCTGCAGTTATTTAATTAAAAATTGAGACATTTCTTAAATATTTAGTTGATGAATAAGCTACACTGTTCAGAGAATTTAGATTTTTTTTTGTGTGTTAATGACATTCAGTTTGTTGAATACCCCTATCTTTTAGACATCTTTGGAAATGATTCATTCAGTTAAGCATTCATCATAATCAACTTGAAAGCACCAACACAATACCCAGTATTTCAATCATGTTTAAAGTATTTTCCACAAAAAATAAAGACAAAATTATGTATATCATAAACCGTTTCAGTTTAAATTCAGATTTATTTATAGATGTACTTATACATTGCTTGATACATGCCGTAATAAGTCAGAATTGATCCTGAAAAAGCAAAGGAAATGTATAATTGTTTGTTAATGTTCAATGAGAAGGTCTATAATCGTAGGGTGTATTATAAACTTAAATGTAAATTAAGAATTACCAGAACTAAAAAATATAAACATATTGCAGCTTTTATGTGCTATTCAGTCATTCTATAATTATGAAATGTGCAATAATAATAATATTGTTCATATTTTGTTCTAAAGCTAATATTTTGTAAATTTTTAAGCAGTTACCCTATGTCTTTAGAAATTTTAAGAAACCTAAGATGCTTTTTTTACTCACAAGGTTTGGTTCCATTTGTCCAACTTGAAAAGATACCGCCATCGTTTCGTTCAGGAATATTAAGAAAAGTAAAAAACTATTCCTACATCTCATGTAGGCTGTTAATATTCGCACTGACTTGAACTTTCGCTTTCGAGCAATAATGTATAAATATTGTAGACCGCATGCTTTTTAACTTATCTTGGTATTAAAAAATTGCCTTAAATTTAACTGCAAAACATATTTAAGATTTATAAATCTAAATGACGTTTTAAAAAAATGAATCGAGAAAATCCTATATTTAGAGAGCTTTTGAATAATGATTCACAGATGATTGGTATCAAACAGAATAATATTACATCATCCCATCAGCAAAATGCCCCACTAAGAACCAAAGATAACTATAAAGAAAACAGAAAAAGGAAGAGCCTAATTGTACGTCCCTTCTCCACACACCTACCCCTTTATAGCGTATACCACCGGGATAAATTCTTAAGGGTTTGAGAGTATATATTTACGAACATTATTAAAGCTATCATTTTTAAATTCCTTGGTCTGCTAGTGGCAGGGGCGAAAAGGCTGCCAAGATATACTCCGTTTAATGTAGCGTTTTGTTTCTGCACCAAAGGTTTGCAAAGGATAAAACTTTAAATCCATCAGTGGTAGTTGTAATCATGGGCCCTAATAACAAGCACGATCTGCCTGTTGCTTACCCAATTATTGAGCAAAGAATTTTCACTACCGGGTATATCCGAGGTATTAAACATGGGTTAGAACAGTCAGCTGTTCCAGACAAATACACATATGCTGTCAAGCTGCATAAATTGCAATGGCTAATAAAACTATCAGGTTAAGTATAAGCCAAAATAAAATCCCCACACTCGAACACACAATAAAAGCCTCACAAATATTCCAACTAAAGGTTTTATCCAAATTCAAACTAAAATTAAGACCTAAATATAATTTATATATATAAATTTAACTAAATGCCCTTGCACACCCCTTACATGCAATTTGTTGAAAACTGGATTTGTTCAATTTTATAAGAGTGGTTATGTTCACTTGAGCATTCGCTGAATGTTGCCCGATCTGTTAATGCAAATAAACAATGTGATTTTAGAAAAATATTTCATATTAAACAAATTCTTTTTAAAAAAGTCATGGAGCGTAAACGTTTGTTAGTTTACTAAAATTTAAAAAAATTTAAGGTTTTGTAATGATGCTAACCAAAACAACGAAGATTAAGGAGATTTTTTTTCTCCTTTCAGGAAATGTCAAATCTAAAAAATCCTAATTATATAATAAAACTTAAATTTTAAATTTAGTTTTGTCTTTGATTTTAAGTAACCACTTCATAAAAAGTCACTTCCCATTTTCATAAATGTAATTCAATGTAAACTTTAAAACATAATTACACTGATGTTAATACACCATTATATCATTTTTATAAATACATATTTTATAGATACAACATAAATAGTTTAATAAGACACGAACAACACTTTTTATAATTAGTTAACATAAATAGTGTACGCTTATATTCAGGGGTGGTAATAAATTATTGATATTACTAACTTTTTATGAATGACCAAACATCTAATTTTTCTACGACTACACATATCATGTGACATATGGCATAAAGAAACTGATTTTGAGTAGTAAAAACTTTCAAAACGTCTATATCGATTTCTTTTTCTTCTGCTGTAGTTCAAATATGGAAAGATGGATTAGGAATAAACTTTGCACACATTCCCTTCATTTTCTGATTTGAAATATATTTGTCGGGTTTGAGCTAGACTAGTGAGTCTCATCATCATCATCATCGCCTGTCGTCCCGTCTGGGGCATAGGCCACAAACAAGTGAGTCTAGTCACAACTTAAAATCTACCGTATGTGATTTTGTGATGAAACTACTTCCTTGGGTTGAACCAAACAGCTGCACTGGCATAAAAAATGGGGGTGAGGTTGCCCTACCTATGAGTCAAATTTTAACACCCTTACGGCAGTGCTTCCCAAGCTCAGTTTTACCTAATGCCCCACCTAAATACCTATGCAACGCCCCTAATTAGTGGGAAGAAAAAAAAGAGATTTTCATGTTGCCATAATATATTTAGAATTTCAATTTTGATGACATTTTAGGCTTTAAGATTCATAACTTTAGGACAATACTAACATTAAGTGAAACATATTTTTATTGCAATATATATAAATAAATAAAGGTATTTAAGTTGAAAAATTATTATTTTTAACATTACAATCCCCTACCCAATGTTGAAACAAATGCCTATATCACAGGGCTTTGACTTGCAATTGTTAGCTAGTGCCCTGTCTCCAGGGCAGGTCACTGTTTTAGCCTAAAAAAAGTCTGAAGTTGGCAAAAATGGGAAATCTCCATATCATAGAAAAAGTGCTGCTCAGGGCGGACTGCTTCTCCTCTCCCACTTTGCCTTTGCCATTGTTCCAGAGACTATTAATTCCACTTTTTAATCTACCAATTGGTTCATTTGTGGGGGTATGACACAAGTTAGGAAACCCTGGAATACCTTGAATTGATCAACCATAGAAGAATATAAGCAGTGGGCTTAAAACAGTATTGTTCACTGGCCCCATTGTCAACTTTAACCTCACTCGTGCAGGCCAGGTGGGGTATTCATGCCTGTTATCATGCTTACTTTAGACAGTCAAAAATGCTTTCACAGTTAATTTATTTTCGACACATGATATAGAAAAATTAAAATAGAGCTACGACAAAAATGATCCAGCTCAAAAAACAAAGATCGAATAACCTACCAACAGCTCAAAAGCAAAGATCGAATAACCTACTAAACAGGTTAAAAAAGAAAAGATTTAAGTTAGTTTTTCAACCAACTATCAGTGTGTGATGGAAGTGGGCTATTGTTGAAACGTTTAAAGGGTCATTCAAGAAGGTTATTTGAGGGAGCCCTCATTGCCCATAAAGCAAAAATTTAGGAGATTCTAACAGAAGACAGCATTTGGACTGTAAAACATGATTTAAACTTATTTGAGCAGGCTAGCGAGGGTGTTGTAATGGTGTTTAAATATATATATATAAATATAAATATATATATATATATATATATATAAATAGTAAATTAAGTTAAATGCTTAGAAAATTACCTCCACGGCTATCTCCAGTTGTGTAAAGTTGAACTTACTCCAATTTACACCAGTGACTTTGTTGATGCTACATCTGTGCAACTTGCCACTAACTGGACTCAACTTAGCAATAAAAAAACTTTCAAAACCAGCAGGCTCAGCTGAAAATGTAAAAAGACAAACTTTGTCTAGTACATGAAATCATTTATGAAAATCCTCACCGAAAATGTGTAAGAAATAACCTTAAATTAGAAATGATCAGATTCGCTCAATTTGATATACAACATTTTGTAGAATATAAGTTACAATTTCTTTTGCAAATAACCATAATATTTTTTTTTTTGTAGCAAGTAGTAACACTGAGGGGAAAATGATTAAGGGAAGATTTTTTATAAATTAACACTTTAAAAAAAAGTTTTGTTTAAAAACATAGAATAATTAACAACTTCTTAAAGTAAAAGGCATTGATTTATGTTAAAAAACTTTAGTCCAACTTTTTCTTATAAAACATGAAGAAGTGGAATTCATAGCATCCTTGTCTAATTCCAAAGGGCTTTTGACATCTGCGTCTTGTAGAAATGCTATAACTGTTGCCTGCAAGATAGAGAGAGGGATAAAAATATGTATTGACTAACATAAAAAATATACTAGATCTTAAACAGAAAATAATTTAAATAAAAGTGTCCACAGATTAACTTCATGTTTAACTTCTGAAATAGTCTCTGATATATTACATTACAAGAAAATGTATTTATCTTTATTTTAATCTGACATTTGTTTTAACACTACACAGACAAACAATGTCACAATAAATATGTCCATAAAATGTAATCTTTGATATGCTCATAGAAGCAGTATTGCCACATGTAGCACATCTCTCAAGTAAGGATCAAAGAATTTTGGTAATGTTGCTGGCAATGCCAGAGGAACAATCTCTAGACTTGGCACAAAAACCAGGCAATAAACTACTGCTGAAACAAAGTTTTTCACATAAATGCTTTAAAAAAATTAATATTGAGCGATTTGGGGGGGGGGGGGGGGATGTGTTGAAAATTTGACAAAACATGCATTCAAGCAACGCACTTTGTAAGAATCCACACTACTGCCCCTCTCCACTACTAGGTTCGCAACCGCACATTTTTTTCATTCTCCTATATTAATATAATATTCTAATGACCCACTCGCTTTAACAGCGCAGATTTATTTCACCAAATATTTCAGAAAAAAAGAACTTATTACGCACCAAACGTACTTGCGATATATTTTTTAAAAGAATCTCATTTAGTGCATTTATCAGGAATTTTATTTCGTGAACTCAGTTGCGTCCTATTCCCTGCATCACCCCCTTGAAAAACAGATTTTTGGGGTTTGGGCTCAAAATTTGAATGAATGCATTGTCATCGGCAACGAGTCTATGTGCCAAGTTTCAGCTCCATAGGTTGATGGGAAATAGGTCAATAAGCGGGCCGAAGATTTACCCACACAGCCAGAAAAATAGGAAAAAAGCTAGGTAAATAAAAGGATTCAAAGAGACATCTGATCCCAATGAATACAACCAATAGAGCAGATTGGAAACATGAAAAGCGTGCATGACTTAAACCCACTAAACAAGCTTTTTATGGGAAAAGAACTGAGATAGATTGGAATTGGAAGCAAGACTTTAAATCAGGAATGTCTTCACCTGGTCGTGAAGAAAAGATTCTATTTATGCAGGTTTACTATGAGGGGTGGGTGCACAAGAGTGGGGGTGACACCATGAATTAACCGCACCCGGTGACACAAACCCTGCTGACACCTCCGATGAATGTTTTTGATTTTTAAAAAAGTAATCCTTGTATATATGATAAAGTTAACTGGATAACAGCCCTAAGGATTTTTCAAGAGTATATTTGTATCAGAGACAGATGTTAAAGGAGTGACAGTATAATGAGAGAAAGTGAAGCAACATTTTATATAGGAGATTGAAAGAGTCATGAGGAGCACATCTGTTTCTTGGTTGCAGTCAACTGTTGCTTGATAGTTTTCAAATTGTTAAGGAGTGACTCTAATTTTGTACCATCACTTTGTAAGCACTTGAGTTTTTTCAGAGTTAAAAAAAGTAAAATCTAAAATAAACTATTCCTTTTAAAAGAAAGCCAGTCGTACCTCATAGCAATTTCTAAGTATCCAAATGTAGATGTTCAGTTTATTTCAGCGGAGAAACCCACCGAAGAGGAACATTAGATAAACTATAATTTTGTTATCACAACCCTTTCTTATAATGAACTAAAGGGAATGTTCTGGGTGGCACAGACTTTTGATAAACATGTACATACAAGATAGATATATAAAAATGACAGTTCAAATGAAACAAAAATATATAAATAAATAAAAACTAATGTAATTTAAAAATGTACACACACATGTGGAATATTTCATTTTATTAGAAAAACCTGATTGAATGCTTATTGATCTGATACAACAGGAAAAAGATCGTTCGTCTATCATTATACTTACTACTGTGTTAGGGTCGGAAACAGCCAAGTCGTACGTCATATTGTTAGTGCTCAAATTATGGTGTATGGTGATGTTCAGTTGTGCTTCAACACACAAACTTCTAATATCATAGGCTAGGACTTTGACCTGAATAATGCAACAAACAAACTTCTGATATCATAGGCTATGACTTTGACCTGAATAATACAGCACACAAACTTCTAATATCATAGGCTATGACTTTGACCTGAATAATACAACACACAAACTTCTAATATCATAGGTTATGACTTTGAACTGAAAAATGAAAGGTGATAACTTTTGAGTCTCTCCAAGGAGTGATAGAGGATGAAATTTATTTCATCACCCTGAACACAATTATTTACACATGAAATTTTAATTTCTAAACATTTGTTGTTTCTTGATTTTTCTTGTCTGTTGAAGACGGCATTTAGCCCAATCGTCCATGATTTGATTGTATTTTTTTTCAGGCCTAAACATTAATTTGTTATACAATATATTTACTTTACACTGCGTGATGCACCGCCTCATACATAGATTAAATGTGAGTATGACAAAGTTAAACATGTCACTGTACATCGTAATGTCAACCAGCTTAGCAAGTTGATCAATTGCATATTATTAACCTGATCAAGCAAAGATTACTATGAAAACTTTCCTATTGAAAGCCATTGTCAAATACTTAGCAATACAAGTGTAAATTACACCTTTCTGATAATATAAATAAGAAAATGTTAATTGAAATAACTTGAAAACAATTAGGGATATTAAAAGTTGCTTGGTACATTAAATGAATCTTTAAAATTTTGATCTAGAAATTCTAATATTTTTGTTCTCCAGAATTATTTGAACTTTGATGAGGGAAATGCTAGACGAGATGAAGCAACGTGCTAACTTTCTACTTATTAATACATTAAAAAATTGGTAAAATTGTCTTTAAAAGAGCCAAAGATCAAACATTCATCAGATTGTGAGTAAGTTAGGATGAAAATTATCTAATTACCACTAGACCAGATATTCCACTAGAGGGCGATGGAGTTCTGAGAGAGACTGCTCCAGTGTTTGACTCAATTACAAAGTACTGTGAATGGGTGTCTTGGATTAGAGAATACGTCACTGTGTTCATAGGAGGCTGTTACAATTAAAATTTTTAAAAAATTATGTCAAAGCATTAGCTTTAGTCAAATAATTCAAATACATTTTAAAAAATGAAGGATATCCGAATCTGACAGTTATTATGATAGTGATAAATCGAAACAGAACTATATACTGGTGTCAAAAACGGGAGTTCATTAGTAATTATTACGACTGGGTATTATGTTCATACGTGCCGTGTGTGTTTGATAGTTTTATTGGATAGTGAACGATCTTCCCGCGCTCTACTCTTTTAGTTAATGAATGCTCTTCGCGCGCTTGTCTCTATGACGTATTTTTATGCTGATTCGTGATGTGTTGTATAGACGGTATTGTGACATAGTTTTAGTCGTGAGGCAGTCTTGAGTGGAACTTTGTGGAAGTAAGATGAGTATTATTTATGTCTGAAAGCGAGCTGCGCTACATTCATGTGTTAATGTTTATGGTATATACTTTAGATATTTAAGTTATAATTATTATGAAAAAGTCTTGAGTTTATTCAGTAATTGTTAGAATAGTACAACGTATTCAACGTGTAAAAGAACTGGATGAATTAATCAATCCAAGTAGACTTAGGAGTGGACAACTGGTATAATCAGGACTACAATACACACCAATATCTTCAAGACTATATTACATATTGTTGTAATCAGGACAACACTACTAACTGGTATAATCAGGACATCACTACATTCTGGTATAATTATGACAACACTACATACTGGTATTATCAGGACAACACTACACAACTGCATCATCATAACTACAATACATATTGATATAATCAGGACCACACTACACACAAGTATCATCAGGACTACAATACATACTGGTATAATCAGGACTGCACAAAATATTGTATAATCAGGACTACACTACATATGGGTGTAATCTGGACAACTAATCAAAATAGTATAATTTTAGGACAACAATACTTACCAGTATAATAAGGACAACACTACACACTGGTATAATCAGGAAAATACTACACACCGATAAAATCATGACAACCCTACATACCAGTATAATCAGAACATCACTAAACACCAGTAAATCAGGACAACACTACATACTAATATAATTAAGACTACACTACATACGGGTATCATTGGACAAAACAACATACGGGTACAAAAAGGACTACACAACATAGTGATATGATAAAGGCTACATTACACACAAGTATCATCAGAAACACAATTCAAACTGGTATAATCAGGATTACACTACACACCCGTATCATCAGGACTATACAACATATTGGTATATCAAGAGTACACTACATTCTGGTATAATTAGGACTACAATGCATACTGTTATAATAAGGACATTACAACATACTGGTATAATCAGGACTACAATACATACTGGTATAATAATGACTAAACTGAAAACAATTATCATCAGGACAACACTACACACTGGTAAAATCATGACAAACCTACACACCAGTAGAATCAGGACAACCCTACACCCACGTATAATCAGGATTACCCTACATACTGGTATCATCAGTCATCACAACATACTGGTATAATCAGGACTACAATACATACTGGTATAATAATGACTAAATTGAAAACCAATATCCTCAGGACAACACTACACACTGGTAAAATAATGACAAACCTACACACCAGTAGAATCAGGACAATCCTACACCCAGGTATAATCAGGATTACCCTACATACTGGTATCATCAGGACGACACAACATGCTGGTATAATCAAGAAAAACCTACACACAAGTAAAATCAGGATTACACTACATGCCAGTATCATCAGGACAAAAACTACATACTGGTACAATCAGGACTACACTACATACTCATATAATAACAACTACACTACACACCAGTATCATCAGTACCACACTACATACTGGTATAATCAAGACTACACAACATGCTGGTATAATCAGGACAAACCCACACACAAGTAAAATCAGGACAACACTACTTACTAGTATAATGAAGACTACACTACATACTGTTGTATTCAGGACAACACTACACACCACTAGCATCAGGACAACACTACATACTGGTATAATAACGACTACACTAGGTAACCATTAACACTAGGATTACACTACACACCGGTATAATCAGGAAAATACTACACACCCATATAATCAGGACTACACTACATACCAGTATAATCAGGACAACACTACATACTATTATAATCAGGTCAATGCGGCATACTGCTATAATTAAGACTACAATACACACCCATATAATCAGAACAACACTACATAAAGGTATAAACAGGACTACACTACACACCTGTAGAATCAGATCTACTTTACATACTGGTATAATCAGGACTATACTATATTATGTAATATTATGTTAAATCTGGACAAAGATGGAATAAGACAATATATGTGGACTAGACAGCCTCTTTTAAAGAGTATTACTCTTACCATTGGGTCTCTGTCAGTAGCATTGAGACATACAATAGGTACACCAAGGGCTTGGTTGTAGTTGATGGTGAAAGTGCTCTGTGGTGTACAGACTGGAGTCTCTATATTACGGTTGACAGTAAGTGTTAAAATAGCAGTATCATTCAATGGTGGGTCTCCACCATCAACAACAGTTATGAATACCTATGGGGTCAAATATGAAATTGCAGATTAGAAAAAAAAATTAAAAAATTATGTTTTAATATCTATAAACAAACTTGAAGTGATTACCTAAATAAAATTTATAAATTTTTTTTTTTTAAAGCTGTTCCATCAATTGTAAAGGACATTTTCATTTTGTTTGGGTTAAACAGTTATAAAAAGATAAAGTAAAAATGCTATTGAAGAACACTTCTATGGACTAACTGAGTATTTTGTGTCACTCTCCAAGGCCATGCTTGCTGTGTCCCTCAAAAGCACCTGATTGTTCTGATTGACAGCAAAATATCTAGCATCTGTACCACCAGACAGGTAGACTCTCAGTTGGTTGAATGGAATCTGTAAAGAACTTACAATATATTATTTCAGACCAACAAAGCTTTACAGCCCCGAACTTTACAGAATATAATTTTACAATGATGGACTATTTAACATGCTTCAAATTTAAGATAATAATACATTTTTAAACACATTTAGACATTTAAATTCAATTTGAAGACACTGTTGAATGGGTTGTTAAGGTATGAATTATTTGTAGCTATTCTCTTTAATTGGTACAACTTTTAAAACACTTTTGCAACGAAAAATGATTTTTAAATGTAATTTGTTCAGGGAGACATTGTAAAATATTGCAAGGCCAGTTTTCAAGTGCTAAGATTTTCTCGACATTTAAAATGATCTAATTCTTAAAAATTCTACAGCAGCTACTGATAAAATTGTTTCAACAGCATGTTTTTGCAGACTGAGCTAATTCAAAACAACTGTAAATAATGTCAAAAATAAATGTTTCATTTAGATATATTTTCATGTCGGTTAGCAGGCAATTTTTAAGTTTAATGCATTTACAGAAATAAAACAAAAATTTGAAAATGGTTATAAGAAGTAGAAAACTAATACAGCAAAAATATTAAGTGACATGATTGAGAAGACAAGAAATATCTTACAAGTTCTAATTATAGGTCTACATCATAAAAATCTTTGGAGTTTAGAGTATTAAAACTATAAATGAAATAAGGGTATATAAGTGACATCTCACATCCACATCGTTATCAGTGACTGTATACGTTGCTATAACTGTGTTGTCTGTGGTAGCACGAGAGATGGTGACCTTGTACTCATCTCTATCAAAGGAAGGCGCTTTGTTGTAAATGACAGTTATGGCAACAGTAGCTGTATTTGTTGCACTGCGCGGAGGGATACCTCGATCTGTTGCACTAACGGTGCACTGTAACAGAAATAAAACCGTAATTTAAGAAACTAATTGAAATGAAAAAAAAAATTAAATTTAGAAACTAACTGAAAAAGATATAAAACCTTAATTTTATAAACATTAAAATTTATCTTTTATGATGGAGTAAAAAATAAAATTAACTGTATCTAATCTTTTATCTAATCTAATCTATAATTGCTAAAACAAAAAACAAAAACTTACAATGTAGGTAGAGGGACGTGCAGTGTTGAGTCTCAAATCTTTGCGAACAGATACAATTCCAGAGAAATCATTGATTTGGAAGTATTCTAGGCACTGTGCATTGCCAGACAAGCTGAAATTTCCTTGATTGCTTGGAGACTTAAAAAAATTAACCAAGTTGTAAAAAGATTTAAAAAGTATTGCAATATACCAGGACCTTTTAAGAAACAAGAAAAGTTAGTCTTAGATAATGTGACACTGCTTAGCTTAGCACTCCCTCATGAGGCATTTTAGATTCATATTACCACTTTGTTTTGAGAGTGAATAGTTGTAAAGTTCAATTTTAAAAAGATTTTTAAAAAAATTAAGTTCCAACGCCTCATGACTTAAATAATTTAAAATCTTTCAAGTATTACAATTGCAATTTGATGAAATTCCCCTAATAAATAAACCTAATGACTCTCTAATAAAAAAAAATACTATATTAGAAAACGATACATACACTAGTGTCTGCATCAGCAATGCTGACTTGAGCAATGGAGACTCCAATGGTTTGGATCTCTAAAATTCGAACATTGTAATTGCTAACAGCAAATCTGGGATCGTTGAGATTTCTTGTGACTGTGATGGTGCACACCTTTACTGCAGATAAGCCGAGCCCGTCCCTGGCCTCCACTCTTACCTTTAGAAAGACAAGTTATTTGCTTGTGAATCACGAGCAGGTGTTTTTTAAACTAGGACAGTTAGGGAGGGAAAAGGGAACACTAAATTAAATAGAGCCATAATTTAAAAAATAATGATCTTAAAGATTATTGTAAACTAATTGGTTTTATATTTTACCTTATAAGAGTCAGCACTATTGGTACTTATTCCAGATCCTGATGTTCTTATTTGTCCGTTTATACCGTCAATGCTAAAAAATGAAGGAGCTCCATCATCACCAATTAGTGAGTATCTGATAGACGCTGTGTTGAAATTTGTCTGGAAAAAAAAGCATCTTAAGATTTATGTTTTCTTAAAATCATTATTGCATTGAAACAAAAATGTCATCTAACTGTGATGTTTTTGTTTTTTAAGAAAAAATTAATTTATCATGTAATATAACAATTATTGATGTAAATTAAATTTAGTGAAAATGTGTACATATCACTCTTAAAACTTTAATTAATTTCTATCAAATAAACTTCACATTTATTGCTACAGACCAACTTAGAAAAATTTGATGCATTAATTTCTCATTTAATACAAATAAATTTTAAGATTTATTGATAGAAGCCACTGTTGAAAAAAGAATGATTGCATCATTTAGCATTTATGACTTTGCAATATCATTTAAAAAAAACATAAGAATTGTAAATGTATTAATTTGATGTTTTAAGTATGGAGTCTGCACAAAATACCTTTATGGTTCTTTAGAACATTTAAGAATTTCTCAGTCTTTATAAACTATAACAAAACTATTATTTACCTGAGTATCTGCATCAGTAGCCGTTACAGTGGATACCAAAAATCCTTGCGCTACATTAGCTGTCACTGATCCATCACAGCTTGCTGCATTAAATACGGGTGTGGCCAAATCTCTGACAATGTTTACTCTTACAGAGATAGGAACGCTCACTAATTTTCCTCCGTCTTCAGCAACAATGTTGAACTAAATTTATAAGAACAAACACATGATGTATGGTAAATATAGCTAAGAGTAAATTAAGATTTTATTTGAAGGCATTTTGTGCCATTTAATCAGTTTAAATACTCATGAATGTT
The DNA here is from genome assembly GCA_964033795.1 of Lymnaea stagnalis. Classification (NCBI taxonomy): domain Eukaryota; kingdom Metazoa; phylum Mollusca; class Gastropoda; family Lymnaeidae; genus Lymnaea; species Lymnaea stagnalis. The sequence goes on from CAXITT010000018.1 coordinate 2,291,604, forward strand.
GGCTTGACTCTACTTCAGTAGATAGATTTACAAATGGCTTGTTAAAATTGATAGATATCTTTGCCTGGTCCGCTCCAAAACGCACACAACTTATGGTATTGAATATTCTATTCCATGTTAATAATTGAAAATAACGCGAGAATAAAATTACTTAGAGAAAATAAAGAATTCATAATTTAATAAGTCTTAGTTTATATACTCATAGCTGTCAGCTTGAATCTACTTCAGTAGATAGATTTACAAACGGATTGCTACATTAAAATTATTAGATAGATGATATCCTTGGCTGACCCCCTCCAAAACACACTCAATTAATAATATGGAATATTTTATTCCACTGCATGTTAATAATTGAAAACATCCTGAGAATAATCACTGAGAGGAAATAAAGACTTACGTCAAAGAAGGCCTGTGTTTCACCAGTAAGTGGTCTCTTCACACTGATAATTCCAGTAATAGGATCGACAGAGAAGCGGTCATTGGGGACCAGGAGACGATAGGTAAATGCATTGTAAGGCATTGCTAGATCTGAATCTGTGGCTGAGACTTGTAAAACTGATGATAACACAGCCCGGTCTTCAGGAATGCTGGTCTCATAATTGGCAAGTGCAAACACAGGAGGGACAAAATTACGAGCTATGTTGATGGTTAAAATCTTATTATTACACAAATTTCCACCATCACAGACTCTGACGTTGACCTGGGAAATAAAATAATATTGATAAGTTTGAGATTTTGATATTATAAAATGAAAAACATCCTACATAATAATTTAATTTAGTTTAAGTATTTAATCTTAAGAAAAATTAATATACTTCTTAGGATTCAACAAAATGATTTAATACATACACAGTGGGACAAATAAAAGGTAATTCAGCACATATAATGATGTGCTTTCTACATAAATAATTAATGCAAGTCCATTATTTCAAAGAAAGCCTTGAAGATGCTCTATTTGTTAGTAAATTATATTTTAAGAACTGTTCATGTGTACTATGAGCCAATATTTCAGTTGTCATTTTTTAGGACAAAACTGTATAAGATCATGTCATTATATAAGCTATTAAGGATAAAATGTTTAGATCAGTAGTCAAAAAGTTTAATGAACTTTGTTTTGTCTAATAAATAAACAATCTAGGCTTCCAACAAGCACGTGTTCAAAAGATGGAATCGTGACAAAACAATTATCTAGGCTTCCAACAAGCATCTGTTCAAAAGATGGAATCATGACAAAACAAGCATGCTTCAGATTTTAGTATTTTAAACTTACAATGAACATATCTGGTCCTGATCCTATGAGATTTTGGGTAAGAGTGAGTATGCCGTTGGTGGGGTTAATACTGAAGTATCTCAGTGCAGTACTTTCACCAAGTAGAGAAAAGGTCTCTACATTAAATGGACTCTGAAATTTATCAAAAGTATGTTAATAAATTTGGAAGTTTTTAAAATTGTTAAAATAATCACAAGAATGTAAAAAACTTGAACAAGAGATGAGATTTACAGATAAAATTTGCTGTAGCATAATCATAACTAGAGTTTAACACAAATCAATTCAATCCTCTTATTATGGCATTAATTTCTTAGCCTTATCCTGGTAAAGATAACAGTGAACTGATTTCCCTTTAGAGCATTTATTTATTAAGGAATAGTAACATTCCTTGTAGCAGAATGCATTTCTTACTATAATGAATGAAAATTGTACAGAGTACTTGCCACTGTGTCTGCATCAGAGACATCAAAATCGTACACCATGCTGTTGACAGTAACGTTGTGTTGAATTGTGATACTAAGCTGTGTGTTAGTGATTAGTGGTGACGTGTTGTGGATAACAGTCACACTAACTGATGCTGTACTTTGGAGACCTCCTCCATCCCTTGAATTGACAGTAAACTATTAGAAAGAGATCGAATAATGATTATTCCAAAAGAGAATGGAAAACCATTTCAAAGTCGCTCCTGAATATCTATAACCTCCTTTTATTAAGTTTGAAATACTAACATTATTTTCATTACAAAACAAGATCATGACAACTTACTCTGTATAGTGTAATTTTAGATGCATCCAGCTCCAAATTTCTCAGGATAAGAATGTCACCATTATTTGGCATTACAGTAAAATAGTTGCCTGCCTGTGATGTGTCTAGTGCTGAACCAAATGAGTAGCTCACTTGGTTGAAAGGACTCTGAGAATAATTATTATTTTAATGTAATGAACTCAAAATATTCATTATCTCACTGTATATCAATTGTAAATAATTTTAATTCACAACTGTAATTTACATCCACAAAATGTTACATATAGACCAGGGACAGAGACCATAACCTTTTGATTAGGCATACAAAATTTGATATCATTAATTAAATTACCACAGACATAGTATATAGATAGTAGGTAGTTGAAGTCATTTTGATATACTTTATAATAAATATACATAATTTTATAACAGAACCCCCCCTTACAAAAATTAACAATAAAACTCACAATTTTATCAGAGTCATTTGCCACAACTTTAAGGATGGAGCTGGCTGGCTGTAAGTTTTCTAAAATGGTTGTACTGTATGATGGCACAGTAAACAATGGTGAGTTGAGGTTACGGTTAACATCTATTGGGATAACACACTGGCTCTGTTTGGGAGGTGTTGCCTGGTCAGATACTTGGACCCGCAACTGAAATAAAGATACAGAATATGGCTATTCAATTGAGTATTTTTGTTCAGGAAAAATAATCAGAAACACAAAATGTTTTAGGCCAAACTCCTACCAATCACTTTTTAAAGAACTCTAAAATAATAACTGCCTCCTGCTGCTCTTCAACTTTGTTGAAATGATAAAATAAAAGTTGGAACAACTAACCTGATACCTAATGCTGGTCCCTGAAGCAAGACTTTGATATAAAATAATGTAGTTGCTAGAGTCCAGGTTAAACAAGACATTAGCATTGTCATCACCAATTATCTGAAGAGTAATATTTCCAAATTTCTGAAAAAAAAGGGAAAAAACAAAATAATAATAAATATAAATTAGCAATTAAAAGTTTTAGAAAGTTTTCCCATTTAAAGGACTTTGGTGTTCAACAACAGCTAACAAGAAACCAGAACTGTCATTATTAAAATATTTGTCATTACAAAAATGGTAAGGTTACATTCTTGGAATGAAGTCTAATTTAAAAGCTAATTTCAAAATACCTCAGATGTAACTCTTTCGGTGCCAATCGACAGTATACTGTCGATTTGAGTGGTCACATTCGTGCCAACCCACAGTATACTGTCGATATCATTAATGTAGTTTATTTCGTTTCCTGTGGCTTTTAATCCGACTTTTTTGTTTTAAAACGAAGGATAACTCTTTCAACTTCCTTTCTTTTACAGGTAGGGCTTGTTTGCGTGTGTTTTTCTAATAATATTTAGATTTTTGTTGAAAATTTTGTAAACAAAGCCATGGCTACGCCCACTCCAAGCATGTCAGCTGTTGCTAGACCACGTAGGTAGTCAATTTTGCAAATAAAAGAACTTTTATTGCTAATTATTGATGCTGAAACAACAGACAATAACCATGAATCATTTGAATCTGATTCCAATGATGATTTTCAGCATTCTGATGGGTCGGTAAATGGAAATAGTAATAGAATGGTGATAGTACTGATAGTAATAGTAATACTAGTAAAAGTGGTACTGTCGGCAATTTCATAAAAATTTCAAAACATTTTTTAAAATATAAAAATACCACGAATGGATAGAGCCTAGAGAATGGATTAAAAAAAACACCCAGATCAACTTTCTAGCTCAAGTAGTTCAAAAGTTATGAATTTTTTTCAAAACCACTTTGTTACTATGGCAACAGTGAGGATTCAGATAAGAATACTCCTAACGTTACAAAAATGGGTATAACTCAATAACAAAATGGAATATTTTCAAAATGTAAAATGCATTATGATCAAAAATGGATATACTTTTTGGGGATTAAAGCAGAATAGGATATCAGCAACACAGACCATATGGTAGTCTGATAAGTTCAGATTTTGTGTGCAATTTTAAAAATATAAAAAAATTGATCTCACAATTTTCCCTAAAAAATTTAACTTATTGTTGTTATATTGCTTTATATTTTACATATTATTATTCTCTGTCTAATTTCCTTTAATTTGATATGAAATACAGCTATCTTGCTAAAAGAAATGTATTCAACATTAAATAATAGATAGGAGCAACCTAAAAAATTTCCCATGCCCGAATACTGGTCTGGCACGAACGTGGAAAACCCCCTGGCATGGAAAGAGGTAAGTTAAAACAAACAAAACAATAACATTGGTAGTAATAATATGCCATGTTTTTAAAAATGTTCTAATTCAATTGCAACAAAATTTCCTCTCCCTTTTTTAAATAACTATGACTGTTAGTGACTTACTGTATTTACTGGATCTGCATCAGAAGCTGATAATTGGAAAATTCTAGTATTGACGGTAGCATCTTCTCTAACAGTTAGTGGAGTTGATGGACAGTTGGTGAACACTGGGACTGCACTATTCCTAATTATATTCACTTGAACAGTTGCTGTGTGGCTGTTGTTGAGAGCTGGAATTCCTCTGTCTCTCAAGCCCATAGTCCACTACACAAAAAATCAAATTGAATGATTAAAACACTTATGTTAAAGCAATTTTATTGGATTATATTAAATATCTTTTTTATATCTCTTTTCATCTATGTATCCATTTTTTAATCAAAATCTAGAGTTCATTTATTGCTTCTCTGTTGTCTGCTATTCATGTTTGATTATTTAAAAGAAATTCTATTTTCTTTTATTAAAAAGGGATTTAAGATACAAAATGTAAAATCATTGTAAAAGACATACAGAGTATGAATTGCTGGTGGTTCCCGTGGTTCCCATGAGACTACTAATGGCTGACACATATCCATCAGCACTGACATGGAAGTAAACAAAGGATCCTTGATTGGATGGGTTGTAATAGAATTCTGGCACGTTGTAGGGCGACTGAGTTGAAAGAAAAAAGCCATGGGGAACATACAAAAGATTACTTGTACAATTTAAACAAATATTTAAATATATTTTAAATACAAAGTATTTACTACAGTTTATAATGCAAACATGCAATGTGTAAAATATAAACATATTACTTGTATAACATAAAGAATTATATTTTTATATATTCGGTGAACTGGACACCGATTGCTAGGTGAAAATTTTAATCAGCTAAAGTTTAATTAATGTCTCGTATTAAGTAATTTACAGTAATGGTGGGCAATGCTGCTGAATTTCAAAAACAGAACCATAACCCTTTATCTATTTATGTAACTGATAAATAAAAAGCCTTTTTTAAAGCTATCGAAGCATGAAAAAATCAATCACTACAGTTAGATCTAATTAAATTCAGTATTTATAAGTGCTGCAAAATTCACCTTTGATATACACTTTAGCAGGTTACTGAATTCCGCGAGGATTCAGTCAAGATCTGGTATTTATAAATCAGCAGACAAAGTGTGTGATCCCAGTGTTAGATAAACATGTATTTAATCATATCAGATGGCTAACAGTGTTAGAAAGATAAACTTGTAATCAATTATGTCAGGTGGCTAACAGTGTTATAAACATATATTCAGTTATGTCAGGTGGCTAACAGTGTTAGGTAACATGTATTTAGTCATATCACGTGGCTAACAGTGTTAGAAAGATAAACTTGTATTCAATTATGTCAGGTGGTTAACAGTGTTAGATAAACATGTATTCAATCATGTCAGGTGGCTAAACAGTGTTAGATAAACATGTATTCAATCATATCAGATGGCTAAAAGTGTTAGAGAGATAAACATGTAATTCATCATGTCAGATGGCTAACAGTGTTAGATAAACATGTATTCAATCATGTCAGGTGGCTAACAGTGTTAGAAAGATAAACTTGTATTTAGTCATGTCAGGTAGCTAATAGTGTTAGAAAGATAAACATGTATTAAATCATGTCAGGTAGCTATCAGTGTTAGATAAACATGTATTTAATCAAGTCATGTGGCTAACAGTGTCAGATAAACATGTATTCAATCATAAAGATAATTATGTATTAAATCATGTCAGATGGCTAACAGTGTTAGAAAGATAATTATGTGTTCAATCATGTCAAGTGGCCATCAGTGTTAGATAAACATGTATTTAATGAATTTCAAGTGGCTAACAATGTTAGATAAACATGCATTCAATCTTGTCAGGTGGCTAACAGAGTTAGATAAACTTTTATTCAATCATGTCAGATGGCTAACAGTGTTAGATAAACATGTATTCAATCTTGTAAGGTGGCTAACAGAGTTAGATAAACTTTTATTCAATCATGTCAGATGGCTAACAGTGTTAGATATGCATGTGTTCAATTTTGTCAGAGGGCTAACAGTGTTAGGGAAACATGTATTCAATCATGTCAGGTGGCTAAAATGTTCGATAAACATGTATTCAATCTTGCCAGGTGGCTGAAAGTGTTTTAATAGATATTTAATTATTAATTCGTCTCAGATGGCTAACAAGGTTAGAAAGATAAAATTGTAACAAACCTTTCAGGTGGCTAACAGTGTTGGGTTACAGATATTTAAAAAGGTGGAGGAATCCAGAGGTGGTGCCTGACATTACTGGGCTCTTTTATTCAATAAGTTAATCCTACCTGAGAATCTGCATCTGTTGCTGACAGTCGTAAAAAAGGTGCAAAAACTTGTTGTTCCTCATTAATTGTGACAAGATAAGAGGGATTATTAGGATCAGTAACTCCCGCCCAGGCAGGGGGAAACAAATTTTTGTTGACAGTGATGGTGCAACTTGTTGTGCTGCTCTTGGGAGGCTCCCCATTATCCTTTGCAACAATCCTCAACTTTAAACAAATGGATGTTTAAATGTTAGATTTAGATGCAATACATCAATGCATACATTGTTCATAACAATAAGTTGTTTATATACAGAATCTTTACAAATTTGAAAAATACAAACACAAAAATAGTTCCAAATTAAATGTCAATGATGCTTAGTTGTTAAATTTGTGATGTAATGATCTACTTTGTTAAATCAGCTTCAGTATTCTCATACACTGCACTGAGTACCAGCCCAATACTTACGTAAAGAATAGTAGCTGCTGTGCCAGACAAACTGCTGCGCAGACTGACCGATCCTGAGAGTCTGTTACTCAACTGGAAGAAACCTAGTGCATCTCCATCTCCAATTAACTCATAGTTCACAGTCTCAAAGGTATTCTGTAGAAATGAGTAATCTTAAACTAGTTATTGAATGTTACTGAAAGGTTTTCAATAAGAAAAATCATGTTTATTTATTACTTTTACTAGTGTACACCTTGATGTTATTTCTATTGTAAATATTACAAAATGGTACCTGTCTATCAGCATCAGTTGCTGTAACACTAGTAACAGCTTGACCCACTGCTAAGTTTTCATTGATGACGCCATTGCACAGCTGGCCATTGAACTGTGGTGTGAATGTATTCCTGTATACATTGACGGTGACAGTGGCTGTGTTGGCTGCCTGTCTGGGGCTGGGGTCATTGTCTCGAGCGATGATGTAGAACTGAGACACAAACAAAACAAAATGGAATGTGAAGAAATCTGGGACCTAGGGCAACATTACTATAAAACAAATTGAGATATGCATTATGGAAGTTCAAAATTAAAATCACTATTTTGAAAGGTCAATATGAAAATATATTGATTTATAGTTTAAAAAATATATAAGTGAAGTTATGTTCAGGCTGTGACAGAAGGAAAACAAAAAAGTAGGGCAGTTGTATTTGTGGCACATGTATTAGCATTCTATTATTTATTTTATTGTGTAAAATTGTCAATAGTTAAGATTTAGCTTCAATTCCAATACTGTGTTTATTATAATAAAAGACATTATTTTTTCCAATTATACCTATACCATTTTTAGATTGAAAGGTCTCACTTAAGATTTTCTTGGAAAATGTAAAAAAAACAACCAAATGTTTACAAAAGTATTGATTATGACAGAATTATTATATTCCAGTTAAAAGAAAAAATAAAAGTGTTCAGACCCCACTCTTGAATTCTTCAGACAAAAAGAAAACAGGATGCAGTTGATAACAAAATTATTACACAAGAGAAAAACAAAAAAGAACCTACAATGTATTGAATGGCTGTATCTTGAAGTAGTGATGTCCTAGTTTTGATGACACCAGTGTCGGGATTTACTTGGAAATACATGGCTGCCTGATTGTTACCAACAAGATAGTAGCTCACCCGGCCAGCATCACCCTTTCAAAATGACATGTATAGTTTGCTAATGAATTATTTCTTTACCATATTGGAATGTTCTTTTCACATATTTTACAAACATTTTTATGTTTTATAAGCATTTCAATAGATGACCAGTTGTTCTCAAAACTTTGCCTGTTTCTTGCAAATCTTTGTAGAGATGTTAAATATATTCTCATTTTGTGGTTAACAATGTGTAAAATTAACTTTTAGATTGGTTACACTTGGTAATAAACTGTGATCTTTATGTAAATTTATTCGACACCTAGATTAGATTTAATAATTATTTTAACAGCGGAGTTGAAAACTTTGATCATTTGAAGAAAATTTATACATTTGATTAAATGATTTTTGAGAATACATTTCTTAAATCCTGAAAAATGTTATTTAAGAGCTAATACTATCATCAAATAATAGAGAAACAATTTACTGGAAAACTTATTCTTTTTTTACTTCACTAGCAAAACCTTGAGCATTGAAATAAAAGAATAAATTTTAGTAGTTACTTACAATATCCCCATCAATGGCTGACACAGTGAAGACAGTGTCATTCAATTTGATATTCTCCAGGACTTCAGTCGTAGCTGAGTAAGAATTGCCGGCTGAAGGAGTCGTGAACCGAGGATCTTCGAGATTTCCATTGACCGTGACAGTAAAGACGTTGTAAGCTGAAAGTGATGGCTTACCACCATCGTAAGCTCTCACAGCGATCTGCAGGAAACATTTCAATGTGCTATTTAGTTCTATATATGGGTGCTTGATTACATTTGTGACTGATCTGTAATATTACTCAAAAAAGTGCAATCATTCATAGCAATTGATTAAGTAAATTTAATAAACAAACTTGATTTTACTCACTGTGTAAGTCGACTGACCAAGTGCAGCATTGACCGAGATTAGTCCACTGGAAGGATTAATGATGAAGGCATCTACTGACTGACGTACAATCTCATAACTCACCAAGTTAAATGGGTTCTGTTGAGAGCAAGGGATTATGAAAGTTATCAGTGCAATCAAATAATCAAAAGTCCACAACTCTTTTGAGACAGCAGTTTCGAATAATTGGAAGCCAATTTTATTTTAATTTGGACATTATAAAATTGGTTGCTGTTAACAAATTTATTCATGTCTTAAAAAATGTGGTGATTGGACAAAAGTCTTCTCTTGCAGGTAAACTACAACAGAATATATTTGTACTTTTTACATCTGATCCATATTATCATAGTGATAAGAATGACAAAACAATCTGACTTAAGCCAAGACAACTTACCACTGTATCAGCATCAGTTGCTGTTACGGTAACTACAGATTGCCCTATTGGGGCTGTGCGGGGCAGTGCCTTGTCATACGGCGTGTTGATAAAAACTGGTGCAAACTGGTTACGATTGACAACAATAGTAACTGTGCACGTGTTTGGGGCTGGCAATGGACTAGTACCACTATCGCGAGCTGTAATCACTACAATGTACTGAAGAGTGCTTCTGTCTTCATGCAGGTCTCTCTGTAGAACTATGTTGCTGTTGCTCTCAATAACACCAAAGTAAGGCCTGGCATACAAACAGGTTCATCTCAAGTTATTGATGGTATCATAAATACTACTTGACTTATGTGTCTGCTCTAATATATTCATGAAAATAACATCTCAAGTTACTGATGGTATCATAAATATTACTTGACTTATGTGTCTGCTCTAATATATTCTTGAAAATAACATCTCAAGTTATTGATGGTATTATAAATACTACTTGACTTTTGTGGGTTGTCTAATATATTCATGAAAATAAAATGGCCAGTGACTCATAGATTGATTTTATTAGCTTAAAATGTAACCAAAAAAATATTTGTTATAATGAGAGGTAAATTAAAGTGCTGGCTAAGACCATATACAATTTCTAAGGTAAAATAATGTGCATATTAACCAATTTCTGAATAACAAATAAGATTGCAATCCAAATATAATTTTTTTTTATTATAAAGCTTCATTAGTCTATACATAAAAAGTTAACTGCAATGTTTCCAGTATTAAATAAAAATTTAATTCTTTTTTTCTTAATGACAATCTTGTAAAAAGACTTACAATGCATTAGTGGCAGTTAGACTGTTAGAATAAACAACAACACCATTGTTGCCACTGTCACCATCTGTAGCGGTGCAACTAGTGAGGATACTGCCCGGGGTCTCATTTTCAGTGATGGTAATTGTCTTGCTGGTAGTTGTGAAACTAAAAGTGTAATTTAAAATAGGTTTTTTTCAATCATCAGCCACAAAAATCTATTTTAGGTAAGAATGCAATCCATAAATTCTGTTCAAAGTGATCAACCAGGAAATAAAGATTGTGTGACTATATTCAAAAGTGCAGACTTATTTACCTGGGACCATTGCGATTGTTGTTGACATTTATAGTTACTAGGTCAATGTCAAACTTTTGTGGCAAGCCGTTGTCCCGGACCCGAGCATAAAACTGTCATGGAAGCAGAAAATATTATAATGCAACCTTCTATTTGTAGATTTTTAAATATAATTTTATCTTTGAGCATGTAAAAATAAAATGCTGCATTGCATCAGCTCATTTTTTGTCATTAATCAATTGCGCAAAATAAAAAAAATAAATATTTTTTTAAACCCCAACAACATTGATATAGAACTTTTCTGAGAACATTTTGGAAATGAGTTATCTAATTTGTTTAACTTAATTGGTACATTCTTAATGAAAATCATAGCTCCAATTTAATTACATGGTTTATTATTTTTATTTGATCCTGTTATTTTCTGAGCTTACAAAGTGCTGAGGTCTATTGTCTGCATTGATAACACTGGTATCACTTGGTGCTCTTATCTCTACAGTTGTAGCTGTTGGGTTTGCAAAGGTGAACAATGGGGATCCATTGTAGGAAAGGACATCAAAAGTCATTTGGTTGAAGGGTGCCTAGCATTTTAAAACAACACCAGTTACACGTTATTCAACTTGTAGCCAAATTTAATTTTAAATATCTTATTTGAGAATATGCTTGAAGGATTATTGATATCAAAAGTATCTAGTAAGTAGAATTTAGACTTTTTAAATAATGATTTGAATGATCCAATTTTAAGAACATTATATTATATTTCAGCAATGAAATACTTAGTAATTATCCTTGTTTACTCATGCATATAATAACCAAGTGCATGTCTACATGGGACATATATGATTTAAAAGTTTTGTGAAAGAATTGCTTATTTAAATGCAATCATTAATGTTTATCAGGTTTTTTTAAAATGTGAAACATTGTCAGAATAAATCTTTCTGTCATTTTTCACTGGTGGTCATAATTGTATTTCTCAACATAAATTTAATTTAAATAATTATTTTAAATTAGAAAAAATTCAAAATTTCTTTACCGAATCACCATCTGTTGCTGTCAGTGTGCTGATTAGCTGGTTGTTACCCAGTGGGAGAATAACTTGGAAGTTGTAAGGAGTATTTTGCCAAACCGGTGCATACTGGTCACGAATGGGAGTGATGGTTACTGTGAATGGATCAGATTGAAGCACTGGTGTCCCCTTATCTTTGGCAATCAATACAATCTGTTGGAAATAGTTTACAAAATAATGGATCAATACAAATGTGTTTGATTGTGTTTTGTAATCAACTCAGACAATTTTAGTCATGAGTAGATTAACCAAACATTTTAACCTCTAGGAGTCAAAACACTGTCCAAAAAAAAAACAAGAAAAAAAACCTCTAGACACAAAAAATAAGCAGAAAGTTGAAATAATAATAGTATTCTGTAAACTGTATTTTTAATAAGTTATTTTGGGTTGAAAACATGCAATCTTTTATTTCCTCTATTTATGATGTCTTGGTTGTTTAAGAATTGCAGACAAGTGTTTGCACCATTGAGTATTTAAAAAAAAAGATCAATTTTTATTTTTATTAGCTCTAATCAATCAAATTTGGCATTGACAAGAGGTAAGGTCAGCAAATAATTTTAGTTTTTTTACAATAAGAGTTGTAAAATGTCAATACATTAGTTATAAAAAAGCACATTCATGTCTCTGTTGCCCCAAAAAATGTCATGTTCCAAATTAATCAAGCCTCATTAATCCAATGGAATTTTATGATCTTTTCTGTTAGGATCTTTCCGAGCTGATTGTCGAAATCAAACTTGTTTTCTTTTAAGTCAAGTTTAGCCATTTAATTGAAAGATTCCAGATGGATAGATTATAAAGAATAAACAGAAAGCTTATATATATATAATCCTCACAGGGCATGTGTCAACCATATAAATAACTTGTACAAAAGCAATTAGTATGTTTACACATTCAAGATTGAATGAGCTTTATGAACATATGTATATAAATTGTATGATGCCATTTAGGTAATAACACTAACCCTAGTGTTATCATAATTATTTTAAAACTATTTAAAATAAATTTAAAAACTCCTTTCTGAACTATATTTGCAAGAAATGGCAATTAATGAATAATGTTGTATTACTGAATTAAACAATCAAAATACTACCTCACAGATTCACAAGCTATCAAACTATTTCTGATACCTTTATAGCTATAAAAAGCCAAGATACCACCAAGCAGTTAATGATGCATCATACACCTATAGTTATTTTAAGATCCTAACACTAACATGACCAAAGGTCTATCTTTGAGTGGAACAAAAGTCTAATCTTTGAGTGGACCAAAAGTCTTATCTTTGAGTGGAACAAAGGCTTATCTTTGAGTGGACCAAAAGTCTTTTAGAGGGGATCAAACAGCCTTTAGTTTTATATTGACCACTGAAGATTTGAATGAAAGGAGTAAAGATAGTTTCAAATCAATGAAAACATTTGGAATGTGTCTTTTTATGGAGGACCAACCAGGGAAAATTAGGTACATATTTTTCATGAGGTACACATGGAAGACTAAAACCAGAAACAAAATATAGGTACAAATTTGGCATGCCTAACTAAATTTCTTTATGAAGCGTCCCTAATCTGTAATTTAATTATTGTTTTTAAACTCAGCAAATTAATTTCCCCCCTAAGGTCATTTTCAGCTTTAAAAAAATTCTAAATTGATCAGGGACATTTTTAGGTATATTAAAAATTAAATTAAGGTAATAAGAATCAAAGATTTAACACTAATGTAAACCATACTAACCGGATAACTTATAGGGTTAGTAGGATCCAAATAAGCAGGAATTTTCACTGTAATGTCCCCATTAGTAGGATTAACTTGAAAGAAATCTCCACTTGAAGTCACAACGTATTCAATTTGGTTGTTGGGTGCCTGGAAGATGAAAAAAATACATTGTATTATAAGAAATTACTAATAGAAAAAAAAGCTTTTTTAAAAAATGAGAAGAACAAAAAAGTTGAAAAAGTTTAAACGATAACAGCAATTTTTCTAGGAAAAATCGTTCTTTTTTGTTTATTTTAGACTTAACAATGGTTTTACAAGTTTAAAAATAATCCATAACTAGAAACTGTGACATGTGGTGCAGGGTACCCTATAACATTAAGAATAAAATATATATAGATTTGTATTAGTCGCTTTATTTCATTGCTATTGAAGTGAGGCTAACAAAAAAAATTAGACAACCTTTTCACTTAATGTTGAATTGCCTTATGATCATAATCCTTTACAAATCAACAACTTAAAAAAAAATTTTTTTTTTACACAATTATCATCAGGGTTTATTTGTATCAATCCCCACCACCACCACTTAACAAAACAGGGCTCCAACACCAACACATCACAAACCAGACCTCCACTACCATCACATCACAAACCAGACCTCCACCACAATCACATCACAAACCAGAACTCCACAATAATAGATCTAAACATGTAAAGCTTATATTAAAAACGATCAACAAGTAAATGCTAGAGAAGATTTTACCTGTGAATCACTGTCAATAGCAGACACTTTCCCCACTGAAAAACCCACAGGAGCTGTTTCCAACACAGTATAAGAAGCTGGTAAACCAACAATCCAGTTAGGTCTGTTGAAATTTCTGGTGACATCTACAAAAACCAAAGCTGAGCCTCGCCTTGTTTGAGGTCCATCATCCAAGGCAGCAACCCGAATCTAGCAAAAGAGATTAACAAAGATTAAAGAATGCCCAAATTTGAATTATAATATATTATTTAATGTTTCATAGCTTATTGGTCGTGTGGACACTTTGTTATGGATAAGAATAATTAAGTCACAGAAATTTAAAATTAAGATGTAATATTTTATGCTCAGAGAGAGATACCTTTTGAGAAAGTAAATGACTTGTATATGAGACAGAAAACATTATCACAAATTATTAATTGATAAAATATAATTTTATTTGTATCCTGAGATGGTATATGAGACAGGAAACATTATCATAAATTTATTGATTTGAATCCATAAAGACACAAATATAACCAGATAAGACAATAACACTCCCTGGCTGATGTATCTGTTGTAAAACAGCTCTCAAACAATTTTAAACAATAAATCTTTTAGTGCTTTTAGAATAGTTAATCCATTATATTTACCACAAAGGAACTCATGGGTGTACTTCTAAGGTCTTGTTTCAAAGTTATTGAACCGTTTAATGGATTTATGTTGTAGTAGGCAGCAGCAGTTTGGTCTCCTTCGATGTAATAGGTCAGCTTGTTGAACTAATCAGAGAGAAAACATTCAATAATGATCTTCATTACTAGGAACCATTTGAAGATATACATAAAATGCTCCAATTGAAAAGAAAAACAATTTAAGTTTGGACTTAATTTTCTTTACATGCTCAATGTGTTATCAAGAAGATTACCGGTAAGCAAGAAGATTTAGCTTCATAATAATATCTAGCAGGCAAACAGGACTTGTCTTTTCCATGAAGAGATCAGAACAAGTCAATTTTGTGAGATTATTGTATATCTGTTCTTCCATGAAGATAACAGTCTTTCTCTCAGACAATTTACCCCGAGGGGCCATTCAAGTTTTTTTTTTTTTGGGGGGGGGGGGGGGCAGGGAGAGTTGCCAGAGGCGAAGCTAATGGGGAAGGGGAGAAGGATATACCTATGCAATATACTTGCGGGACGCCAATATGGGGTGTTGTGGTATTGAATTCATCGAAGGATGGTTTTCAGAGTTGAGAGAGGGGTGTGAAAATGAATCATTGTCCCCTGGCACCAAAAAATTTAGCTACGTCTTTGCAAGTGAGGCGGGTTGGCTGGTCAGCCCAGGTTGTGTATCTTTGAGTACTAGCTCTAGCTACTCCACTAGGTCATATATCCGTCAGCATTAACACTAGCTATTCCACTAGGTAGTGTATCAGCACTAACAATAGCTACTACACTAGGTTGTGTATCTGTCAGTACTAACACTAGCTACTCCACTAAGTTGTGTATCTTTCAGCACTAACACTAGATACTCCACTAAGTTGTGTATATATCAGCACTAACACTAGCTAGCCAGCTGTACTGTTAATTTTTAGGAAAGAGGGGCAGAAATGAAAGGTACGGTTGGCTCTAGATTTAAAGTGTGTGTGTGTGTGGGGGGGGGGTCCTCGGGAGCCTCTCTCCAGCAAAGTTTGGATTATTTCAAAATCAAAAAATGCATGTTGGAGTATACCTGAATTCAGTGTTTCTCTTAGACTATGTGATCTGGGGAAGGGATTTTTTTAATTGTCAGAGGGAGATATTATTGCATTCTGTACCATACATAAACTAAGTTCACTCAGGTTGTAGCGTGCCCCAGGGTAATCAACTGACATAGGCTTATATTCAACTATATTCTGTAATATGGATCAGCGTGGAAGAAGGGGTGAAGAAATTGGGGGTGCTGAAGACATTCGCCCAAATTCAAATGAAAGGTGCATTTTGCGCATACTTGAATTTGGTGTTTCTTTCAGACAATTTTGAGGAAGAATTTTAGACTTTCCTTTGCGAAGCGCTAAAATTGGCCATAATTAGGAACACCTCTTACTTGTTTCAGCCCAACATGAACTAAATACACTCCAATTGTAGCGTCCTTGTGGGTATGCATTTACCCTAGCTTATATCGTGTATTGAATCTTTATGGTCCCAGACATTTGTGAACAAATACAAATAAAGGAATGCATTTTAGCAAATACTTTAATTTAGTTTTGCAACACTCTACACTCGGAGAGCAATGGGAAAAAATGCTAGTTTAAAAAAAAAAATTAAGTGTCACTTAACCTTAGAAATTTAGTGTGAGCTAAGCAAAATCCTATGACTATAGTAAGCCTTGAATATTTTAGGGAATGAAAGACGTGATGTGGATATTTCCTTACTTATCATCTTTCAAGGGGGGGGGGGGGGGGGGGGGCAAAAACCAAAAAGTGGCAAAAAGGGCCTCGAAAAGTCGAGTGACAACTCTGCTTGACGTAAATGTGCTATGCAAATGGAACGCATCGCCGCTATTCGGACCCGGGTCCCATGAGACTAATGATATTTGGATGTCATTTGTGGTAGTTTATTTTAGTTTAACTGAAGAAGTAAGTTTACAAACATACTCCATTCAATTATCTTTCATTTGATACTAAATTTTGTCTTACAACCCAACAATATTTTTTAAAAATAAATTGAACCTCTCACTTCTCTGACCCGGGTCCACTTCGTTATTTATATGTTAAACGCAAATCAAAGAAAAATTACTAATAATATTTAACTTACGTGAAATAATTACTTTTGCTAAATATATTCAAGTTCTACCACTGTCAAAAAGAAAAAAATAACTGTTTAATAGAAAGTTTTATGCATTTTTATACCTTATTAAGGTTATCAAAACTGGTCATTTTTACAAAGTGTATAGACCTATAAAAAAGGGTATTATTATGTAAAGAAGACATAATGTGTTTACAAAATAGTAGAAATTTCCGAATATTCAGTTGGTTGATTTTTTTTTCTTCAAATTTCAAATTGCCAGTTAGATATATTTTAAACATCCCCCCCCCCCAAAAAAAAAATCCGCAGAAGTTATTTTAAATTGACCTATTGGAAATAAGAATTTATTCTGAAACAAGTAGCAACAAAAAAATGGAATTGGCATGATAATCGCATTAAAAAATATTAGAAATTTCCGAATATTTAGTTGGTTTATTTTTTTTTCTTCAAATTTCAAAATGCCAGTTAGATAAATTTTAAACAACCCCCCCCCCCAAAAAAAAAATCCGCAGAAGTTATTTTAAATTGACCTATTGGAAATAAGAATTTATTCTGAAACAAGTAGCAACAAAAAAATGGAATTGGCATGATAATCGCAATGATAGTTCATCTACTTTATTTTAGCTTTCTGATGGATAGGCCTATTCATCTTGAAAAAAAAATATTAAAAAAAAAAATATCCTTGCAAACAGATGGGGCAGTTTGTTTATTATTCTACTATTAAACAGAACAAAGCTGGTGGGAATTTAATAAATATTTGCTAAATATTTTTTTAAACCTCTGTTATTCAGGAAACTTTGCTACAAACGTAGCACGTTTAAAGAAAACACAAACTTTTTCGATATAATAATTGATGAAATGTGTACTATTTTTATGCACCCGTTAAATTCTTAATAAAAAAAATTATCTCTCAATTTTTAAAGTTTCCATTTCATTTAAAGCAACATTTTGATTTATGGAATCGAGTATATTTATAATTATGCTAATAAAAAATATTTCTTTAAAGCAAAAAATCATCATACAAATTATAATTAATACCATTCCTACTTTAAAGTAATGCTTTTATAATGAAATATAATTGGAAAATATATTGCTTATGTTTGATACGTGGCAAGAACGATTATTAGAATTATAGTCCTCGATTGTGATGTAAAGGTATTTTAATACAGTGTTATTAAAATTTTAACATTGTTCTTTTGCAAAAAATAATAAATAATATGAATAAAAAATGAATAAAAATATCGACATGCAGGAAAAACAGAAAGTAAGGCTTCGGCTTATAATCAGAAGGCGCCAGTAAAATATTAATAATCGAACACTGTAAGCATTTAACCAGATTAGCCTTTAATATACGGATCATCAAATGTATCGAGCCTAGCGATATTTAATAGATTTCTCTAATTGAAAGCGGATATAGCACCAGTTAATATATTTTTAAAACAGTTTAAAAATGACAATTTAATCATTTTTAATATTATATAATCGTTCTATTGTTTTTCCCTTTTGCTCCGGGGGGGGGGGGATTGACTTTTCCCTTAGCAGTGCCCCCCTCCCCGGANTTTTTTTTTTTTTTTTTTTTTTTATTTTTTTTTTTTTTTTTTTTTTTTTTTTTTTTTTTCCTTTTTTTTCTTTCTTTTTTTTGTTTTTTTGTTTGTTTTTGTTATTTAAAGGGTGTCCATTTGAACTAAAGGGTTTGGGAGGGGAGGACAAAAATCAAGAAAAAGTAGGAAAATGGGTCTGGCCCCTTCCTCAGAAAAAATTTGAAAACTAAAATTTGCTTTTTATGGCACATACCTAAATTTAGTTAATGACCATTCTACACTGAGAAGACATGATAGAGGAAATTTAGTTTGCTTCTAGATTATTATAGAAATAGCGGAAATGATAACGCTTGAAATGAAAAGAAAGGACAATAAAAAGAGAATGTTTCGGCTAAGAGCCTCCTTCAGCAGACCAGACAAAACAAGAAACACCAAGAAAACAAAAGTTTTAAAACTCATGTTTCTTGAGTTCACAAAGTACAGGAATATTACTTTATTTCCAAAGATTGAATTGTCAAAAATCAAAATTATGTGTGCTACCCAAAATTTAAAATGTAAGATTCTATCCAAACAAAGATATTTTGAAAATATGTAACAAAGAAGAAATAGGAAAAGAAATACGGGGACATTGAGAGCACTAGTAAGAGAGTATTTGATTGATTCCACATGGGGTGATATGTTGCCGGAAATCTGAATTAATTTGTTTTGTACCGGTATCTCAACTCTCGCTGGTGTATTTGTGCAGTAAATTAGTGTCATGATGGAAACATCTGATGTGCCTTTGTTTTTATCTCTGTTAAAATGGGATGAGACCAGGTAAAGTTTGCCTTGTTAGATATCATGAAGATGTTCAGTGAACCCATTTGATAATCTTTTCTGTTTCACCTATATAAATGGAGCAGCATCTTTGGCACACAATCTCATAGATAACATTGTGACTAACACATATGAAATACTTTTTGGTGATAAAGAAAGTAGGCTTAGGGGGGTTAATGTTTTTGGTTTTCAGTGTACAGGTGCAAGTCCAATAATGATGTCTTGATTATGATTTAGTCCCAACGTGAAACAGGGATGTTTACAAACATATCTAGTGCCTTAAGGGAAAAGAGGAGTGTTTGACTTTGATAAGGCTTACAATCATAGCTGGTGTCATAAAAGTGAAAACAAGAGGGTTTAACTGTGATAAAGCTTACAATCATAGCTAGTGTCTTAAGTGAAAAGAAGAGGGTTTGACTCTGATAAAGCTTACAATCATAGTAGGTGTCTTAAGTGAAAAGTAATGGGCTTGAATGTGAAAAAGCTTACCATCATAGTTTCTCAAATGAAAACAAGTGGGTTTGACTTTGATAAAGCTTAAAATGATAGTGTCTTAAGTGAAAAGAAGAGAGTTTGACTGTGATAAAACTTACAATCATACCTAGCGTCTTAAGTGAAAAGAAGAGAGTTTGATTGTAATAAAACTTACAATTATAGCTAGTGTACACTGAGTCGTACAAAACTATGCCTAATGCAAAGAAAGAAGCAACAATATAATTGCAGACCTGTTTACCCTCAAACTCCTAAAATCGTACAATATCGTCTCAAAATCGTACAATACAGTATCTTAATAGTAAATAAATAAATATCCAGTATATATAATATATAATGTCTACAGTAACTACTGGTATAGCGTGTGTCAGTGGCATTCAGTTCAGCGGTTTGTCAACAAATGGAACTGAAGGTACCCATCAGTATACGACTGACGTCAACTGCAAACTGCGGCCACTTCATTTTGAAGACCTGCATCTGCTGTAGATACCTCCATGTTTGTGACCTCCATAAACGATATATTTATTTTTATCCCACCCTTTATATTATTTGTGTATTCCCTATTTGGAAGTGTACTTGTAAGAATTTCATCCAGGAAACCTGGCGAAAACCTAATATGGCATAGGCGCCGGGAAACAAAATTATAAGAACCACTGGCGTAGCCCAACGAAATATGCGTCACACGCGCGCAGTACACTCATGACTAAACACAACTGTAACTTCTCTCCCAATGCTAGCGAGTTTATTGGTGAAAATACACCTTGAGTTAAGAGATGAATATTGTAGACTTTTTAAATAACGTACGTTCTTTCTGCCGAGGAACGTAAATCAAAACTGCCACCATAATGGACGAAAAAAAAAAAAACACACAAAAAAACAACATGTCATTACGGAAATGTCGCGGTGTTGATTGTATAGATTTAAGTCTTTAGACCCAAGCCAAACCCAAAATTTCCTAAATCAACACCACTCCTTTTGTCCCTGGTAGATTGCTAATGAAAAGTCCGACTTGCAGATTGTGTAATTGTGCAGTGCGCGCATGATGGACCATTCGACGAAGAACGCAACTTAGAAAATTTTGTCTGATATTCAAGCAAGACTATCTGCTGATAAACTTTCTTTTTCTTTTGTTGAATCGGATGTTTATCGGTAGAGAGAGAAGTTTCTTCTTCATCACCCATTCCGCGAACCTTTCTTTTTGTCGAGGTCATAATCGTAAAATACTAAGTGAGGTCAACTACAAAACCGAAAACAAGAATGATGTCCGATTCCATTAATGATAATGGTAACATTAAAATCACGCAATGTGCACATAGGTCAATGCAGCCAAATTCTAGCGCCAGAGCTGTTTGGACAGCTCATATATAACATTTCAAATAAAAATGAAAAAGTTAACAATTATTCATACCTCGTCCCCCAGCCGCACGCCCTGCCAACCAAAGATGACTTACTCACTGAGGATGCGTATGAGTTTTGATTGGGTTGGGGGGGGGGCACCAGAATGCACCTACATGTATGCATCAATTCTACAATAATTATCCTGATTCCTGACAGTCTCTTATAAAGCCAACTGTCACATGAAAATCTGTGAAATCCACGAATTCTAATTAGGTATTATTATTATTATTAAGGCTATACAAATATCACCACAATGCTTCGCACTCATCCACTCATCGTATACCGTATACGAGTGCTTTGTGTTTTCATAAAGAGGTCGCTGTAGTAGACATATTGAACACGACATAGTGACAACACACACTAGTCCACTAACACGTATTTCCGTGCTGGTGACGAACCCACCTTCCCCCACCCTCATTAATAGGAAAAACATAGTGCCCTCGCCTATCCAATATGCCCCGAGTTTTTACGTTCACATCCTATAGAGCAGTGGTCAGCATACTCATTGGTCAAAAGAGCCCAAATCAGCAGCAGGACCATTAAACAAATTTTGCGAGCCAAATTTATTTTGAAGAACCTGTCAAGGACCATGTTTTTCGGAGTAAAAACCGATTTGTAGTTGACTGGCCGAGCCGCGGCTTGCCGACCACTGCTATAGTATCAGAGACTAGTAACTACCACAAGCTGTAAACAAAAATGGATTGGGGGGGGGGGGCAGTTGTAGCAGTAGTGATACAAAACTGTTTTATTGTATTAAAATCGTTGAGGGGATAGAGTCAGAGGCGTAGCGAGGGTGTTTGGCGCCCGGGGACAAGATCCATTTTAAAGTGCCACTTTTTCTTTTTTTCAACTCTCAAGCCCATTATTTTCATCAATAAAATAATATCAAAGCACATTTTGGCGCCCCTAAACAGGGATTCTTTCAGCTATATCTCTGGGAGGGGGGGCAGTGCCCCTCCCAGGGGGGGGGGGGCACAGGGCCCCCCCCCCCAGGGGAAAAAAAATGCCCACAAAAAAAAAACACGGACCCCGGGGCCCTCCCCCCCCCCCCCCCCGGAAAATCTGAAGTGCCCCTTCCCCGAAAATCTGAAATGCTCCCGCGGTGGAAAATTTCTGAAAGAAACATGCCCCTAACTAGCTGGCGCCCGGGGAATCCGTCCCCCTGCCCTCCTCGCTACGCCTCTGGATAGAGCTGCTCTGCGAGTTCTACAATATTTTTTTTTAATGCCACTGACTAAATCTTACACCTCTAGTTTTCTCTCTTCACAATCCTCGCGGTTCAGACGAACACACGCTTGCTAGCAGTAGCAGTCCAATGAGGTGGTGAGTGAAGTTGTTGCCAGGCGACTAGCCTAAAGATTGCTGTTGACACAGCTAGCTGGTTCACTGTGACACACAAAGCAACACTAAGACCATCACCACCATCAATAGGATGCGTGGCGGTGATATTTTTATATCTTTTGAAAGTCCCACCTATCCCACCCCACTACCCGTGTTTCTGGTATGCCACCAATCTCTTTAATCAACAATCCCCACATCACCTTTCAGTGCGTACATAAATATAATGAAGGATGGTCCCAACTATAAAAAAACATAGAAAAACCCATCGTTGTTTTCTGGGTCCATTCAATGCGGGACCATAGGGCTAAAGCTTCCACAACCGAACATTTTTAAACTTTTTTTAAATCGGACAAAATTACACAAATATTTTTCACCGGGTCTCTGAAAATCGTAGTTTTGGCGGGTCTCGGCGTACAATCGTAAAAGACATCTAAAAATCGTACCTTGTACGCCAAAATCGTAAGAGTAAACAGGTCTGTAATTGGGCACCAGACACTAAAAGAAAAAAAAATAATCATGAGAGGAAACCAGAATTGGTGCGGGATTCACATGATTTGTGTATTTTAATCTAGCAAGTGCCTTATCACTAGGTGTCAGCAGGTTTAATTGGTTCTTGTGGCCTCCAGATATGGACTAATAGAAAGGTGAAATAGTTTTATTGATCCATTCAAGGCAGCCGTGCTTAGTGGTGATTGAAACCCAATAATTTAAACAAACCCTCCAGCATGGAAGTTGAAAGACAATTGCCAACTTAACACGCGATGAAAATTGCCATCTTGTCCCTTAAAAGGTGCGCAAAGCCAAGTAAAGCAAAATTAAAACATTTCCTCTTTTCAATTCTATTTAAATTGCTGGTATTAAATGTTACTTACTATTGGATCAGCATCTGTAGCACTGACAGAGATAATGTTTGAACCAACTGGCTGAGTCTCAGGAATGGTCACACGATAGGTCTCATTAAAAAAGATTGGACTCTTCAGGTTTCTTGTCACAATCACCCTAACAGTGGCAGTATTTACTGAAGTTCTTGGTGGATTGCCCTTGTCACTGACAGAAACCACCATCTGGAAGAGAAGCGAGAGAATCACAGTTATCTTTTAGCAAAGAAAAATATAATTAATAAACTAAATTAATCAAATATATGCCTATATTGAAAAAATTCGAATAGTAATTTAACATAAAGATCTTTTATAATTTAAACATTTAAATGTCAACATTTTTATCAAATTTGATGGAAAATCATAGGCCTACGTTAAATTCAGAGATGTTGGTGGAAATTTTATTCAATTATTAAAAATAATAATTAGGATTAAAAAAAACCTAATTCTAATAGACTTTCTAAAATTTCAATAATGCAATTTGAATTTGAATTAACATTTAAGAATATCTTGACTTTATTTACTAATATATTTGTTTAATTTAAATTTGATGCACTGACTTGAAATAAAAATAATTAGTGCAGACAAGAAATTGTAAAATTGATACAAAACCCTCTAAACCTGTTTTTAAATTTCAAAATTTATGCTCAACAATAAGATACATTTTAATATTAGTTTCAAATGGATGAGATAACCTCATACTCATGGGTTTATATAACAGTTTGACAACTATTGTTTATGAATTATAATAGAGCATTATAAAATGACATGGACAGGACTTTTATCCCCAACATATTTTTTAGAACCTATGCCTATTCATGCATTGCTCATAAATAATCTCAACTAGAGGCCGACCGAATTTCGGCTTCGGCTTCTGTTTCGGCGCCGAAAGTGGCCATTTTATCACTTTCGGCCAAGTTTCGGTTTCGGCCGAAATTGGAAAGTTAACTTTCGGCTTAATTTCGGTTTCGGCCGAAAGAGAAAAGTTAACTTTCGGTTTTTCTTCGGTTTCGGCCGAAATTGACTTTGACTTTCGGCCATCCGGCTGAAAGTTACTCAGGTTTTCAGTCATTTAATACTAAGCGAAAGCGATATTTAACAAAAAACTAAGGGACATTTAAAAAAAAATTGAACGATCTTTGAGAACAAACTAAATGATATTTAACAACAAACTAAACGACATTTATGAACAAACTAAACGATCTTTAAAACAAACTAAGCGATCTTTAAGAACTATCTAAGCGATCTTTAATAAAAAACTAAACGATCTTAAAGAACAAACTAAACGATTTTTAAGACCGAACTAAATGATCTTTAAGAACAAAACAAATGATCTTTAATGATTTATAAGAATAAACTAAGCGATCTTTAACAGAAGACTAAATGTTCTTTAAAAACAAACTGAAAGATCTTTATGAACAAACTAAACGATCTTTAAGAACAAATAAAGCGATCATTAACAAAAATTAGACGATCTTTAACAACAAACTAATGCGATCTTTAAGAACAAACTAAATGATCTTTAACAACAAAC
>CAXITT010000018.1:2332690-2368144 GCA_964033795.1 Lymnaea stagnalis
CTCTCTCTCTCTCTCTCTCTCTCTCTCTCTCTCTCTCTCTCTCTCTCTCTCTCTCTCTCTATATATATATATATATATATATATATATATATATTTACCTTTCTATCTGTTTATCTAAGAAGTCTTAACCCATTTCATTTTTGAAAATTAAATTTTTGCTTGTGTAAAATGATGGATTTTGATATTCGTGGTTATAATTGTGTAAATGTACTTATGTTTTGTTAACGTCATTGATTTTCTTAATTGGCAATATAATAATATATCATTTATTTTTGTGCACACCCTATTTCTATACCCCCGATATATATGTACCTAAGAAGGTTAGTTATGTGTCAAATTCATTTTGAGGCGTATCTTATGCTGCCTTTGGCTATTGAAACTATCGTTGAACTCCCCCCTCACCCCCAACCAAACAGTGTTAACAATTTTTTTAAAAAATATCTACGATATTGTAACCCTCTTAATACGCAAAAACAATTTTTTGTTTCATTTCACATGCGTTGCTTTTATTTGGAATAGTGATAAGTGCATTAGTTAATTCTTTTTGGATGTGTAGTTTCGCTGCACTGATTGCATTAAACGGCATTTTCGTATTAAAAATATATGTAAAGGTTAAGTTTTTTTTTTACAACTTTATAACTACCAATAATTTTTTTTTGTTGTAAGAATAAAAAGTAAAAACTTATTAAATGTTAAAAATATAAAGCGAAAGTTGTATTTAATTTTATAAAAATTTAGCAATTTAAAAAGCCATATATTATTTATATTAATTTTACTTTTAAGAAGGGGAAAATGTAGTATCAGTTTTGTTACGCACAGTTATAAATCAAAGAAACTTAGCGCTGTGGCTAAAATGGGCAATCGTGCGAGGACGTCATTTGCTTAATTATTTAGATCAAATAAATTTTATTTTTATTTCGCAATATTAAGAACGCTCTAAAATACGCACTAAGATTAAACAGATGTTTGGGTTTTCTCAGTGCGGCTTCCGGTCTGGGCGGTCTACCATAGATATGGTGTTCTCCATACGACAGCTCCAGGAAAAATGCAGAGAGCAGCAGATGCCACTGTACATTGCCTTTGTGGACCTTACAAAAGCCTTTGATTACGTCAGTCGCAACGGGCTATTCAAAATACTGGCAAAAATCGGCTGTCCCCCTCACCTACTTGCCATCATCAGAGAGTTCCATGAAAATATGCAGGGTACAGTGCAGTTCGATGGAGCCAAGTCAGAAGCCTTTCCAGTCAGCAGTGGAGTTAAACAAGGTTGTGTACTCGCACCAACACTGTTCGCAATATTCTTCTCTGTACTACTTCGATACGCATTCAAGGATAGCAGTGAGGGAATCTGGTTACACACCAGAGCTGATGGAGGACTTTTCAACACTGCCCGCCTCCGAGCCAAGACCAAAACGACAGATGTCCTAATTCGCGAGCTACTATTTGCGGATGATGCGGCACTAACAGCACACACAGAAATTGGTTTGCAACAGCTCGTGTCAAGCTTCTCAAATGCCTGCAAAGAATTTGGTCTGCAAATCAGCTTGAAAAAGACAAACATCATGGCCCAAGACACTCGACCTCCACCTAACATAAAAATCGATAATGAAAACTTGGAGGTTGTGGACAGCTTCACCTACTTGGGGTCCAAGGTCTCCAATACACTGTCCATTGAAGAAGAAATTAACAGCAGAATCGGCAAGGCAGCTGCCACAATGGCTAAACTAAATAAACGGGTCTGGCAAAACACCAAGCTAACGGAGAAAACCAAACTGTGCGTCTATCGAGCTTGTGTCATCAGTACACTACTATACGGGAGCGAGACATGGACCACCTATACATCCCAAGAGCGCAAGCTTAATAGCTTCCATATGAGATGCCTGCGTCGCATCCTTGGTATTAAATGGCAAGAAAAAGTGACTAATAGTGAGGTCCTAATGCGTGCGAATACCCAAAGCATGTTCACAATCCTTAGTGAAAGACGCCTGAGATGGCTAGGTCATGTTAAAAGAATGAGTCCCGGCCGCATTCCGAAAGACCTCCTATATGGTGAACTTGCTTCTGGAAAGAGGAAAACAGGTCGCCCACGTCTGCGATTTAAAGATGTCTGTCAAAGGGACATGAAAGCAGCCAAAATACATACAAGTGACTGGGAGTGTAAGGCAAAAGACCGATCTACGTGGCGCACAGTTGTCAAAGAGGGCGTCATGGTAGCCGAGGAGCGAAGAATGGAAGAGGCTGCAGACAGAAGAGCTAGGAGAAAGGCCAAAACATTTAGAAGCACGGAACTCGTGTGTAAAAACTGTGGTAAAGACTGTCACTCAAGGATAGGACTGCACAGCCACTCGAGAAAATGCAACCCAACCCAACGGTGATGCACCATCGTCTCACGAGACGGAAGGATGCCGATTATTGGGTTTTCCCGATAAATGTGATTAAGATGCAATTCTTAGAACCTAATATTTTAATAAATAATTTTTTTCATAACTTTTACATTCGGATAAAATTCTTAAAATAGTTCCTTATTTGATAACTTAAATGTATTTGTAATTTTTATTAATAACACTTAAACTCTTACTAAAATAAAAGCGGATTAAAAATAGTTTTGCTCATTTAAATTTAGTCGATTTCCGTAAAATAATAGAAAATAACTATGATTGTTTTTAGGAATCCGAAAGTACTTAAATCATATCGGTTCTTTAGCGTTATATCAATATGGCTCATTCTTATAGATAATTTATTTCAATTTAGTATAATTACGCCCTAAAGTATTATTTTTTAATGAAAAGCTTAAACAAACGTTTTCGTGTATCGCTGTTTCATATTATTATGTAGTAGGCATAGGCTTACTTACAATTCTAAACCTAGCTGCACATTCAAGTGACTAAAAATGGGTTACAATATTTTTCATTATATTAAACAATATTCCATTCAACTTACCCACTCAAAGCAAGAAGCTATGTACTTCCTTACTAATTATTAAAGTGTTGTTGATAATGTTGAATTTTAAAAAAAAAATCCATTATGGTTTCACGACATCGTTTTGAAATCTTGTTTTGGTGTCGGCCGAAAGTCTGATTAGACTTTTGGTTTGGTTTGGGCTTCTGTTTTGGCAAAAAGTAATTTTAACTCTCGGTTGGGTTTCAGCAGAAACCAGAAAATCTCATTCGGTTGGCCATTATTTCATGCTGTATTAATTATTAGTTAATGTGAAAAAGAGGTAGAGCTATACTAGTTTTAAGATTTTTAAAATTATCCTAAAACTTTATTGATTTCATAAGATAATTGATGTTTTATGTAGATTTAATTGATTTTTTTTGCTCACATTATTAGAGTTAAATTAAGTTTTTGTTACTAGCACGTTGCTCTGTCTTATGTTCATCCATATCATATTGTTAATTGTACCCTTATAATTTACACTATTTGTCAAATAAGTTCAAACTTTAGACACAATTAATTACATTATAAATTATACATTTGTGACAGAAAGTCACTTCATGGTGGATAGAGTTCCAAAGTAATTATTTTCTAAAATGATGTTTTTATGAAATCACTGGCAATAAAGTAACTTACCAAAACATTGACAATGACGGTAGCTGTGGTAAATAAAGGTGTAGAAGAAATACCATCTTGTGTTATGACCAAAAACTGATAACGATTCTTGGTCTCATAGTCCAGAGCCCCATTGACAGTTATGACTGCATGATTTCCAACAGTTTGCACATTGAAAGCAGCGGCATCATTGTTAACTCCAATATTCTGTAGTACAAAGTTATAGTTGGGTGTTCTGTCTGCATCGGTGGCCTGAAGCAAACAAATGGTTTAAAATAGAGTTGAAAATAATAATAAATGGTTATTATTCTTATAATCCATTGTACAGATTTCAGTTATATTCCCTTGTGTAACTAACAATAGCTCACACTTTCATTTCACTTAGTTCAATCATATTTTTTTTTCAAATTTAATAGCTTTATACATTGAAACAATAAGATAAATGTTTGCAAAAAATATAATTAAATGAAACTATTTATAACAGATTTTGTATTTTGTGAATAATTAGAGACATTAGGAAAGTTTGCTCATATTTTGTTTTGTTTATATTTTCCAAGCTATATTAAAAAATCGATAAATTGACTCACTGTGAGGTTAAAAACAAAAGCACTCTGAACATTCTCATAGACTGACACTTCCCGAGTTGTGTCCTCAAACAGTGGGGCAGAGTCCTGGAGATCAATGATGTTGATTGTAACTGGTACCACAGCTGTACGGTTTCCAAGTCCACCATCATATGCTCTCACTAAGATCTGGTATTGTTTCTTGGTTTCATAATCAAATTCAGAATTGATGTCCAGTTGGCCATTAGAAACATCAATGACAAAGCTAAGGAAAGGAAAAAAAAATTCTTTGTGAAATCCAACCTGCTAACCCTGGTATTCCAAAAATAGTACACTATCGTTTCAGAAAAAAACTTTACCATCTCAAAATCATACAATACCCTATCAGAATATTAAATAAAAAAATTACAGTATAATGTGTAGTGTCGTAGGAAAGGGATTTCCACCGGCTGCAGTTTTTTCTCCATATGTCGGGGGCAGTATTTGTGGACAACTGCGGTTATTTCTTTAAAGGGGTGGGAAAATTGTTGGGTCACCCTGGGTGGCACTAACCCTAGCTATGCCATTGAACATATCAATAAATATTGGCAAACTAAAGGCAGGGTTGTTAATATTGCAATATTGTATTGGTATTGGTAGTATTGCCAATACTTTTATAAGTATTGGGACGATATTGCAATACTTCTTGAAATTTGATATTGGTATTGGTATTGCCAATAATTATTTTTGATATTGGTATTGATTTTTAACCAATACTAAAAGCAATATTCAATAAATTCTCTACAACATTGGTTGTGAATAAAGCTGAATATAATAAATTTTTCTTTGGTGTCGCCATCTTGCGACAATTCTGACGATTCAGATATTCAGTATCAGGAGATTGATGAGACCTTGAATCCAACAAGCAGTGCAGATGACGATCATATCCTGTATCACCTTCCGTCACATTGGAAGTGTGCCTGTCATTTGCTCAGCCTTGTAGCAACAAGTGACTGTGCCAAAATTGATGATCCACTTTATAAGAGAACATCAGTTCAGACATTTTCAAAGTTGACAGCCCTCTGGAATAAACAAAACCGATCAGTTGTAGCTTCTGAAAAGATCAAGGATTCACTTGGTATGCTTTTGGTAACACCTGGTGAAACCCGGTGGAATTCAATGTATGATGCTGTCACCAGAGTTTACAACATTCTCTGTGTAAGTGACATGGAAGTTAAGTTTGACAAACTTTGTGATGAACTTGATATCAAAAGACTACAGCCTGTACAGAAAACATTTGTTAAAGAGTATGTTGCTGTTATGAAGCCTGTTTGCTGTGGACTAGATATTTTGCAGGGTGAAACTAAAAAAGACATTGGACTGGTTTTCCTTCTACCAACACTTGTCGTGATGAAGGCTCAGTTAAAAGTGTTTCTTGATCAAGGAAAGAATGATCGGCTCGTAATTTGTTCTCCATTAGCTTCATGTCTTTTGAATGCCATCGATAGAAGATTTTCAAACATGTTTGACAGCATTGATGCTCAGCTGGCATCCGTTGTACATCCCAAATTCAAGTTGGACTGGATAGATGATGATTTACAGCGTTCGCATCTTATTGAAGCACTGAAGAGACGCGTTTCACAATCACTGTTGGTTGCTCCTACTGATGATCAGAAAGCAACGTCGGCTGCTGCTGATGGTACAGATAATCAGCCAGACTTCTTCGCTGGATTGTCAGCCAGACGACATCGTGTGAATGATTCACCTGATGTGAATCAAGAAATTAATAATTACTTGGCAGACACTTCAGACAGTATTGCATCATTGGATGCCTATCCACATATCTATAAAATATACATAGACCTGAATACAGGACTTCCTTCAAGCGCTGCTGTTGAAAGGTTGTTTTCATTAGGAGGACGAGTATTTTCCCCTCTTCGTTCACGACTGAGCAGTGCGCATTTTGAAATGGTTACTTTTCTTCGCCTGGCTAAGTGGTAACGGCCAAATAGGTGGCGTTACCCTGTGAACTCTACTAAAATTCATCGTTCATCGCTAGTTTTCCAGATGTGATGCAATCCACTGACTCGGTCTGACTGTTTTTACTATAGTATGATGTTTAACCGTTTATGTATCATTTGCTTTTCTATGACAGTCATTTGCTTCATTCATCCATTCATTCATCCATCCATCCATTCATTCATTCACAATATGTGTACAGTATACATATTAAAAATCTTGTTGCTTAAGGACGTTCAGGTATGCCGACTTATTTAATATGTTGTCAAAGACTTTTGAATGCTTTGAGGAAAACTGATGAAGCAAGTGTTAACTATTGAACAAAATTTGGTTAAAAATACATTGTCTAAATTAGCCAAAAAATGTTGTTATCGTTTATCGATGTAAGTGATATAGAGCGATGAATTACGTATTTGCGTTTTATTCGTCGAATGACCCAACTATTGGTATTGGTAAGGCAATAATAAATAAATATTGGTATTGGTATTGCAAAACTGGTTTTAAAATTGTATTGGTATTGGTATTGCCAATATAATTTACAGGCAATATTGGTATTGGTATTGCCAATAATTTTTTTTAGTATTGTTAACAACCCTGACTAAAGGTTACTTTTCCAAAGTAGATGACGAAGATGGGATGGGAAAGCGAAAATCATTTATGATGCATCCGGTGGGCCTCTATATTTACGGTGCGGGCTGTGGGTTGGCACCCCTACATTAAGTCTAGAAGCTTGAATTTATTTTCCATTAACATCGCATAGTCTAATATCTACCGCAGGCTGTATTTTAGAAGGGAAGATGAGTTTTGAATCCAAACTGAGGTATTAAAATTTTTTAGCTGCTTTCTAGATCTGATTTTTAAAAAAAATCAAAATCTAACGCAGCTGTGCAGAGCAGTGAATAACATTAAAACAAATACGATTTAAAAAAATAAACTGTTGTTTTCTCCATTTTGTCCAGTAGCCACATTTAGGCAAAAGAATGAAATAATTATGTCACTGCATTACGTCATTTAGCCCTGAGGCTAACAAAAGTGAATATTGACTAAATGAGTCACTAGGCCAACCAAGCTAATATTACTATTGCTTTAATAAACAAGTTTATTGGAAAAATACAAAACAACAAAATTAAAATCGGCACCAGCAATATGAAACGAGGCGGTGTTGTTTTAAAACATTTTAAGATATTTAGAAACTGCCCCCTTTTCTCCTTTCTAAACGCTCCACCCGTAAGACAATGCCCCCTTTTACCTTCTACTGTAAATGTAATGTAATTATGCATGGTGCCCAACCAAACAAATTTCTAGGCCCATTCATGGCCGGATGAAGAAAAGAGCTAAAAACAACAACCAAAAATGTATTTTTTCTAATCTGAAAAACTACGGGATTATATTTTTTTAATCTGGTCTCTTAAAATTGTAGTTCTGACAGGTCTCAGCATACAGTCTTAAAAGACATTTCAAAATCATACAATGTACGCCAAAATTGTAAGAGTAACCAGGTCTGTGAAAGTAAATATTAGCTAATTTATTCAAGTAAATATTTAAAGAAACCAGATTGACATATTCATTTTCAATATTTCTACCTATTAAAAGAATTATCTTACCTCCCTATAACAAAATTACCCAATCTACCTACCTATAGCAAAATTACCTGATCAACATATAGCATTACCTTCCATAATCCAGAATTGGTACAATGCCATAGTAGACAGCAGAGTTAGGTGTATTAGATTCATCGCGGTCCGTGGCCTGTAAAACATAATGTACCATGATCATTTTTTTTCTAACTAGAGCATAAAATAAAATTAATATAACACACAACACATTGACCCTAATTCACACAAATCACTAACATCCACCTACATCTGTAAAATAATGGATTATCACAGAATTTCAGCCCTCACAGCAAGAGATTTCATGAGGCCTATCACCAGAGTATGGCCAATAAAAAACCCAATTGGTTGAAAATTGAATTTTTTAAAACCTATAATTATTATGGATAAATATTATGATATTAAAATCCCTAGGTGACAAGCATGTTGCTAGTAATTCTTTTTTTCCTGCAGTCCTTTGTCATTGGTAGATATTTAATAATATTATGTTGCATATTTACACTGAAGTTGACATAACTGAGGCAAACAATTCTCATCCAGGTAAGGCATATAAGTTTTAGCAACCCAATTTAAAAAATAACATCTGTTATAGAGTTCTGTTCTCTAATCATTATTTTAGTTGATAAACTTACTGATACTCTGCCAACACCGGTGGCAACTGGCTGATTTTCATGTACACTGAAGGTATAACTGTTTTGTCCAAAGAGTGGATCATTGTCATTGATGTCAGTTATAATCACAGTTATTGTTGCTTGTGCAGACTACAAACAGAAATAATTAATTGCATGACATTATTTAAAATATATAATTAATCATTTTAGCATATTCCTACAGTAAAGAAGTTTATTATAAATATTATATGTTAAAGTTTTCTTATTAGAAAATACAAATTAAATACCATTCTCATAAGATAAAATAGATAACTTTGATCACACATTGCATCTGCCATCATGAACACAGTATTTAATACTAACATTTCCTTCATGATCTCTGGTTGTTACAGTCACACTATGTTGGGGAATTGTTTCTCTGTCAAAGTATCTCAGGTTTGTCAATGCAGTGCTGTTGAAAAAAATTAAAAGCTTGTAAAATGTTTTTTGGGAATTATATTTAAGATAAAAATACAATATGCCTCTAGGTTTTCTGTCACTTCATGGTTAGTGCTCAGCTGATAAAAAAATGATTTTTTTTTTTTATTTCACATCCGTAATTTATTGCAAAAAATTATTAATTTCATATCTTATTTAATTATAATTTTGACTACCTTTATTATTGTATATATGAAACATTTTACCTATTGGTGCTAAAGAATGAACTGCCTTGACTTTGTGCTGGATTTTCATTGCTGAGTGTAAATTGAAGGGAAGTAATGGGCGTGTCTGAATCTGTAACCTTTTAAAAGTAGAGCATTTATTCATAAACTGGCCTCATCTTGAATGCACAATTTACCAATATAACAATTGCATCATGCACTGCATTGTTATATAAAGTGGGTTTGCTTCTTATAGGATGATATACTGTTAATGTTACATTTTATCCCCTTTTTTATGTTTTATTATATGTTATTATCATGGTGAAAACCAAAAATAGGAATAAATTATATAATAATATTAGACAATTTCATAAAATAATATAGTTTTTTCTAAAACCCAAAACAACAAATTTCCTTAGATCTGAGAATTGAGTTAATCCTGTAAAAAAATCATCAACCCTCTTGAAGAAAAGTTAATTGATAATTTTAACATGTCAGTCATTATAGAGAACATTTATTACATAACATTAAATTAGCCATAGCATATTTTATGTAGTTAGAGAACTACTTATTGAGACGAAGTCACTTACTGGTAGATAAAAGAGGACTGAGTTGAGTGGAACTCCTTCACTAACATAAATGACATAGTTGTTGGCAGAAAACTGGGGAGATCTGTTGACTATTGGATCCACTGTGACAATAACAACAGCCTCAGTACTGAAGAGAATTCAGGATTTTCAACATAAGTAATTAAAGAAATAAGATAAAAATAATGATCTTAAGATTAAATGTTTGTATTATGTTAGATGTTTTTACAGAGCTTGCCTGTTCATGACAAGGTCAAAAAATTGAGAAAAGAAAAGATACTTTAAGTAACCGGTTCTGTCACAGATATGAATATGTGAACACTAATTTGAGGCAAGTAATATGGTTAATATTTCTGTTATAATATACATTTTGTTTGGACTGAGCTTGAACTGGCCAATAATAGTTTTGGTGAATAATAAGTAGTTTATTTTGGAATGAAGAGGAGAATGATGGAATGAACAGAGACGGTTGACATTGTATCAAGATTGATATTTTGTTGATGACATTATGAAGTAAAAGTAACAGAAGATTATCTTTTTTAGCAGTTTTATAGTAATTGAAATTCATGTTATATAATTCCAAGTATCTTCAGATTTTGTGAGGTGTATTTATTATTGTGAATATCGATATTAAAATCAGTCATAGTTTGAGCCACATCGGGTATTATCTATTACGATACACCACCGTGACAGTTTCCCAAACTTTTTTGAGTTTACCACCATTTTTAGTAAAGTTTTTCAGCCCTCCTCCCCCCCTCCTCTGACAACCCATTCCAATCTCTATTGTAACGCAAAGTACATTGTCTTGATGTCTGTCCCCTACGTAAAGGCCACAGAACAATGTGTAAGTGTCTAGAACACCCTTCTTTCTAGCACCACTACAGAGCTGATGAGTGAAATAATCTTCTAGCCCCTACAGAGCAGATGAGTGAAATAATCTTCTAGCCCCTACAGAGCTGATGAGTGAAATAATCTTCTAGCCCCTACAGAGCTGATGAGTGAAATAATCTTCTAGCCCCTACAGAGCTAATGTGCTGAATATCCTCAAAGTCCATACAGAGCTGATGTGAATGACCTTCTTGCCCTTACAGAGCTGATAGGCTGAATGACCTTTTAGCCCCTATAGAGCTAATGGGGTGAATAACCCCAAAGCCCATACAGAGCTGATGTGTTGAATGTTTCACGTATCAAAACACAGATGCAAAGATTCAGGTTTCTTATTATTTATTGGCCTCATTGCATGACAGTGAAAATGCATAAGAAATCATCTCTGGTGTTCAGAATAAAATAGACGTGTCCAAAATTCCTACACATACTGTAACAAAATATTGTCCTCTTTCATCCACAGAAATGTCATGCTCTCTCTCAACACAATTATCCACCGCAATCATCACTGTCCTACTTAACACTATCCTCATTTCACACACTCCCTTGTTCACTTGGTTTTTCCCGACAAACCAAAACCGTCATATGTGACTGAGGAAGATTCGTGGAGTATCCTGGTAAAAAACCCACGATCGCTAACTTAGCATCACCAAAACAGACACAGAAAAACTCATGCGATCTGACCGTGACATGTATCACCCCTATCTAAACATTCTGAACACGGTGAAGCTATTTTTTTCAGCTATTATTTAAATGAAAAAAATCACTAACATGAAGTGCACACTTAAAAGTGGCCTTGAAAAACAACATGAGAACCAATCATAGAACAAACTTGCTTTGTATATATGGCATCCTTCCGTCTTCGCGAGACGATGGAGTGCTATGTAGTCCTACTACTCTTACACTTGGACGAGTGGCTCACTAGGCCAATCCCAGAATAACAATCTCGAATGCATTTCTCGCAGGAGAATATTGAATCCTGCTAAGATTTTGACTTCTGCATTGTTCTTTTTGTTGCAAGGGCCTCGTTTCGCGTATCTTCTGCCTTTTTTTTACTCCTTCATACACTGCTGTTCGCCAGCTGGAACGTTGTTCGGCAATGAGCTCCCATTCGTTGTTTTCAATATTGGCTTCCATCGTGGGCCTTGTGCAAACGTCCATAAATCTCGGGCGTGGCCGTCCAATAATTCTTCCCCCTTCTGCCAACTCTCCATACATCAACATCTTTGGGATACGGCCTTTCTCCATTCTCCTTACATGACCTAACCAGCGAAGGCGCATCTTGAAAAGAAAGGAGAATATGCTCAAAATTTGTGCACGTTCCAAGACCTCTGTGTTAGGCACCTTGTTCTGCCATTGCATGCGTAAATTGCAACGCAGACACCTTTGATGGGAGCTGTTGAGCTTCCGCTCCTGGCTTGTATTTTATGGTCCACATTTCGCAACCATACACGAGCGTACTAAGCACACATGGTTGATAGATACTTATTTTTGTTTTATCAGCTAGATTGAGATTATTCCACACCCACTTGTTCAGTTTAGCCATAGCTGCTGCTGCTTTTGCAATCCTGCGTACCATCAGATCTGGTATGGACGTACACTCCATCTTCACAGTCCCAGAATGCAAATTGAAGGAGCATCGAGAAGAAAATGGAGAAGAGCGTTGGTGCCAGTACACAACCCTGTTTTACTCCGCTGCTGACTGAGAATGACTCAGAGACAGTGCCATTGAAGGTTACCGTAATGTGCATGTTTTTGAGAAATGACTGTATTATTGTGAGCAGTCGTGGGGAACAACCTATTCTTTGCAAGATACTGAAAGTCACTGAAACGGCCTCTCCGACTTACCAAGTCAAATGCCTTTTTAAGGTCTATGAAAGCGATATAAAGAGGCATATGCTGTTCACGACATTTCTCCTGCATTTGGCGTAACAAGAATATCATATCTATTGTTGAGCGCCCACTCCTGAAGCCACACTGGGACTCTGGGTAGATGCGGTTCACTAGTCTCTGCAATCGTTTAAGGGCAACACGGGCAAAATTCTTTCCAACTAAGCTAAGGAGAGAAATTCTTCGGTAGCTAGTGCAATCACTTTGGTCCCCTTTATTTTTATACAATGTTACGATGTTGGCGTCTCTCATGTCCTGGGGAATGTCACCTGTTTCCCAACACAGACAGAGGAGCTCATGTAAGGGCTGAAGTAGAATAGGTTTTCCAGTTTTGAGGACTTCCGCTGGAATGCCGTCAATGTAAAGTTGGCTCTTCATCCAGTTCTTTCATTACTGACAACACTGGAATATTATTCAGAGCGGTATTAGTGACTACATTCATTGTTGAATATAGTTAAAGAGAATGCTCTACCCAACGCCCGAGTTGATCAATTGGGTGTTGGATATTTGACCCCTCTTGGGCTTGAGTGGTGCTATTTTTGAAGTGTTTGGACCTAATGCCCTCTTGATGCCCTCGTACATGATAATTGCATCTCCGTTGTCGGAAACCGATTGTGTAGAGTTGCAGAGGTCTTGCCAGTAATGTTGGCACAGTGGCGAGTCGTCTAATGTGATATTTGTTTTGAGTTTCGGAGAGCCTGTAGTGTACTAGCACAAGGTGCATACCTATAGGCAAGTAGGGCTCTTCTCTTCCTCTCGATTACGGGTTCCATCACATTCCAATGCGCCTTGTACCAGTCATTGATTTTATGCTCCATTTTGCCACAGGCGGACATGGCTGAATCGTGCACAGCACCTCGTAAATGAGTCCCCTTAGAGCCAATTGTGCTATCGGGTGACCCTTTAGCAAGGGTGTCCTGCAACACTTTTGTGAATTTCTGTGTTTTTTCAGGGTTGTTTAAGCAGTGGATTTAATTCGTGTGGGACACTTCTTTTTAGTTTAGCATTATGCATTTTTGGTCATTAGTCGTAACTTGCTTGCTGCGAGAGAATGGTCCGTGTCACAGTCGGCACTATGGATAGCTGCGGGTGTGAAGTACACTGGCTAGCTCCACGCGCCTATTAATGACCAGGTCTAGCTGATACCAGTGGCGGGAACGTGGGTGTCGCCATGACACTTTTTGGATTTGTTAACATTTGAAGAAGGTATTTGTAACACAGAGAACATTGGAGCAGCACAATTCCAGCAGACGTTGTCCGTTTCCTTAATCCTTCCTAATCCGTGATAACCAAGACATAAAGGTCAGGCTTTCTGATCAGCTCCTATCCTAGCATTAAAGTTTACCAGAATGTACAATGCTTCGGTTTTGGGAACACATAATTCTTGGCCCAGGGCCTCATAGAACAAATCTTTCTCTTCTGGAGTCGAATGAAGTGTTGGAGCATACACACTGAATACGTTGACCTTGCCTGCAGATGATGCCATCGGCAGTCGCAGAATCCTCTCCGATCACACTGAAGGAGGTTCAATACAGGGCACGAATGTGTTTTTTTTACGTCAAATCCAAAACCATGCCGCCTGGGTTCATCTGCGGGTTTCCCCTGCCAGTAGAATGTGTAGCTGGCTTCCTTTGGTACCACTATCCGCTAGTCGGGTCTCTTGAAGGCCTGTAATATCAATGTTTAGTCTGGCGAGTTCTTTGTCAATGACGGCAGTCTTCCTTGCGTTGTCAATCTGTTCAATGTGAGTGTCAAATCAAGAAACATGGTTCTCACATTCCAAGTTGCGACGCGAAGTGATTGAGTCTTCCTTCTATTTACTTTATTTGCCTTACAAAAAAAAAAAAACTTGCTCCACGTACGTAAATTGACGTCACCAAGACAGCTACTTAGCCTGGGCGGTGATTTATGGAGACCAGCTGTTGCCCAATGCAGCAGATCCCCACTCTCCACACAACCAGTGGACCCAAGGGAACGACAATTGTTAACACAGCTTGGTATTGGCTGCGTCGCAGGAGTTGCCAACATGACATTTTTATCGCGTCAGATCGACTTCAGGACTCCATCGCCTGATTTTACAGTTTTTGTTTACTTACGCATTCTTACCCTAGCTTCCCATTCTTACCCTAGCTTCCCATTCTTACCCTAGCTTCCCATTCTTACCCTAGCTTCCCATTCTTACCCTAGCTTCCCATTCTTACCCTAGCTTCCCGCATTGAATTTGTATATTTTTATCAGCATATATTCATCACTTTCCCATTTTTTGAACAATTTCTGTATTCATAAATTTGCGTGTCATTCATCTTTTTGCTAACCGGAACAAACTTACTTTGACACATATAATTATGGTGGTAAATGGAAAAAAAGGAGTTGCTTATGCGTAGTATTAAAGGCCAAGAATTCCATTTTTTCCTAGTTAGTGAAGTTTTTTTTTTTTTTTTTTTTTTTTTTTTTTTTTGGGGGGTGGGTGGGTTTTTTTCAGACTTGGTAATAATAATGGAGGGCTGGTAGATTTAAAGTGGGTTTTCAGAATATGATTTAGTAGGCTACAAGAGGGCAATAGGAGCTACCTGACAACTTTAAGATTTGTGTTGAAAAGATGGAGCTGAGTGTTGAGTTTCTTTCTTAATGGAAATAGAAAATGATCCTCAAAAGAGTTTTGAATATATTGTATGCTCTGATCTGTAAGAAGTGTAACATAGTATTTCGTTTTAGTTGTATACCCCAGATCAGATTGAGGTACATTTTAAAAAAATATGTGAATAGGCAGAATTTATTTCCTTATTTTATTCAAC
Organism: Lymnaea stagnalis; assembly: GCA_964033795.1. Classification (NCBI taxonomy): domain Eukaryota; kingdom Metazoa; phylum Mollusca; class Gastropoda; family Lymnaeidae; genus Lymnaea; species Lymnaea stagnalis. The sequence continues at coordinate 2,347,826 of CAXITT010000018.1, forward strand.
AGTATCTGTAAAAAAATGTGGACATGCTTTTAAAATCATGAGTAAATAAGAATGAGGAAGCTAGATTTCTTGTATTCCTATTTTTTATCCATTCAAGTGGAAAAAAAAATCAAAATTTTATTTTATGTCATAAGTTTAAAATGAAACATTTCTATGGTTCATCTTCATACCTTAAGAGAGGATTTCCTTGATCTGAGACATTCACATAGACTGAGTACACTTCTCCTGCCAGAACAGAGCCTTGAAGGGAAACACCTCCCGCTGCTAGAGCCACACTAAACTTAGAAGTGGCCACAGTGTTACCGGCCACAGCCCGTGATAGTCTGTACTGTACAGGTCCAAAGTCAGTATCGTTGGCAGTTACCTGCAAGTAAATCAGCAATTGTTAATCAATGTTAAACTCAAATGGTATTTGTTTTAATTGAAAGAATAATGAATTTGTTTAATTAATATTTATACTTAATAATTAAAATTAAATAATTCATAGGTATTTCGGTGATGAAATACTTTTATTAAACAAAATTGTGTTGTCAAATTGTTCTTACTGTAACAATAAGTCGGGGTGAACTAGTGTAGTCTCCCAGGGGAACATTAGTGATGTAATTTGTAGATGTCAGAACAGGTCGGTTGTCATTGACATCTAGGACGTTGATGGTCACTGTGGTTGTAGCTGTCCTCCTTTTTGGAATTCTCTCAGTGATGGTCACCTGTAGAAAGAATGTGATACTTTAAAATCATACTTTACACTTACACATGAATAAAAGTAACAGTTTTATTCAAATATATTTTAATTGTGTGATACATTTCTTAGTGGACAATAAAAATATTAACATGCTAACAATAAAATTAAATTCATAAGTGAAAATTATCCATGAGAACTTACAGGAAGAATGTACTGTCTGACTGTCTCATAGTCAAGTGTTGCTGTAACTAACTGCACATAACCAGCTGGATTGACTATAAATGGTGTGGTACCTCCAACAGAAATATCATATTGTGCAGGAGGATCAGTGGCAGCCTGTAACAAACAATTTTAAATAAATAGTGTTTCTATTATTGCCAACATGCATAAATTCATATCAATTGTTCACTAATTTTAACGGTTCCCATATCAGCCTAATTGTAAAGTATTTGTAATAGCTACAAAACACTATGTACTAAAATTATGTTCCATTTTACATACAATTTGTGAGCTTTGTATGAGAGCTTTCTGACTTGACATTAGTTTGTTTAGATGTCATCAGACTAAATAATTTTAATAATCTTTTATAGGCCTATATATTACGCTGCTGGTGTGACCAGTGTTTATTTCAGACTATTTCCCCCGGAAAAGGGGGGGGGGGGAGGAAAGATTTCAGATTTTTTCTGGGCACTGCCAGTGATCAACTGCGTATTTGAGGGGGGCAGGGGGGACTGATGTCCCCCGGGTGCCAGACTTACGGGGGCGCCAAATTGTGTTTTTGCGGTATTTAATAGATAAAAATAATGGATTTCGGAGTTGAGGGGGGACGTAAAATGAATCTTGTCTTTTGGCGCCAAACTCTCTAGATACACATCTGCTAGAGGCGTAGAAAGGAAACGGGGTGGCTCCAATTATGAGCTAGCTTTTAATTATCTGGAGGGGTTTGTATCGTAAAAGGGAGTGCATAAGTAGGGTCTGTAAATTTTTTTTTATTATTTCAAAATCAAGATGTGCATTTTCGAGTATACCTGATTTGAGTATTCGTATCGATCGGAGGAAGGAATTTTTTAAACATCAGGGGGAGGCATTAAGGCGTCCAGTGCCATACATTAAGAGAATTCCCTCCAGTTGTGGTCCGTCCCAGTATAACTATTTGGCAAACTCTTAGATTAACAATACCTTAATGTCACATTGATCAGCGTTAGGGGAGGGGCGTGCAGAAATTGAGGGTTTCTAAGACTCTTGGACAAGTTAAAAGTACCGGGACAGGGATGCATTGGCGCATACTTGAATTCGGTGTTTCTTTTCGATAAGTTTAAGAGAGTATTTCAGACTTTCGGATGGGAAGCGCCAAAATTGGCAATACTAATGGTCAAAAATATTTCTAACTCAGCCCCAGCTCAACATAAACTAAATTCATTCGAGTTGTGGCGCCCTAGAGGGTATGCTTTTTGCCCTAGGTTATTCTGGTCCCTTAAATAATTATGATGGGTGGCCGAGTGGTCAAAAATGACTCAATCTCAACTTCATGATCTCGAGTTCAACCCCCCACCAAAGCCCAATCAAGCAAACACATCACCATTGACCCGGATGGATGGGACTAGTTAACATTAGGTGGCAATTCATCCAAGAGAAGGAAATTCTGAATTCAAAACCTGGAGATTTAGTCCCGCAGGCGGATAATATTGACACAATGACACATTCCGACAACTCTTGTGACGCCACTGGTGCCAAGCTGTATTATCCTTGTTTTTTTTCTATATATTAAGGGCCCAATGTATTGATCAATCTAGCTCCTAAATTATTATATGTAGAGGGACTAGTAGTGTTTTTGTGCCTAGTATTGAAGAGAGGGTATCATGATCTGGGGCTTGGAAGGCCTGGGGCAATAGACGCAAATGTGTCAAGTGTTGTCGCCTCAACTGTTTCTTTTGTCTCTGATTGTCTTTGGCAGGAATGAGCAGTTCCTGTACTGTGTTCTTGCTTTTATGAGTGTATGTCATGGCTTCGTCGCTGTCTAAGGGTGGGGGGGGGGAAGGGGGGGGGGGGAAGGGATGAGTTTCTGGTTAATGCTGGATCAGTGGAACCGCCCATTTTTTATCTTTTACGTCATGGAGAGCCTGGATAGTCGTCGTCTTTCTTCCAATGGTGACCAGACCAGTTTTTCCATCATGCTGCCAACAGCAGAGGTGTTCCTGTAGCGGTTCAGAACAAAGTGTGCTGCCCGTCGTTAGACCGCCTCCAACATGTCGATGCCCTTCTGTGTCAATGGGTCCCAAACTAAAGATGCGTAATCTAAAATCGGCCAGACAAAATCGTTATAGGCTCTTTCTTTCACACTAGAATTGCCGATCTTCAGATTTTGCCTTGAGAACCTTAGTTTTTTTTTTTGTTTTGCCTATTGTTAATATGATCGTCCCAGCTGACCTCTCTTTAATGGTAACAGCGAGGTACCTTACACAGGAAACTGGCTCAAGTATATGGTCATGCAGTTCGTAATAGTAGTATAGAGGAGTACTACCTCTAGAGACTGACAGTGTCTGGCACTTGGCAGGACGAAATTCCATGGCCCAACTTAACTCTCACTCAGCTAACCATTTGAGATTCTGTTGAGCTGTTGGAAATTGTCCTGTGTCCCTTTGGGTTGTCCAGCGGCGTGGAGAAAGGCGATTTGCTGTGTAAGGAACCTGTTTATAATACTAAAAGAATAATTTCAGCCTTTTGGATTTTGTCCTGCGAACTCTAAACCAACGTCATTTTGTGACGGACGCAAGCCAACAACAAAAAAAAAAAATTGTATAGAACCTAGAACTTTTTTGATAAATTTAAAAGGTAAGAATGCAATTTAGCGTACACCCAAATTTATTTCTGCAACATACTAGTTCTACACGTCATTGGAAAGCAACGGAAGAGGTACTAGTTAAACATGTAGGTGCCATTTAACCATCGAGCCATCGTGTTGGCATCACAAAAAATACTTGTAATAATTGCTTTTTCTAAATATTAAATTAAAAACTTTTTTGAGTCAAAGAGTAAACAAAACTTTTTTTTGTAGAAACGTCTTACATTTGTTTGGGTTTTCATTACTGGTCGTTTTCATAATCGTATGAGAACGGAATATTTTTGTAAATGTAACTAGATCTAATTATTTTGGGTCCAGTTTTTAAATGAAAAAAATATTAATACAATTGCATGAAGCTTTAGCTAAATGTATTCTTCATACCAGTTACAAAAACAAAGCAATGTAGCTCGAATGAAAAATAGTATGAGAAGCTTAATTATGTAAAATTTAAGAAAATTTAAGCTAATTTTTGACCAGCAATGCCACTTGATTTTAATGGTTTTTAATTTTTAATTGGACATGATTTCCACCAAAACATTATAGTTACACACCAGATCAGCATCTTGAAATGTGAGCATGAAAAGTGTTGTTGTTGACTGATCAGTTGATAACAAGGACCCAGCTGGTGCACTCTCATAGATGTATCCAAGGTTGTTATTGCTGTTAGATGTGATGGTTGGAGGAAAGTTGTTGGTTTGGGTCAAAGTTGCTACAACAGTAGCGTAGTCCACTCGTAAATTGGGAGCTTGCTCAATGGCCTGTAAATTTATTTTCAACAAAGTTTAAAATATTGATTTTAAAACACATTACCCTGTATTGTCATACATTTAAAAATATCAAATAATTGTTCACTACTAATTTAAGAATCATATTAGATGGATTTATTGCTAAAAATGTATGTCTTTAGTCTTGTTTGAATATAAGGTTAGTGTATACTGGTGACTGTGGTAGATTTTTAACGCATAAGTTCTGGAGTGCTGAACAGTCAAAGGGATGATGTGTGGCTATCTCATTTGGTTGTTTTCAGATGGAATGCGTAGACGTTTTATCGTGTTTCATGTGATTGAGAAGTTAGTTGCATGGGTCATGTGCCTAAGTGAAAGATTGCATCCTTGGAGTCAATTTATAAGGTCTTTGTGATCTGGGCTGTGCCTGTGTGTAATCACACATCTTAATGTTGAGATATGATACATTTGTGTCTGTATTTAGGGATGCTGGAATGTTTGGCAAATAATTGGATGCTTTCTGTTTGCTACTGTGACTGCCCTGTTAATTTTAGTCTTTGCTATCTCTTTGCTACTGTGTCTGCCCTGTCATTTTATTCAGGTAATATATTTTTAAATAACAGATCATTTGACCAGTCTCACAATAGAAACATCATATAAAGCAAATACTTCATGGCCATAATACATAATTAAATCCACAACAAATTACCTGCGTCTAGTAAAAAAATATGTTGATATTTAGTTAATAAAAACTTATGTTAACATAATGTTCTTGAAGAACATAAATAACAATGCCAGATGGCTAACAGATTACATGTTGGAAATATTATATTGCTAGGTATTTCACAAGCAAGATAATTAAACCAGCAGAGGCAACCATCGAGGTTAGTTCAAAGCCTTATTGCGTGAAAAAAACATGGAGCGTAACTACGCAACATACAAGTGTGACGTCACAACACAACCACAAAACAATGTGGCGTGTGAAACATTACGTTATTAATAGTTTTTATTTTGTCATTTTCAATATTACATTCAGGAACTTTTCATACATCATCCAAACCAACTGAATTACAATGTTCCCGTTAACAACCTTGAACTCTCATTAAGAAATAAACACAATTAGAACATCAACTTAAATCTCACATCACAAATACGTTTTCAGGGTTTCAAAGGTGCATATATGTTTAATCAGGTGTGGAAGGAATATTAAAAATGTATTCCTTAATCTGTAACTACCTTTATAAAACCTACCTCAACAACAATCTCTAATTGAGTGAAGTTTGCTCGACTTAAAGATTGACCAGCTATTTTAGTCATGCTGCATCTGTACTGTTTACCACCAGCAAGGCTTGCCACTGCAGAGAAATATCCTTCATAGCCAGCAGGCTCAGCTGGAGAGTTAAAAATTCAATGTCATTTATGAATGAATTTCTTGCTAACTTTATTAAGGCAATATGTAAAACAATGTAGGGGAACACCTGACAAAAGGACGCAACAAAACAATGCCAGCAAGAAGCCTTATTCAGCGTACCGTACAAACTAAGAGGAACAAAACAAAAAAATGTTAACACTTAGCTGAAATGTTTGCATCCAAGAGGAATGTAGTAGACCTTTAGTGGGTAAGACAGCTAATATATGTAACGGTGAAGGAAGAGGGGGAATTGATGTATACAGTGAATAGTTGTAAAGAGATGGTGGCGGAGAAATGATTTAACAAGTGAATGAGAGCATGGCATTCATTCAATTTGATCTTCTACCTAACCTTACATCAACAGCTTTTTTCTCTACTCTTCTTCTCACATTAAATCTTGTAAGGGCTCTTGTCCCTTTCTTAACTATTTCGTCTTTATCAACTTTGCCAGTCTCAGGATGACTTTTAGGACAAGGCACTTCAAGTGATAGACTATGTTCAATGTAGATCCTCCCTGGAAACAGTAATTTTATCAACCCTCGAACGGATTAAAAATATTGTTTGATCTGATGCCTTCAAGTCTCGTCCGAGTGAAAATGATAGAATGACAAACTTATTCTTATACTTATTTGTACGAAACATGAAACAGAACTATTCAAAGTGTCCATGTCTTCCATGAGAGCATCAACTGTTCCATTAGGATTAAAGGGCTCTGATGGGTCCGTACAACAAAATCCGTTCTATTCTACTTGCAAACCATGACATCCACATTTTCTCAATCTCCTCTCTCATTGTGTTCAGACGAATCTATGGGATCTCCTTGTTTGCAGCCACCTACTTGCTACCTCCTCCTTTTGAGACCAAGCCATGTGGACATAGAAGTTGAAAAGCAGGCCCTTTTGAGATCCATATTCAACATGTTACCTTCCCTAAGGGTAGTTTTCAGATAAAGGACCATGTCCTTTGCACAAGCCGCAATGATATCTACTTCATTGTTTGTAGTAGCTGCCGTATGGCATAACTGGGTTAGACTTGTCATCGTCGTTGGACAGACGCTCTGAACACTTTCATAATAGGGCGCAAGAAAAGCAATGTCCAATCTCAAACAGTAAATAGCAGCGACCACAAGGGTTCAAGAGATTTGACCATTGCTGCTATCGTTTCCTGTGCCAACATACCCGCCAGGGTAAGCTTAGAGAATAAATTGATCCACATGGCATGGATGTCATATTCTCCTTCACTTGTTAAATCTTACCTCCGAACCCCTCTTTGTTACAACCTATTTCCGTGGACTCACTTTTCCTCCCTTCACTCTCTAATTACCTATATTAAAAGTCGTACCTAATGATGATCTTTTACATTCCTTTTGCTGGCCTCTCTGATACAATATTTCAGCTACATGTATTTTTATAGATGTGTTACTTTTTGTCGGTCCTATTTGCTGAAAAAAGGCTTCAATTATGTCTTGCACCCTTTTTTCAGGCCTTCCTTTACTTTCTTTTAGATTTCCTTCTACCTAACCTGATTGGAGGCCCCCCCCCCCCCTTATTATGACTTAATTAACATTTGAAAATTGCGATTGCAGTTTATAAATAACTGAATCCAAAAAATTAAGCAAGTAAAGGTGAGTAAAATATCAGGTGATAGCACTTCTGATTAGGTGGAATGGTTTATGATATTTGGGCTAACACATAAACAGAGTAATGAATCAGCTTAGTTGAAAACATACAACAAAAAACATTGTAATTATTGGAAGTGAGGGAATTGAATAAAACAAAAGTACTTACTTCTTCCTACGACACATGTAACAGGACTATTCAATGTGTCCATGTCTTCCATGAGAATATCAACTGTTCCATTAGGATTGCTTGGGTCTGATGGGTCTGGACGAAACACTAGAGGAATTGACTGAGGAAAACAGAATATGAAAAAATAAACATTATTATGGCATCATATCAAGTAGGCAGAAAATGTATTAAGTTATATTTCGTGGGATAATGTATTTACCTTGAAATATTCATTAATGTATAATAATAAAAAGTTGTTAATCGAAATGGTCAAAAAATCTCGAATGGTGCTGTTCATGCTTTGTTGACTAAATTAAATATGAAATAACTGTCTAAAAATATATTAAATTTAAAAAAAAATAACATGAAAATCTTTACAAACACAAATATACTTTTTCTTTACGTATGAGAGATTAGTTAATTGTAAAACACTTACTGATGCATTGCCAGCTGGGATAGTTGTTAGGTACTTTGGTCTGATACAGTGTTTACCGTTAAATTGTGAGCTTTTTATGCATGATGTGTAGACAAATTGAGGACCTTGATCATCACCATCAAGGATTTTTACTTTCATAGTTGTTGTGCTAGATCTTCTTTGGGTAGGGTCTAATGCATTATCCTTATAAAGAAATAATCAACAGCTCAGGATTAGTGAAATTAAAACAATAATTCATTCAGATAACCTTTCTTTTCTTCTGATATTTGTTTTTAACCTGCGCCAATTCTAATCTTTTAAATTTTATTTTTAGGTACCGGTAGGATATACATACATAATGAAAATTATTAAATTTAATGTAAAGTAAAGTTTTAATTGGTAAATTGTGTAAACATAATTAGACCTTAACATAAATATTTTTATGTGCCTCATTAATCTACTTAAAAGCATTATAGCAGTCCAACCTTCTTATGATCAGTTGCTAAACAAAATGATAGGATGAAAAGGAAAAAGGTGCAAAGAGATGGAAGGTGTCAGGACAGAAAGAATGTAAAAACTCATTAAGTAGCCTTATCTCCATTACAGGCTTAGAATAAAAATCTTTAAAAAATAGAAAATTGTTATACTTGGGCTTATGTTTTGAACAAACTTACGCTTGCAGTAACAGTAATGATGTAATATGTCAGACTGGCATTTCCTGTTATGTTGTACATATTTTCAAAATCAAGGGGAGCGTAGACAGACAATGAAAATTCAGCATCAGATGATAAGTTAAAAAACTTTGTGCCATTGAAGTTGTACTGTAGGGAAAAAATGGACATTCTATCAAGTTTAATATAAATCTGGCTCATTATTTTATATTAAAAGACTTTCTTCAAACATATGGTAAAATTAATCATTTTAAAACTCAATGTTCACTAAAGAAGCAATAATTTAGTATAGGCAGTAAACAACCAAAAGAAGCTTCCAACTGTAACGCAAAGGAGAAGTGTGATTGAATTTTAGTTGTGGACTAATAAAAATTAAATAAACGGAGATTATTATGATATAATCATTAATTGACCTTTGAATGTATTTTGATTACATCTTACATATTCATTAATAGAATATGGATGGACATACTGTTAAGATAACAATTTTTAAACTACATCAATTTAAACTTGAGATAAATTAAAATTATTTTTTTCAAGCGCAAAATCAGCCAAAAGATGTCATAGAGCCACACTTTCATAATGACGATATTGACTATAAGAGTGATCTTTTCATTTTATAAAACTGGTGGAAGTCCCTGGAAAATTCTGAAACAATCAACTTTATTTTATGTGTGTAGTGTATTTATAGTATACATATCCAATATGTAATACAATTTCTTTATTATTTGAAAATAACAACCAATATATTTTATTGCATGGTGTATGCTATTGATTGCAATTTTAGATGATTTGATTCATAACAAACAATGTATGTAACTTATGACCTCTAGGACCAGAGCTCGTTGGTATTTTGAGAACCACATGTACTTTGTTATTGTAAAACTTAACACATTTTGGATGATACATCCCACCCTCTCCATCACAGATACTTAGGATCGGCCCTTTCGGGACGAATTCTTTCCGTCAGGGCGAGGACTTAAAGATATAAATAAAAATTTGTTCCCCAATATGTGCGAATTTACCAGCATGCTCCCCCTGAAGTCACAAATCTTAAAGAGAACTAATAAGTCCCCGATATGGCCAAGGGCCAAGAGAATTCACTGAATGTCTGTTTTTTGTGTGAAATAATTTAAGTTTGATATCTTGTGTTCAAATTGTTTTATTTATGTGCTGAAAATGTACAATGCAATAAAAAAAAATAATTAAAATGTGTTTGGATCAATAGAAGATTATTTTCTTATCTTATCTCACTTCTGTTGCTTCTTATGAATCAAATTTAACACAGAAATTGGAATTTTTACACACTTTGTGTGCCATTGTATTGAAATCCTTACTTACATACAGTTCATGCATATTTTTATACATGATTTATGTACTAAATAAAAATTTACATTTTGTTGACTTGGTACGGTGTAACTCAGACTGTAGGTAATCTGTTTGTTTGGTCCTTCATCATTGTCATTAGCACTGATTCCTCGGAATATTGTTACACCCACAGGGGTCAGCTGAAACGAGGTAAATAAGTCTTTATTGAAAGGAATAATAATGAAAAGATCGCTGGCAAAATTCATTTGGCAAACAAAATATTATATTATAAATCATGCAAATCGAAAGTGAACGAAATATAAATATTACATGGGAGCTACATTTTAGTATCTAAATTTTGTATAATAAAATTAGTTTAATGATTAAAAATGTTTAAAGATGTGTTTCAATATTTACCTCATTCACATTTACTGTATATGGAGCATTCATAAACTGAGGTGTATTGTCATTGAGATCCAAAATCTGAATCTTCAGGACTAAAAATACGGAATCCTTAATGGTGAAAGAAAGATATCCATCAATCTATATTTTATAAGACAGTATTCTTATACATAAATTTGAATTTAGCATTATAAAAATATATTCAAATACTTTTAATTGGGGCTAACGGCTGGACATTTACTATTGGGCAGTGGTTCACGGTATCTTGAAGTGAAATTGCCCAACCTGGGAACAAATCATAGCATCTTTTACTAGTAATAGGGTCAATAATTATTGTTTCGGTTTTCCTTTTGCCAGCTAAACTTAAGACGACTGGCAATTTTGCAAATCAGCCGTGACAATTAAGACTTTTTGTCTATCATCTGCTTCCAGTGTCAGGATTCTTTGAGTTTCAGCAATTTTTTTTCCTGGGAAGTCCATCTGAGTCTTGTTCTGGGAGCTGAGCTTCGTGGCACACTACAAACATAACCAAGCCATATCAAATTGACCCAGTGCATAGTTTTTGCAAAAGTAGTCACTCCTAGCATCGCAACTCTGTGCGGGAGATATTCTTAAGCCAAAAATTCATTGGATCCTTTCAGGTTTCGTTCAGATATGCTAGTGATAATGTCATAGACCAGATGTACTGGTACTGATATACTATTGGTCTAAACTTCAGAGAGACATGAACAGTGTACAGCAGCCGTGTTAGACAACTAAAACATCGCCATTTATTCACTCTTCGCCAGCTTCTTGTCAAAGTCTTGTCAAGTTCAACAACAGGAAACTTTCTTTGGATGGCACAAATTGGTGAGGAATCAGGAGAAAAGTCAATATATTAGTCTGAAGATCCTAGCCTTTGTGCATAATCTCATTTAGTGTAACATTAACAGATGGATCTTCCAGTTGAAGATTCTGACATTTAATTTCCTAATTATTTTTATTAATGTTTTAATTTTAACTTGCTCTGTATGTATTTGAAGTCTGACCTAAGTTACAGAGTTCTGTTCAGTGATTTTGTTTACTCTGAAATTTAAAAAAAGAAACAACTAATGACCAGCATCTTTTTGATGTTGAAATTGAGCTTCATTGTACTAGGAGTCTCAGTCATCTCTTCGTCTTCGTATTTCTTGCTTCTTTTCTTGCATTTTTTGTACATCCCTGTTTCACTCAAGTTCCATTTTTAAACATACATCTTGAAGAAAGTTATATTTAAATTTAGTAACATAGACACGATTTTTTTAATTTTGTGGTGTCTAAGTTAAGTCCAAAGCAAGGCACAGTGTAAGCTTTCAAAATTTATCTCAAAGTTGTCAAGGGATGTATACATAGATGAATGATCATCGTGCCACAGGAACTAAACGTAGAGGCAAACAATTTAATAATTATTTTGCAAATTGTAGGTAGAAGAGACAGAGACTGTCCTACTTTTTTGCTATTGATAGGTCATATTAATACTTTACAGCATTTTTAAAAATGAATCAAGATGGCCCACTCAGATTTCAGCAGCCTGTTATACCTAATCAGCATTCATCCAAACCTGTTTATCCCAAAAGTAAGGGTATTTCGTTAATATTAAAATTACTTCATAACCCTCAAGAAATAGCTACATTGCTGGAAGAAAACTCCATTCCACTGGGTGCAGTGATCAAGAAATTTGACATCCTGTATCACATGTTCGCGGACGATACACAAATTCATCAATCCATGATCTCCTCTCAGTTCCCTCAACTTCTTAGTACGACACAGAAGACAGTGGAGTCAGTTAAGCACTGGATGACCATAAACAAGCTCAAATTGAATGATGAAAAGACTGAGCTGATCTCCATTGCCACTGCTCAGAAACAAAAATCTGTAAAACACACAACATCACTTACTCTCTCAGGTATGCAGATTGAGTTTGCTCATACAGTGCGAGACCTGGGTGTCTATTTAGACAGAACACTTACTATGGAAAATTATATTAACATGCTTTGCAGGGCAATTTTCCTAGCGCTGCGCAGGATTAGTCATATCAGAGCTTTCTTAACGTTAGATGCATCAAAGAGGCTGATGTCTGCATTTGTGTTATCACGCATGGACTACTGCAATGCTCTCATGGTGGGTCTCCCAGCTACGCTCCTGGATAAAATTCAAAGAGCACAGAATAATGCGGCTCTGCAGGTTTCAAAAGATTTCTTACATTGGAAAACATACGCAGATCTTATATAAAAACATAGTATAGGTATACATGTTTGAGAGTCCATCAAGAATATAATCAAACATTTGTAAAAACAATTATAAATAGACTGCAAATTAAACAAATATTCATTAACTTATCAATGAGACAAGTTATAATATTTTTTATAAGATTGCATGCAAATAGTCACTCGTGACAAAATTAATGGACACAAAATAATAAATCTTAAGTGGTATTACAAAGATCACAACATAAAAAATGTATGTTGCAAAAAACACAGAAAAGAAGAGATAACACTAATAACACAGAGAATTAAAACTGATGGTATTTTGGTACAACAAGCAACACAAAACTAATAAAGAATGTGAGCAGTTAAGTATATCTATGAATAAAGTAGATAACTTTAAATTATGTAAAAGAACCTCTGCCCTATAATGTTTTTTTTCAAAATGTTGTGCCATTAAAAATAATATTTCCTATTTAGAGAAACAATTATGATATACTTGGATTATATTTGTGTACACTTTACAATAGATAATTTCCATTCAATATTATTATAGAAAAATGTAATGTATATTTTTACATTTCACATATAATCTAGCAGTTACAAGACTGATGCAGCTATTTTTTCCTGGACAAAATATTTTTTATTCCAAAACCAAGTTGGCTGCTGTCATCTAACTTCATTGGTTGAAATTGTTAATCAGAAGTAACCTCTGCACCAAGGATAGTTTTAATATATATATATATAATATATAATAGCTATTTATTAAGAAGAGGGCCGAAATTTCAGTCCATACAGTGCTAAGATAACACTAATCCCTTACATTAGCAAAAAATAGGTACCTAATCTGAAATAAATTTAAATCTGTTCTTCGAAATTAATAAAATACAAATTGATTATTTACATAACATATAATATAATTAATAAAATTTAAAATTGATCTGATGTTCATTCTTCTTACGTCTTGTGTTCAAATTAAATTAAAAGTATATTACAAGCTCAAATTAAATGATGATAAGACTGAGCTGCTCCCCATCGCGACCGCTCAGAAGCAAAAATCTGCAAATAACACGACATCAATTATTACTCTCTCAGGTGTGAGTATTGAGTTAGCTCAAACAGTGCGGTACCTGGGTATCTAACCTAGATAGAAGACTAACTTTTGAAAGTCATATTAGCATGCTATGCAAGGTGATTTTTCTGGAGCTGCACAGGAGTAGTCACATCAGGCCCTTCCTAATAATTGATGCAACAAAGAGGCTGATGTCTGCATTTGTGCTATCACGCATGGACTATTGCAATGCTCTAATGGTGGGTCTTCCAGCTACGCTCCTGGATAAATTCAAATAGCACAGAATAATGCGGCTCGCATTGTTCTTTGCAAAAGCAAGTTCGACCATGCAAAAACACTTCTGAGAGAGTTGCACTGGCTGCCGGTGCGTGCTCGCATAGAGTACAAAATCGCAACTTTGTGCTACCGCTGCTTACATGACCTGGCGCCGTCCTATCTGAAAGAGCTGCTGACGCCTTATGTACCCACTAGAGAGCTCCGCTCATCCGATAGTGGCAAACTCTTGACACCACGTGTTTGCCTTGAGACTTACGGAAAGCGCACTTTCGCATTTGCTGGTCCAACAATTTGGAACGCCCTTCCTGTCGATCTCAGAAACAACCAGACACTGGAGTCCTTTAAAACCGATTTAAAGACACTTCTATTTCGCAAACACCTTCTGGGATGATTGTCTACCTTATTTTCCAGTTAATGCATAATGGCTGTGTTGCTTATGGTTGAAATGGCTAGAAAGACTTTGCCATTGTATGCTTGTACTTAGTTTTTGTAGTGTTGCGTTTGTTTTAAATGTGGTAAATTATAGATTTGTTATTTGTTGACTTTGTACCGCGCTTCGAGCCTTTGGGGATGAAGCGTGTTTTGAAATGAACTTTATAATTATTATTTTTCATTTATTATTCTCTAGTTATGAAACAGTTATTAAACTTAATAGTGTCCTCTTATTATACACTTTGATTAAACTGTCTATTGTAATTCTTCAACTCAACACAAAGTTCAAATAAGTTCATTTTATATTTGTCTCCACGCTCATAGGTAAGGTCATCAGCAAAGTAGTTTATTTCACATTTTGCTTCATACTCGTAGGTAAGGTCGTCAGCACTGGTATAGTATAGCAAACGAGTTTGTGTCTTGACCAAACGTAATTAGTAGTAGTATGTTTAGACTTAGTTGCTCCACATTTAGATGTTTTGCTGCATCGGCACCAGAAGAGGTTACTGGAATAATGGCTCTCTCCCTTTCAAATATCAGTCTCATTAGGTTCGATAGTTAATGAATTTCTCCAAAAAATTAATTGGCGAGGTACTCCCAAGTCCCAATACTCTGTATATCAAATAAGTGATAACACCAATATTACTTATCTCCCATATTCATATCTATGTCTGTGACAACTTCTCTCACTCCAACTTCCTCATACTGGATTTTCACATATTTGATCACTTTAGACATCTGGTCAGTGAAAGATAATATATCAGGTTTACTGTCGAACATAATAATTACAAAATACCTCGCAGCCTTTTTATATCCATGATAATAGATTATCACATGAAATGCAAGGACATTTATACATTCATTTTAGGTTTTTGGTGAAAGGTAAGACGCGTTTGCTTCTGCTGTATATGCACTCCTTTAGGTGCTCTGCTAGCTCTGGGTCATTTTTAGATAGCATCTCAACCATTTCAAGAAGGTTCATTTATTCAGTGAAGATTCATCTTCGTTGTGGCCTTAAAAGGGAAGATTTTGCTTTGCAGGAAACAATGTGATGTCCAGCGACCTGTGCAGGATATCCATCTACTTGTTTATTCTCCCTGTCCATCACGGAAAGCTCTTGACCGGGATGATTGAAGTAATGTAGTTGTATTGTCAATTTTTTCGTTGGAACAGGGTGGAGGCAGGACTGGCGCCCCAAGCAAGTTTAACTTTGGCGCCCATTTTAAGTATAATCACACACATTTTTGCAAGGAAAAAAACTAGGTTTTATGTGCTAAGTTGATTACCTAATTTAAAAAAACAAAACAATGAGCAATACTATTGCTTTTCTTAATTTGCAATTAGACAGTACGAACGATTAGATTACTTATAACATTTTTTTCAAGCCTTTAGATCAGGAAATATTTTATTGAATTTTGTATTTTTCGCCATGGCGCCCAAATGCAATGTTTTTCCTAAATGGGAAGATCGTTGATGGCGCCTACGCACATGGTACCTAGGGCACATGTCCGAGTTGCCAGTACCATAAGTCGGCTTGGTGATTTGGGGGGGGGGGCGTGGGGGGCGAGATAAACCTGTTTTCGTTTGTGTGTGCGTGGTTCATATGTCTGTGTGTGTGTGTGCTTTGTTTTTATTTTTTTGTTGTCTATGATAGGTTTCTAGAAGCTAATTCAAAATATAAAGTTTTAAAAGCCCCATTTCTTTAATCTTACCATTTTGTGAAGCAGCTGAGTTAATGCAAGCAAGCAGAAGACCAATTAGAATGTGCATGGACAAGGGGGATGGAAACCCGGTCTGCCCCATGATGGCCTGACTTTCGCAACTTCTGACAATACCTATGATCAAAGAATAGAAAGTGTAAAGCATTCATTAGAATTTTGGTGAATGAATTCATTACAAGAGACGTTAAATCTCGACACAAAATGATATGCAATTAATATTTGTTTAGAAACTCATACAATTAATTAACGCTGATTTTATTTCAAAATCTTAAATAATTTTATGATCCTAATCAGTTCTCAACAAGTTGCAATGTGAATTAGATTTGCTTTAGCAAGCTAAAAATAAAACGAGATACATTTCATACAGAAGATAAATACTGCGTGTCAACAAAGGTGTCGCATGGTAAAATGTGGGATGTGGAAATAAAGATATACTTTGAAAAGCCATGCATGGGTCATTATACCAAGAAGTGGCAAGGGATCTCCAAAAGTAACGGACTGTTTTGTACGTAATTTATAAATTAAACAGATGGCATTTGCTTCACCCCTAGATAGCACCACCAGACAATGCCTAACATGGAACCCACAGGGAAAAGAAAGAGAGGAAAGCTTAAGAATACATGGAGACGCGAGCTAGAGGCAGACACGCAAAATATGGGATACACCTAAAAGCAATTGGAAAGGAAAGTACAGGACCGTGATGAGTGGGAAATTCTTGTAGACCGCCTATGCCCCAGACGGGGTAGAAAGGAATGAGAAAGATTTGCTTCACAGAAATTCAGACCTGTTTACCCCTAAGCTTTTGTCGTAGTAACTACGTTTTAAGCTTAAGACTATGGCACTACGGCGAGCCTTAAAAGTTACGGTTTTGGGAGTTTTTTAGAATGTCTGGTTTAATTTTAATTTTAAAAAATATTAATAATAATAGGGTAGTTTTCAGTAAATATAACCGCATATTTAAGTACGAATTACAATGGAATATGAATAACTATGACCAATGTTCCATTTAAGCTGCGTGGCTGCGCAACTATCTCACAGACGCCGTGCAGCAGTTTTGAGTATTCGCGCAGCAAATTTCCATTTAAGTTGTGCTTTTGTTTGTGGGCTGTAAAATTTTGCGCACACAAAAATTGATGCTGTAAAACTTTGCACACAACTGTAAAAATTTGCACATGAACCAGCAAACCTTAAAGGGAACAATGCTATAACTTGTTTTTTTTTTTGTTTCGATGTCAATGAACCAACAAGATAAATAATGGGCTGTACAAGATAAATAATGGGCTGGTCCACTGTTCCAGTATTAAACAGAAACTCGTCCCTCTCCCCCATAGACAGCGACGAGGCCATGACAGACAATTCAGGTCATACCAGCAAGAAGCCAGTATAGGAGCTGCTCATTCCTGCCCAAGACAATCAGGGACTGGAACAAGCTTTAAAAAGGAACAGTTGAGGTGAGAACACTAGACTCATTTGTGTCTATTGCCTCAAGCCTTCAAACCCCTAGTGCAGGATTTCCTCACAAAGTGGCACTGGAAATAAGTGAAATTTCCTCATCAACACCAGGAACAGAAACATTGCAAATCCAATCTACATGCATAGGAGCCAAAATGATCAATAAATTGATCGTGGGCCCTTAAGATATAGAAGAAGAAGAAGATATTTGAGAGAACTGCGTTTTTAATACTAAACTACCGATGTTTTTGTCTAATGTATCTTCTCCTTCTTAAGAAGCAAATCCCAGGACTACAACTTGTATACTTCTGTGTGCTGAGTTACATAACCAGTAGAGCGAATTTACTTACAAAACTTGTATTTTGATAGCAAACCAGAACCCCCACCTCGCTAATTGACCAAACTCCTCTTAGGAGCTGAAATTACGTTTGCGAGAGCTGAAAACTACGCTGACACTAAGCGAAGGGTAAACAGGTCTTGAAACTGCAGAAATATGAGCTCAAAACATTCCATTAAACAAAAGGAAAAATTCACAAAATGGTCCCGTCCCCCAAATTTCTGAACCCGGGATGTGTCCCTTGTCCATCCCCTTTTACGCGGCCCTGGCTGAAGGGAGCCTAGGATATCTAAGTGGCCCAAAGTAGTGTTATAAATAAATATCCTTTACACTTTGAATGCAGGATGACACAAATCCGAAAAATCTCTTAGAGTGGGAGAGGAGCTCTAAAAAATCAAGCGACACCTCTGCATTTCAATTATAAATTGTTATTACCGTTGCCAATGTTACGGAATCACACGAGAATTATTTATTATCAAATACTATAATAGAGTACCCGGCATGCATTGCAATGCCACTCAATTAAGAAAGTGTTTGTATTTTAACTATGTTTTGTGAAAAACTTTTTATATTGACAATATTTTTTTTGTTTTTCCGTTTTAAGCGTGCACAAATAAATTAGAAGTTTTTTTTAGACGCCTGAGCAGGCCACATACAGCAGTCCATGTGAGCAGGCCACATACAGCAGTCCATGTGAGCAGGCCACATACAGCAGTCCATGTGAGCAGGCCACATACAGCAGTCCATGTGAGCAGGCCACATACAGCAGTCCATGTGAGCAGGCCACATACAGCAGTCCATGTGAGCAGGCCACATACAGCAGTCCATGTGAGCAGGCCACATACAGCAGTCCATGTGAGCAGGCCACATACAGCAGTCCATGTGAGCAGGCCACATACAGCAGTCCATGTGAGCAGGCCACATACAGCAGTCCATGTGAGCAGGCCACATACAGCAGTCCATGTGAGCAGGCCACATACAGCAGTCCATGTGAGCAGGCCACATACAGCAGTCCATGTGAGCAGGCCACATACAGCAGTCCATGTGAGCAGGCCACATACAGCAGTCCATGTGAGCAGGCCACATACAGCAGTCCATGTGAGCAGGCCACATACAGCAGTCCATGTGAGCAGGCCACATACAGCAGTCCATGTGAGCAGGCCACATACAGCAGTCCATGTGAGCAGGCCACATACAGCAGTCCATGTGAGCAGGCCACATACAGCAGTCCATGTGAGCAGGCCACATACAGCAGTCCATGTGAGCAGGCCACATACAGCAGTCCATGTGAGCAGGCCACATACAGCAGTCCATGTGAGCAGGCCACATACAGCAGTCCATGTGAGCAGGCCACATACAGCAGTCCATGTGAGCAGGCCACATACAGCAGTCCATGTGAGCAGGCCACATACAGCAGTCCATGTGAGCAGGCCACATACAGCAGTCCATGTGAGCAGGCCACATACAGCAGTCCATGTGAGCAGGCCACATACAGCAGTCCATGTGAGCAGGCCACATACAGCAGTCCATGTGAGCAGGCCACATACAGCAGTCCATGTGAGCAGNGGCAGTATGTCAGGCCATTAGATGTCTGGTTGTTACTGGCAGTATGTCAGGCCATTAGATGTCTGGTTGTTACTGGCAGTATGTCAGGCCATTAGATGTCTGGTTGTTACTGGCAGTATGTCAGGCCATTAGATGTCTGGTTGTTACTGGCAGTATGTCAGGCCATTAGATGTCTGGTTGTTACTGGCAGTATGTCAGGCCATTAGATGTCTGGTTGTTACTGGCAGTATGTCAGGCCATTAGATGTCTGGTTGTTACTGGCAGTATGTCAGGCCATTAGATGTCTGGTTGTTACTGGCAGTATGTCAGGCCGTTAGATGTCTCGTTGTTACTGGCAGTATGCCAGGCCGTTAGATGTCTAGTTGTTACTAGCAGTATGCAAGGCTATAAGTCTTCTGGTCGTACAATTATTTGAAAATATTCCGTTTGGGCTTGGGGGCCATTAATTCTTTTGTTTAATCATATGAGCTATATAAATTCTAACATAGCTATTGCATGGGTAGATGGAATTTAATAAAATATAAATAGGGATCTTTCATTTTGTATGTGACGCAATAAGTA
Source organism: Lymnaea stagnalis (assembly GCA_964033795.1). Classification (NCBI taxonomy): domain Eukaryota; kingdom Metazoa; phylum Mollusca; class Gastropoda; family Lymnaeidae; genus Lymnaea; species Lymnaea stagnalis. The sequence continues at coordinate 2,367,708 of CAXITT010000018.1, forward strand.
GGTTTCTAAATTAGTACAACCATTTTACAATATGCCCTTTGGGGCGAGGTCCCTAAATTCCTTTTTTTTTTTTAAATAAATGAGCTTTATAAATATAATTTCAAACAGAGATTGTGAATGCGTTGATCAATCGCTACATGTGTATGGATTAAATTTTGAAAATCCATGGCTCTCACATGGACTGCTGTATGTGGCCTGCTCACATGGACTGCTGTATGGGGCCTGCTCACATGGACTGCTGTATGTGGCCTGCTCACACGGACTGCTGTATGTGGCCTGCTCACACGGACTGCTGTATGTGGCCTGCTCACATGGACTGCTGTATGTGGCCTGCTCACATGGACTGCTGTATGTGGCCTGCTCACATGGACTGCTGTATGTGGCCTGCTCACATTGACTGCTTTATGTGGACTGCTCACATGGACTGCTTTATTTTG
>CAXITT010000018.1:2372031-2382709 GCA_964033795.1 Lymnaea stagnalis
GGTTACTTCTGATTAACAATTTCAACCAATGAAGTTAGATGACAGCAGCCAACTTGGTTTTGGAATAAAAAATATTTTGTCCAGGAAAAAATAGCTGCATCAGTCTTGTAACTGCTAGATTATATGTGAAATGTAAAAATATACATTACATTTTTCTATAATAATATTGAATGGAAATTATCTATTGTAAAGTGTACACAAATATAATCCAAGTATATCATAATTGTTTCTCTAAATAGGAAATATTATTTTTAATGGCACAACATTTTGAAAAAAAACATTATAGGGCAGAGGTTCTTTTACATAATTTAAAGTTATCTACTTTATTCATAGATATACTTAACTGCTCACATTCTTTATTAGTTTTGTGTTGCTTGTTGTACCAAAATACCATCAGTTTTAATTCTCTGTGTTATTAGTGTTATCTCTTCTTTTCTGTGTTTTTTGCAACATACATTTTTTATGTTGTGATCTTTGTAATACCACTTAAGATTTATTATTTTGTGTCCATTAATTTTGTCACGAGTGACTATTTGCATGCAATCTTATAAAAAATATTATAACTTGTCTCATTGATAAGTTAATGAATATTTGTTTAATTTGCAGTCTATTTATAATTGTTTTTACAAATGTTTGATTATATTCTTGATGGACTCTCAAACATGTATACCTATACTATGTTTTTATATAAGATCTGCGTATGTTTTCCAATGTAAGAAATCTTTTGAAACCTGCAGAGAACCTGAAATGTAAGTTATACATTAGATATCTGTTTACTGAATTTTACAGAGACTAGTGAGTTATTTTAATATTTTTCTATAACATTACCAATTCTTTATTTATTCTGTATATTATTGTTTCTCCTCAGCATGTTCCAGCAATAACACAGTTGTGATTACTTTTCCTGAAATGGATCCTCCTAACAGCCCAAATCTGGGTGGTAAACTCCATTTTTATTTAATTATTGCTTAGAAAAAGCGATAAAATTAAATTTTGTGATTTAAATTTATCATTTATTTATTTTTAATGTGAATAAATGATAAAAATATAATTTAAATTTTTATTTTTATTTAAAATATTTTGCTCAACTACGTGTTTATAAAAGGCAAAATAATTTTTTTCAATCTTTCTTTTCATTGCAAAAATAAATAACTCAGCAAGTCTATCCAGTAGATGAGATGAAAAACATTGTTTATGTATTTTCTTTATGCAGATCCTCAGTATACCAAAGCTGTGTTGACAAATGGAATAGAACCTTATCGTGTTAACATCAGTAGAGATCCTCGAGATGTGGCATATTTGTATCCATTTGACGACCACTTTAATAGCAAATTTAATCCAGTCACGAAAAATTATGAAGTAACAATGATTAAAGGGATTAATCGTGATGTGAGTCAGAAAAAAATAACTTAATTTTTTGTTAAAGGAACATTATTTTGATGTATTTTAAAAAAACTTATTCAAACTAAAGATTGTTTTCTTAAATTCTGTTAATTTTTAATGTAAAATAAATAGATGAAATAAAATGTAAAATCTGTTATTTTAGGAGATCATTTAAGGGGAGATTTTTTGTTGTGTCTAAAATAAACTGATGCAATGAGGAAATTTGAGAAATTTAACAATGTTGACAGTTTTTTTTAATGAGTTGCAGGGAAAATTAGTTTTCTTTATATTACAGAAAACATATTTTTTTATTTATTAGCTTTGATTACAGGTTCAAAAATAAATGTTAGAGTTCATTGTCATTTGTGGCTATGAAATTTTATATTTCAGAAAAGTATTCTTTTGATCCCCATTTAAAGCATAAATGTTAATAAAACGCCAACCATATCTATAAGCATTACTAAATATATATTGAACAAAAAAATTCAATCACTGATCATATCTTATTATATATACAATATATATATATATATATATATTATATATATGTATATATAAAAATGAATATTTGTTTGTGGGTCTGCGGCTTTTTTCCACAAGGGCTTTTAAATGGATTGATGGATCTTGACCAAACTTAGTACGCATACGCTTGATTATCGTTATTTGAAAATACTGAAGGGTATTGAACTCATAACATCCATTCCACTACAATTAAAGAACACTATTCACCATTTTATCCTTAATTAACAGTTATATTTGTAATGAATATTTTATAATTTAAAAATTATTTTATTAAATCATCATAACATTTTTCGAGAAGGCCCGAATGTCTGTTGTTTTTAGTGCGTTGTTAATTGCGAAATTAAATTAAATTAATTTTATTTAAATGTCTTCAAACAAAATAAAATTAAATGTTTCGATTGAACTCGAACAAAGAAAAATTATTTTCGTTTCACAAGAGCAAAATATATTTTAGCTTGCAAATAAAAAGCTTTTACGTTTCTTTGATTTAACAACTGCGTGTGACAAAACTTAAACTGATAATGAATTTTCCAGTTTTTAAAAGTAAAATTAATACATAAAATTGAGTGCTTTTTAAATGGTAAACAAAACGTACCAAATTTTAACATTCTTTTTTTAAAATTTTAGACGTTTTTAATTTTTTTTCATTCCAAAAATTAACTTTCATCAAATTTATAAAGTAATAAAAACTTAACTTTTAAAAATGCTTTTAATTAGAGAATGCCGTTTACTTCAATTAGTATCAGTGCAGCAAAACTTCCTAGCCAAATAACATTCACGAATTCACTTATCATTCATCCCAATAAGAACAAACCATATGAAGTTTCATTGGTTAATTTTGATATCTATTTTTAAGTGCTAACTATGTGACAAATTTTAACTTTGCTATAATAGTTTTCAATGTTAAAATAAATAACCATACTATTTCAATGTACGGAATTATGCGTAGAAATATATATTTTTAAAAATAAAATATAAACCAATGTTTCGTAAAAGGAATCTGGGACTTAAGAATTTCAATTAAGTTCAGGGACGTGCCAAAAATGTGGGGTGATGTATGTTGGGTGTCTACAATCCCGTGGATGATTCATGCATTTTTATTAAACTCTGAAGTTTGTATTCGATACTCTCATTTTGCTTATTTAGCACAAGATACGCCTCAGAATAAGGGAATTAACTTGATAAATAATTTCACCTTCTTAGGTACATATATATCGGGGGTAGAAAATAGGGTGTGTACATTTGTATGTGGATGAAAATATCTTTAAATCCGGTGATATTAAAGTCATGTAAAAAGGGGCGTTACATTCTATTTTTACAAATATCACAGGTTTAACAATTAAGAAAATCAATGACGTTAACAAAACCTGGGTAAATTTACTTCAGTATCCCCATGAATTTTAAAAACCAATTATTTTACACCTGGGAGAATCTAATCTTAAAAATGGAGCAATATGAAGGAAAGTTGTTGCATATTTTACGAGATTAATAACATATATTTTTCCAAAAGATAACCAATGCTGTCAAAGACGTGGAAAGCAGTTAAGAGATTCTTCTTTAGATTGGTTTGTTTTACGATTGTGCTATACTATAGTTGAAAAATAAGGCAAAAGTTTGGTTCAATTTTAAATGAAGATATCAACATTTTATAAAATTCCGTTAAAATAAATCTATTTCAAATGGTACATAGAGAATTTGTTTTAAATATAAGATTATGTCATCAGAATTTGTAGAGAAAATATAATGTAGTTCAAGGAAACGAAAGGGGGTGGTGTAGGCCCAAGATTCAACAATTTAAAAACACAAACCATCTAAAGTATTTCTGTAGCGTAGAAGTCAGCCGACAATGAACTCCTTTTGTGACAATAATGATTTAATTATTAATCATTTAGGTTTGGCAATTTAAGGTCATGTTTAGAGGGAAAAGTTGTATTATAGTTTAGGGGCACGAGAAAGGGTAGCTATAGGCGTATAATATATAACAGAAAATACTTCTCAAAATTTAATTTTACTTAATAGATACTTCTGTTTTTTAAAATAAGGAATTGTGATGACTTTTCGCAATAACTGGTACAAATTATTGCAAAGTGCCTACCATTGTTATCCCGATATCATCGGGTCAAATATTCTAGTACACAATAAAATAATTGAACACACTTATTGACTTTACACACTTTCTTATTACGGTTTAATTCATCTTTTCAATGGAATTTTTTGGATAGGGATTTAATAGTGAATGTTTATGAATTCAAATAAATAACATTTTAATTCTAATAGGAGATAAGTTATTTTGTAAATTTAGAATTTCCGTCTCACCACTTGTCAATTCGCCCTTAACATGCTTAAAACCAAACAATAAAATGACGTAATCACAGACGACATAGAGGTGAACATTAGAGGTGAAATTAAAATTAAAAAAAAGACACATCATAAACTTACCGTTGACGTAAGTGACTGACTGACTGGCTGAATGACTAACTGACAAGTTGTCTGGTTACCTACACTATACTAACTTTCCAGGCTATATTATTGCAATAGCACAATCTCTGTGCTTGGTCTTATCAAACTCAGACACTAGCATTCCACTGTTGAATCAAGGACGTACAGGCCAGCAGAGAGTGTTAAGTGCAAGCTTTTGGGTTCTTTACTCAGTAATCTATCACAAAAATCTATCTGTAACAAAAAGTAATGGCAACATTTGAATGAAAGGCATGACCTTGGCTCTTCGGCCTATTTGTTTCAAAATGTTTTTTTTTTATTTAAAGGTTTTCAATTTTCAATTTATTCATTTTCAGAAATAAATATTATAGAATGCAGATTTTTCAAATGCTATTCTACCCATGTAAATCTTAGATTAAAATAGACTTACAAAATGTGACATAGGTATGTTAATCAACACATTAAAAGCCAATACAGAAGAGAACGACCGAAAGTGATCTTTGGATTTCGGCTGAAACCGAAACCAGACCAAAAGTTAAAATTGACTTTTGGCTGAAACCGAAGCCAAAACCGATCTGTGTACATCCACAACTGAGGGTGGAAGAGATTATCGTGAGTTTGGATGAATACTTTGGCTTTTACCATTTGAATCAAAAATTAATTTAAAGTAGTGGAACATTTTTTAGAAAGTAGAATGGTAAGAGGAAACATGAGAGCATTCTGAAGTGGGTGGGAAGCTAATTTCTTGCAAAATAGTAGAGGTCGTAAACCGGGATCCCGACATTCGAAAATACCAGGATACCGGACTATAACGTATGCTTGAAAATACCGGGATTGGATTTATGATAACCGGGATTTTCGAAATTCGTGGGATTTAATTTTCAAAAAATGTATATCGCCTTCTGAGTTTCCATGTCATAATTGAAGAAAGACATATCAATAATTGGTATGCTGTGCAAAGTGTGAACCCCTCACACCACCGGTCTCAAGTTCAAAGAGAGCCGACCGATGGGCGAGATCTGTTTATGAAAATCAAGAAAAAGAAGAGCAAAGTAACAGACAATTTTTTCAAGTTCAAACAGCTTAGCAGAAACGGGTTCTCGTATGACAGCTTTACATGGTCTTCCCATCATTTTTTTTTCAATACTTTTAATGATCAAAAAGAAATCTTGATGCGATGTGGCTACAATTTGCCTAGATCATCTAAATTGAACGTTTTATGAACGTAGAAATACATAGTCCTTATGTTAACCAACGAATTTTTCAATCTTGGCCTAGCAAGCGTGATTGGCAGCATGACAGCGAGAACATGTTTACAATTGTGGGAAAAATGGCTATCCATGTTTGAACTGTCATTGAAAGGTGATATACGTGGTCTACAAACATATTCAGATATAAGCCTTGAAGGAATGTTTTTTCCCCTAAACATACATTATAGTTCATACACGATTTTTTTTTGGTCGGCATTTAAATGATTTATTTATCCGCAATTAATTTTTATCGGTAATTTCATATTTGAACCTGATGAAGTTGAACGAATATTGAACTACGTTTAGTATGAATAGGCCTACTACATAATTATTATTACAAAAAAACAACAACATTGATTACATTACATGCAAATGTGTGTTATTTTGTAAGTGACAATGTTAATCAGCATGACAATGAGGATTTTCAATAAATACATGAATTGTTTAAACCTAAGTTTCTCTAATTTATTTTTTTTAATTTGTTTATTTTTAATAAAATAATAATGGAAATGTTACAATTCCTAAGATTTTTTTTTCTTTTTCACAATACTATTCAACTTTGCCTATGAAATTTATGAGCATGATAAAGATAATTAAAAAAATATTAATATTCTAATGACCCCCCCCCACCACCCCCCCGCTTTTACAACGCAGATTGATTTTACCAATTTTTTCAGAAAAACAAAAGAAAATACTACGCGCCAAACATACCTCCTTTATTTAAAAAAAAACAAAAAAAACAATCTCATTTATCGCAGCGATCGGAAATGTTATTTCGTGAGATCCATGTCATCACAGTTCTTTCATCTTCTCTTGGAAAAGAGGAAAAAAAATAGATTATTGGGGTTTGGCGTTGGGGCTGAACATTGGACAAAATGTATTTTCTTTGATCAAGTTATAGCGCGGTTGGTTGACGGGAAGTGGATCAATCAGCCGTCCAAAGATTTTCCCAGCCAGCCGCTAACAAAAAACGAAATTAATATAAAGGATTTAAAGAAAAAAATCCATACAATTTATTTTAAAATTGATGATTTAAACAAATGAATTTCTTTTAAACTAGGACCAAAAAGATATATTTAAAAAAAAACAACAAAACATTATTTATTAAATGCTAGATCACATAACCTTTTTTTTTTGTGGTAGTTCTCCTTGATTCTCATGAAGAAAAATACATTTTTAAAATGTATGCGAATAAATGGGCCTGATGGATTGTTTATTATGCTGATACTGATACTAAAAATAGAAAAGGAGTTGCGAACTTAGCCTCTATATATTAGTATTTCAAATTCTTATCTGTAATTCAGGAAGAAAAACTGTGTCACAAAAGGTATCATTTTGAAAGCGTCTGTAGGCCTACTTGCTTTCTTAACATTTGATGAAACTTGCATTCTTCGTGTGCACCCGTTAAATTCTTCTGTGGCAGGTCAGGTCGCACCTTTACTGTGTCGTGAACTTTGACCTCGGAGTTGTGTATCGTATTTTAAGGGCACATTAAGATGCACCCGTATACAAGACTGCGGGTTTCGACGATTTATTTCCAGTGCTTTCCTTTCTTTTATCATAAATGAAAATTGATCCAATGTTTCATTACCCGTCAGATTTAAACAAGGCGTCATTACCATTTTTAGTAGACCGATAGATTAAAGAATCGTCTGAGGCAGGACCGAACCGATTATTGTGATAATGATGATATAGCCACTGTAGTTTTTGATGGGACAATTACTAACAATACACAAAACTATTTAAACATGCTACATTATATAAATCTAAAACAATTATTCCGACTAAACTTAAATCCACATAATTACAGTATACAATACATTTAATCGAAAAGATTTAAATTTGAAGTGGCCTTCAATGGCTTGGTACACTTTGTAATTATTGATCACGTACCCAATTGTTTTTACAACTAGGAATGAAACCGCAATGATCGTCCTTGAATATCACACACTGAGCCGGTCAGTCGTGTTAAGGAAATCGCGTATTTTCGCGCACATAAGACACGCCTAAATATAAGACACACCCTTATGTAAGACACGCCTAAATATAAGACACGCCCTTATGTAAGACACGTCTAAATATAAGACACACCCTTATGTAAGACACGCCTAAATATAAGACACACCCTTATGTAAGACACGCCTAAATATAAGACACACCCTTATATAAGACGCGGGTTTTAACGTTTTGTTTAAAAATATTTGACACAAGACGCACTTATATATAAGTTGAGTCCTGGGTGCGGGGTACGTTAAACTTATATAAGCGAAAATACGTTACTACACGCCACAGACGATGTCACCTCTGTCACGTATAATTCTTAGATGAGGAAACCACTATGAGTGCTTTCGAGATAGTTTTATACTTTATTTCTCAGGAAACTTTACGTATTATTTTATAAATTATATCTTGTCGAAAACGGGATTTTATAATTTTTACAACATTATTTTTGCAAGTCCTTATTTTTAGGGGGTGTTTAAATATTTAACAATAAAGGAGTTTTTACATTCATCCATGAGGAGTCCTAATCCTTTCTTTTTAAAAAATATATTGAACTTGTACAAATTTTAAAGTGGATCTTGGATAGCCGAGACAGGGCACATAATATATATGTCTTTTGGGGGTTGTTTCGGAATTTTACCTTTTATTCGTGTTTGAGTCATTAGGAATTGTCATTTCACAGCAGGAAATCTTCCACAATTCAAGTATGGACCACTATGAGCGAAAGGTGACGCAGATGCTATCTCGTTTGTATGCGTGGCCGCTTTGTAATGTGCACGCTAAAAAACGTTATTGGTATTCAAAGTTTCAATGGCATCCTCAAGGTGTGTCGTTGTTCATCTGCAACATTTTGGCCATTTTGTAAATATAAGAAAATACGCCTTTATATTTCTGTGTTTGTAGAGTGCAATTATTAGGTGGTAATAATGGAAGATTTCTGTTAAGACTTAAAACCATGATATTTTATAGGATGAACCTACAGCCATCCAATTGACTTATAACCATGATATTTTATAGGATGAACCTACAGCCATCCAATTGACTTATAACCATGATATTTTATAGCATGAACCTACAGCCATCCAATCGACTTATAACCATGATATTTTATAGGATGAACCTACAGCCACCCAATTGACTTATAACCATGATATTTTATAGGATGAACCTACAGCCATCCAATCGACTTATAACCATGATATTTTGTAGGATGAACCTACAGCCATCCAATTGACTTATAACCATGATATTTTATAGGATGAACCTACAGCCACTAATCGACTTATAACCATGATATTTTATAGCATGAACCTACATCCATCCAATCGACTTATAACCATGATATTTTATTGCATGAACTTACATCCATCCAATCGACTTATAACCATGATATTTTATAGGATGAACCTACAACCATCCAATTGACTTATAACCATGATATTTTATAGGATGAACCTACAGCCATCCAATTGACTTATAACCATGATATTTTATAGGATGAACCTACAGCCATCCAATTGACTTATAACCATGATATTTTATAGGATGAACCTACAGCCATCCAATTGACTTATAACCATGATATTTTATAGGATGAACCTACAGCCATCCAATTGACTTATAACCATGATATTTTATAGGATGAACCTACAGCCATCCAATTGACTTATAACCTTGATATTTTATAGGATGAACCTACAGCCATCCAATTGACTTATAACCTTGATATTTTATAGGATGAACCTACAGCCATCCAATTGACTTATAACCATGATATTTTATAGGATGAACCTACAGCCATCCAATTGACTTATAACCATGATATTTTATAGGATGAACCTACAGCCATCCAATTGACTTATAACCATGATATTTTATAGGATTAACCTACAGCCACCCAATTGACTTATAACCATGATATTTTATAGGATGAAACTACAGCCATCCAATTGACTTATAACCATGATATTTTATAGGATGAATCTACAGCCATCCAATTGACTTATAACCATGATATTTTATAGGATGAACCTACAGCCATCCAATTGACTTATAACCATGATATTTTATAGGATGAACCTACAGCCATCCAATTGACTTATAACCATGATATTTTATAGGATGAACCTACAGCCATCCAATTGACTTATAACCATGATATTTTATAGGATGAACCTACAGCCATCCAATTGACTTATAACCATGATATTTTATAGGATGAACCTACAGCCATCCAATTGACTTATAACCATGATATTTTATAGGATGAACCTACAGCCATCCAATTGACTTATAACCATGATATTTTATAGGATGAACCTACAGCCATCCAATTGACTTATAACCATGATATTTTATAGGATGAACCTACAGCCATCCAATTGACTTATAACCATGATATTTTATAGGATGAACCTACAGCCATCCAATTGACTTATAACCATGATATTTTATAGGATGAACCTACAGCCATCCAATTGACTTATAACCATGATATTTTATAGGATGAACCTACAGCCATCCAATTGACTTATAACCATGATATTTTATAGGATGAACCTACAGCCATCCAATTGACTTATAACCATGATATTTTATAGGATGAACCTACAGCCATCCAATTGACTTATAACCATGATATTTTATAGGATGAACCTACAGCCACCCAATTGACTTATAACCATGATATTTTATAGGATTAACCTACAGCCATCCAATTGACTTATAACCATGATATTTTATAGGATGAACCTACAGCCATCCAATTGACTTATAACCATGATATTTTATAGGATGAACCTACAGCCACCCAATTGACTTATAACCATGATATTTTATAGGATGAAACTACAGCCATCCAATTGACTTATAACCATGATATTTTATAGGATGAATCTACAGCCATCCAATTGACTTATAACCATGATATTTTATAGGATGAACCTACAGCCATCCAATTGACTTATAACCATGATATTTTATAGGATGAACCTACAGCCATCCAATTGACTTATAACCATGATATTTTATAGGATGAACCTACAGCCATCCAATTGACTTATAACCATGATATTTTATAGGAT
>CAXITT010000018.1:2383687-2401154 GCA_964033795.1 Lymnaea stagnalis
AAACAAAAAAAAAACAAAAAAAAAAAAAAAAAACCCAACGTAAAATATGTAGTAGGCTAACGATTCTGCCGGGTGCTAAATTATTACATAGGAAATGGTACATGTGTATGGATAATATTACTATGACTAGATCGATATTGGTCGTCCCAAGATGAAACTAAAAGGATGCGATTCTTGTCGCAAAATGACGTCAATCAAAATTCGAGATACAGGTTTTTTTTCCCTCTTTCATTTCATCCTTTCATATTAGTCTGTGGTTTATTTTATTTAAAATATGTTTTTTTAAAACTTCTTTTCTTTCTTAGAAAAATGTAAGTATCATATATCTCGCTTCTTATACACGACAGGCACGCGACCTTTTCAGAAAACAAGTACCCCACCTCATCAGACCCAACGCATTTCTGTGTGTAGTATCAGCTTTTTAGGTTTTGACCCCATTTCTTCACTTGTGCAGAACTCTGTGCCATTAGAGTTCCAATCAATAAATTGCACACACTTTTCTTTTGTAAGAAAATGTAACACTTCTTTATTATTTTATACAACGTGAACTGTCTCTTGGAACTGTTCATCAGCAATATAATGTTGGTTGATGACTCTGCTTTAAGTTTTCAAGTCTCAAAAATGCGTGAATGTTGGTATGTCTTACTTTTGCGCGACACACCCACACCCAGCAGGCGGCACAGTCCTGTGTCATGAAACACAGTTTGGAAAGAGATTATCTATATAGAAAAAGTGCCGCCAGTTGCTTCATACGCTTGTTACTGGCCATATAGGAACAGTGCAAATCGAGGGACCATATCTCATCTAAATATGATATTGTAGCTGTAACCATTATCCCTGTTCTTGGTGATTGTTGTTGTTGTTCGTCCGTCGAAATCGCCTAAGATCATCGAGTCATCCTGTTAGGAGGAGGGTGGGTTACGGTGAGCACATAGGTGGCTTGCAAGACCGATCCGTGCTCGGAATAATCTCTGGCACCACGTGCAGGGGATAGTTGCTGCAGACGGTGACCTAATGTTTCTCTTTCGGGCCAGCCTGCGTGTCTCAGCTGTTATCCTATTAGCTTCATGGGATTTAGCCCCCTTCTTGACAGCTGCTCTCCGCCTGGCTCTGCTCTGGGCTGTCTGCACCCATTGAGTAGGGTTTATGTTGAAGGCCTTTGGTGCCGCTTTCAGCGAGTCTTTGTAACGCTTTTTTTTTTTACCTTCTTGGAAACGCTTGCCTATCTTGAGTTCTCCAAAGAATATCTGTTGTGGGACTCTGTGGTCTTCCATACAGGCTACGTGCTCCATCCAACGGAGTTGAGACTGCATCAGGATGGTGAAGATACTAGGTAGGTTTGCTCTAGCGAGGAAATTCTGTGACAGGGACTGTGTCTTGCCACCTGATACCGAGCAGCTTCCTGAGGCAAGCTGTGTGAAAATGATTCTTGTCGTGACGCTGGCAGACTGTCCACGTTTCACATAGGTACAGCAATGTAGAGAGGACTGCTGTGTTATAGACCTTGATCTTTGTTTCTCGTCTAATACCTGTCTAGTCCCACACAGTGCAGCTGAGCCTGCCAAATATGGCACTAGCTTTTACGCGTCTGCCATTCATTTCATCATCCATGACGACAGATCTGAAGAAGGTGCTGCTTAAGTAAGTACATTTATCAACCAGGTTCCACTGATGATGATGTTGGGTTCAACTGTAGGACTTACTGTGAGCTGGCTGATACATCACCTCAGTCTTCTTTGTGTTAATTTTGAGGCCAAAGTTATTGCAGGCCTCAGAGAAAACATGACGGCTTCTGAGGCAGCGTTGAGGGCACAATCATCCGCAGACAGAAGCTCGTTGATGGTGTTATGTTTGACCTTTTTTTAGCTTGAATCCTCCTAGTTTGAAGACTCATCCATCAGTGCGAAACCGGATTGGAAAGTCCGTGATGGAGTCCTTGAACGCATCAGACATCATGCAGAATACATAATACTGAAGAGTGTAGTAACAAGCACACAGGCCTGCTTCACGCCGTTTGTGATGGGAGATGCTTGAGATAACCGACCGTTGTCCTGCACTCGGGCCATCATACCATCATGCAGCTGACGGATGATGTTGATGAACTTGTCTGGGCATCCGTATTTCTTCATAATTTTCCACAGGCCACATCTATTGACCCTGTATAGAGACTTATTCAAGTCGATAAATGTGGAATATATGTCTGTATTTTGATCCTGACATTTATCTTGAAGCTGCCTAGCACCAAACACCATATCGATAGATCCGCGTTTTTTGCAGAAACCGCATTGACTTTCGGGTAGGAGACCTAGCTCCAGATGTGCATTCAGGCTGTTGTCATGGGTATGAGAATCACTGTTGTTATGTGTAGATCATTGTTTTCATTTTTGCTAGGGAAAAGATGTTTAGTTAGAGATTTTATGTGTAGCTGTATCGTGGGGGGTGAGATTGTTGTGACGTAATTGTGTAAGGGGATATGACGCGTCAGTTTTTGTTGAGGTTGTGATGGAAGATTGATGGCGGATATACTGGATGAACTGTTTGGATTTCTATATTGAGTAGTTTTTGGTTGGAGTAATTTGATTATCAATTCTGAAATTATACTTCAACCATAGTTAATGGAGTAGTGTTAAATAAACTCCTATCTAGCTACGAACCTGTTAACGTTGGTTGTATTATTAACTGTTGATATTAGCTATACCGTTCGTGGGATCAAGTGAGAGACTTGGCCAGACAAGTAGTCACTCAAGGCCATGAGTGGATAAGTACAACAGATTCAACGGTTCGACAGCTGTTCCGAAGGGCTCGGGCCAAGATCTTGCCTGCAATGGACAGCAGTGAAATTCTGCTGTGATTGTCGCAGGCCGAGGGGTTTCCTCTGTATTTGTACAGGTGGATAATCGAGGCATCCTTGAGGACCTGTGTTACAGTTTCTGTCTGTCAGATGATCTGAAGTAGACGCAATAGATTATCCGTCAGCACTGGTCCACTCTCTTTGTAGATTACGGCAGGATTTATGTCGGAGCCAGGTACTTTGCCATTGGACATTTGGCGGATTTGCTGCCTGTATCTCGACCAAAGTTGGGACGGCGTCCAGTGACTTGTTCGTTGGGACCTGGGGCAGTCTTTCAATGGCCTCATCACTAATGTTGGAAGGCGTATTGGGCACACTATCAAAGTGTTCCGCCCAACTTTCCAAGATTTTCTCCTTGTCTGTTATGACAATTGAATTAAATGAATTTTAATATTAATAATGATATAAATTCATTTTACCTTGTGATGATCTATTTCAATAACACAAAATTGTTGGAAAACATTTTATTGCATCTTTAGCTTGTTATTCAACATGTTCAAACGTTTTCACACTTACATTTTTAGTGCAAAAAGATTGTTAAAGAATAAACATCATTGTTTGATTAAGTAGAAATATGATCATTGTCAGTATAGCTGACAATCTTAGCGTATTTTCTAGCTGCTATCATCTTCAAAGGGAGTAGGCAGATGATCCTCTATCGTAAAAATGGGCATTGTAGCTGATCTATCATTTTCGGGAATTGATATACCAGACAAGTCAACATCATCCTCATCTAACCCATCAGCACTTAAAATAGAAGCATTGTCGGTGTGAGCAATAATTGCAATACGCTCTCTCTGTCTCCTGGCAGCTACTTACATTCATCGTTTTTTTTTTTGATGAGCTGGTGGTAATTTCTTATGCATTGTCCGTGCTGATGAACTTGCTATTTGTACAGGACATGTGATGCAAACTAGACGTTAAACGATTTTTCAAATCCGTTCAAGCAGCAATGCTTTTATTGTTACTCACTTACTTTCCCCTAATTCTCAAAATATCGTATTCCTTTTTTATCAATCCCATTTATCTTGACTGCACATGACACTTAAACCTAGTTCCATACCTGCAACATGACCGCAAACCAGAGCCGTCTAAACAACAAAGGAGGCCCTGGGTACAGCAAGGCACTGGGGCCCCCAGCAACATAACATACCTGGGCCGTGAGAAGGGGGCAATGGGGGGCACTCGCCCGATGTTCAAACAGTGTGGGGGGGGGGGGGAACAGTTCCTGCAATAAACAGTTTCAAAATTCTTTGAAAATAAATTGAATGTTTTAAAATAACTTCATGTTTTGTAAGACATCTTTACTTGACTTTGTAGAGTGTATCTCAGACTGTAGGTAATCTGTTTTTTTTTTTTTTGGGTTCCTTCTTCATTACCCGATGTTCAAACAGTGTGGGGGGGGGGGGAACAGTTCCTGCAATAAACAGTTTCAAAATTCTTTGAAAATAAATTGAATGTTTTAAAATAACTTCATGTTATGTAAGACATCTTTACTTGACTTTGTAGAGTGTATCTCAGACTGTAGGTAATCTGTTTTTTTTTTTTTTGGGTTCCTTCATCATTGTCATTAGCACTGATTGCTCTGTTTGAAATGATAGTTACACTCACTGGGGTTAGCTGAAAAATCGAAATGGTAGAGTTTAATACAATATGTCGCATCGACCCACTAACAACGTGATTATGGATTGTTTTAATGTTAATTCTTTAATAATCTCCATTATTATAATTATTGTTTTTATATTTGAGGTTTAATCATTTTAAAAAAGCTCGATTTTACCGTGCCTAAGTAGCTTAGTAGCATTTGAATTAAGAAATTGTGTAAATAATGTATTTCTGTCGTATCTCTCCCATTTGTTACCTCATTTCAGAGTCACTGTGTATGGCGCAGTCACAAACTGTTGTGTAGTATTATTGACCTTTGTTGTAAAAAATCTTTAGGAACTCAAATGATGTCTGAATGGTGTAATATATACATATATAAATTGATAGAGATACTGGGCCCACGTGAAGTCACGAGGCTAGGGCCACAAACATCGCAATGCGAGCTCCTTTGAAGTCACGAGGCTAAGGCCATAAAACATCTTAATACGATCATAGATAAGTGAATAGGATTACTAATTTTGAAACGGATTAAAAGTAAAGGGACAACATCGGGTCTATTTTGACATTCTCTGAAAATGATTTTTTTTATGCATAGCATTCTAGTTTTAAAAAAAAATATTATAAGGCAATGCTTCAGCTTGAGAAAATGCTACAACAGCACAACGGTCTTGTTAGCTAATTAATATTTGCTGTGCCGTTTAGAGCAGGGATTCCCAACCTGGAGGCTTAGGGTGACATTCAAGAGGTTCAATGCAAACTTATTATAAGTAGGCTTACGATAATTTTAACGGTTTAATAAAAGGGACCTATGGTTGAAACCAGCATCATTGGCGTGCCTAACGGAGTGAAGGGGGCGACAGCTCCGGGCAGCATTTTTTAAAATTTTTATTACCAAAATATTTATCTAAGAGATCTGTGTTTGGGGGACAAATTGTGGGAGTTCGCCTCAGTTTTATTTAGTCAAGGCAAGGAATTGAGTATTACGCAAGAGTCTGATAAGCAACATCGAGTGTGTTGGGTATTTGGGGAGAGAAAGACTATTCACATTCTTAAAAGTCTTCATTCTTTTTGTTCAAAATCTCTTAAAAGCTTAATAATGGGAAATACTTTCCAACAGGCTTAACATTGACAAGTGGACGTAGGCATCAATAAACTCATGGAACCGAGCTCAGAACTTGACAGACTTTTCTTGTAGGAATTTAACTCCAATACCGGTACATTAAATATAGAATTTTAAACGAATTCTATAATTTACAATTTTCACATTTTAATCTTTGTAATAAGACAATCTTATTTTCTCATTTCCGGCGTTCTTTTTAAACATTTAATAAAATCGATAGAATTTCATTTTTCTCCACATTTAAAAGGCATCTTTACTTTTGTAAGGGGTGCAAGACTTATGAAACAATTCCTGGGGCTTGTGAGATTAGATTAAGTCAAACAAATGATAGCAGATGCGAGATTTAATTTATTCAAACAATTTGTAGGGGTTCAGAATATTGAAAATGTTGGGAAACAATGGCTTAGAACTTCAACCAATGCACTGATACGCAAAAGAAATATAAGAACCAGGTATGCCACACTTGATGTTATAGACAGAACAAAAGATGTTGGCGTAGAGCTTTCATCAGAAAACGAGACAAAAAGATATATAACAAGTATCAGATTACGGTTGAAAAAAACTTTAGATATTTCCTTTTGTTGCCGGAAGTAGGATTACAGGAAGTAAAAGAATATAATTATTGGTACTGTGAAAAATAAGAATAAGGGAGAGAATCTTAACGGACCAACATAATTAGGGATACATAAAATCTAAGGAATAAGAAAAAAAGAAGAGATGCAGGGACATTGAGAAACATCAGTAAGAGAGTATTGATTTGATTCATACCATGTGGAGATATCCTACCGAAAATCTGAATGAATTTGTATTCCAATTTCACTCTCTCTGGTGTGTTTGTGCAAGAAATTCGTGCCGTAATGGATACATCTAATGCAGCTTTATGTTGCCCTCTGTTGATGAATTGTAAAGAGACTGGAGTAAGTTTACTATGTTCAATATCCCTAAGATGCTCTATAAACCTATCTTCCAATCTTCTCCCTTTTTCTCCTATATAACTGGAATGACATCTACGGCACACAATCACATATGTCACATTCCGACTAACGCATGTGAAAAAGTACCTTAAGGGAGGCTAATTTTTTTTTTTAACATGTATAGGGACACGTCCTACATCGGCTTCTTGGGCATGGTTTTTTCCCAAAGTAAGGATGGGTCAGCTCGAAGGTCACTATTTTATAACAGTGAATTTTAACGTAAATTTAAAAATGATATAGTTTTAAAAAGTAATAATAATAATTCTTCTATTTTTTATAGTGAATAGATAATAGATATCGTTTTGGATATGGAAGAGAGCCCGGGCTGCATAACGTCACGCTTTTGAGAAGACACTTGCCCCCCCCCCTTTCCCTGATTGATTGGATAAAAAAAGTTTAGACAAAAATAGACAAAACATTTATTAAAGTAAAGAGAAAATAAAGAGAAAGTAGCTAAGCTGATGTCCTGTCCGTTCGTTCACCATACAAATGCGCTACAGTAAATTAAAACTATATTAAAACATTACTAAAAATTGTTTGTTCACCCCCCCCCCCCAGGAAAGTTAATCGATTTTCTTGCCCCCCCCCCCCTTCCCCTAGAAAGTTTTCTGCGGGCGCCAATGTGTATGAGTGAAGCGCTGTCATCCAGTATTTAGAGTCAATCTTCGATTTATTTTCTTGAATTTTTCTTTCGTTATATGACTTGTCAATATGACTTCGTTATATGACGTGTCCATATGACTTTGTTATATGACTTCCGTGACATTTCTAGTTTACCTTCCTGAAAATGACAAAGAACCGTCAGTCAATAACGTCAATAAGTTTGCAATCAAATTTCCTTTATTTTTACCTTACTGTGAGTGAAGACGAAAACGGCAATTAGAAGGGGTAAAATTAGGCCTGTCATGTGTTAGCGTGGCAGATACCCATTACGCGATACTGAATTAGGCATGAACCATTTATTATTATTTTTTTAATATTTATTTGTATGTTTTATGTCAAATATTATTTTCAAAGGCAATGTGTTAAGCTAACTTTTAAATGGAATTAGTGTGATTTTGGTCATGATTTGGGTCCTATTAGAGTTTGTCTTTTATTTGCGGATATTTATTAACACAACATCCGGGCCTCCTGTATGGTGTTCTCACATAGTGTAGCATAAGGCTAGTAGAAGTAATAGCCCTGAGGGATAGTTGTCATCAGGCTGAATCTCTCGTCCTTGCCTATTTCGATCATATTAGAAATTTAAAAAAAAATTAATGTAAGATGTGACATCCCTTTGCATTAGCAAGATAAAATTTTGTTCATTTTCTTTTACTCTTTTCTCAAGGTACAGCTCATTGCTGCCTCTAAAGTTTACCATCAACAATAAATTCGAATTACGTATTTTGGCTTGATGAACCTAATCGTTTGATCCAAAGGGCGAAATTGATCAAAAGTTTGAAAATAATTGGGAAATGCCCAGTTTCAATGTTTCAAGATTCCTGTCAGTCAGAATAGTTTTTCACGTTTTTAAATTGCATCTGTTTTAATCTCCGTGATATATTAGCAGAATCTCTTAAACCATTTTTCGTTCTTTTTTTCCCCCGTATTTGCCAAGTATAATTTTCATTTATGTAGCAGTCAACGGATGTGTTTTTAATCTACCTTAAAAATTATATAAGTAATGCCATACATAAAACTGCTTACTTTATACACAGCTGTTTTTGTTTTTTTGTCTAACTGTATACACAATTTATAATTTAATTAATTTTGCATCAAATTTGATAGTTTAAGAATTATTTTAATAGTTCATGCATTAACCTTAAAAAAATATTTTGTGGAAATTAAATTTGTGCCAGTTAAGACGTCCATTCGCCCAATGAATCGGTTGGCGATAGTGTTGTCCACCCCAGCCCTCGACAAATTGAGAGAGACTTATCATTTATATAATGCAATTGTTAAGGTCTTGTATGTGTTATGTGATTGCGTTTTGGTTCGGAGAGTATTTGAGTATCTGTTGCTTTATGCTTTGTATTTTGTGAGGTTTTTGCGTTAGGGGAATTGACGTTGTTGAATGGTGTTGTTATGGTGTGGAATGATAACAGTGCTGATGTGTTGGATTTTATGAGTTGTCTTATATTTAATAAAGAGATGTTCGGTCTATGAATCAATGGTTTGTTGGGTAATTGTAACCGCTAGACAACGAAGCTGTTGAACCTGGTCATATGGGGTACGTAACTTTATACACGGCGGTTGGCAGGGGTAGGTCAAACACTGTAACTGGATTACCTGTCACGACATACAAGTCTTTAACAGCATAACATCGACGTGTTAAGAAAGTAATTTAAATGGTGCCACATAACTGGGTATTAGCATGGTCACATTGATATCACCACAGTTTATTTTAACTACTATAATAGTTATGAAGAAATTTGATATTTGTATTTTTTTCTTTGTAGTGTCTATTTTATTGTTCTTGATGCTATTGAACAAGATTAACATATCCTCTGCTGTCCTCTTGGATACTACATTGCAGTTGCAGCTAACCGTTAACAGCTACGTGTTGTTGTTTTTTTAATTTAAATGTTATATTGTTTTTACTGTGCTTGTTCGCTGATGAAGGCTTCTTGCCGACACTTTCGTGGCTTAGTTGAGTCCTTCTTTCAGGTTTTCCAATAATTTGTTTCACTCATTTCCTTTTAACTAAACTGATCGCAGTCTCTCCCCGTTATTGCCAGTGTAGGCTTCAAAATGAATTTTGTGTTCATACACTTTATAATGCATTAATAAGAAATTTAATAAAAATACAGATATCAAATATAAAATGTGAACAATATCAATTATATTGAGCGTTGTGAATTTTTATTAGTTTCACAATTCCCTCATTTAATTAGGTAAAAGGTAACAAAAACTCTTTTGAAAAGATAAAAATGAAAATTTCGTTGTATTTTCCGGAAATAATCCATCGTGAATTAAAACACGTGTAATAATTAAGTTTGAGCAATGCTTTTTGCCACAAAAATATGGTGCCGGGTCTCACATCTTTTAAGGGGTCACTCATAATGACGTCACAAAATGGTGCTTTTAAGGGTGAGGGTCGCGATCTGATGACGAACTAATTTGAGGGTTCTAACTTATTTGACACAGTCTGCGGCGACGTGGGGAGGGGTGCAAATCGGCAAAAATAGTATTACGTCATTTATGGATGAATCTGTATATATATATATATATATATATATATTATATTATATCGTTCATTAAAATTTGAAGTTTGGATTTTTTTCGCCAAATCAGATTCAGAAATATCAACAGGCGTCGTTATGTTCATGTGTTCTGTCATTGTGTCTGTTAATATTCTGTCATTGTGTCTGTTAATATTCTGCCATTGTGTCTGTTAATATTCTGTCATTGTGTCTGTTTATATTCTGTCATTGTGTCTGTTAATATTCTGTCATTGTGTCTGTTAATATTATGTCATTGTGTCTGTTAATATTCTGTCATTGTGTCTGTTAATATTCTGTCATTGTGTCTGTTAATATTCTGTCATTGTGTCTGTTAATATTCTGGCCTTTTTATAAGCAGAGCAGGTGTTTGAGACGTTATTATTATGTGTGGTGGCCTAATCCTTTCCATACAACAACCCAAAACATTTTAGCGTTTCAATTTTTTTCCAATCTTTTAACAAAGCGATAACTTAGCAATGTTCAAGTGAACCTTTGAGTAGGTAACGTAGGGAAAGAGCTTTGTTTCTCACGATCAGATGTTATTAACTTTGAGCCACTTATTGACTCATCATGCATAGAGAGTTCCTTGTTCCTTTAAACCTGAATCAGGATGTGATACTAATTTGGTGGAGCTGTTTGCATTCTTGGCTGTTATCAAAGAATGATGACATTGTTGTAAAATGTGCATGTTGTGACAGCCTCAAACATTTTAAAAGTTATTCTGGTCTGGCATCATTCTTGGACACTTGGCCTGCTCAGTGGCGTAGCTAAGTTTTGTGTCGTCAGAGGCAGGATAAGACTTTTTGCCCCCCCCCCCTCCCTTGCCCACAATTCAACGAAAAAACTGCAGTGGGTAAAAATGCTGCCTCTCCATACAAACATTTTAAAAGTTATTCTGGTCTGGCATCATTCTTGGACACTTGGCCTGCTCAGTGGCGTAGCTAAGTTTTGTGTCGTCAGAGGCAGGATAAGACTTTTTGCCCCCCCCCCTCCCTTGCCCACAATTCAACGAAAAAACTGCAGTGGGTAAAAATGCTGCCTCTCCATACAAAGAAAAATAGACTCCTGGTGCAAACCGCCCCTTCCGCCCCCTTAACTCTCCACTGTGCTTGCTTCTTTTTATTTCAATCATAGGTTCAATGTAATACTTTGGTGAGCTAATTGATTATGTCAGATGTAAAATTATAACACATTTAATTTAAGTAAATAAAATGTCAGCTATTGTTTAAGTTCAGATGATGGATTAAAGAATAGATAAGATCTCTTTGGTTTTCTAAGTAGTTTAAAAACAAAGAAAATATAGCGTGTTTTTATTTGTTTTTTCCCCAAAAATTTTGCAAATTTATTCTTAAACTGTTTCTCCTAATATAAGGGAAATAAGCGAAACAAAGTATGGGAAAACTTGTTTTTTCGACGATGAAGGCTTCTTGCCAACACGTTCGTTGTTTCGTTGCGTCCTTTTCTCAGTTTTTACCATACTGTGTTTCACTTATTTCAATTTTTATATCATTACTGAAGTTACCCTTATTACCTTTCTCATAATTTTAGTTTTATCAAAATTTACAACACTAAAATTCGGATCAGAAATCGTTTTCTTGCACTTTAAAAAAAATATTTTACCAGATCTAAACGTCGTCGTTGCATTAATAATGCTTTAAAAAATGAAACTTGAATGTCTACTTGAATGACAAAATGTGTCCGCTGTGATCTCAAGAATCAAAGGAATGAACTCACCGATTGCATGATTGCATGACGTGATTAGGATATTCCACAAGCCTCGCTGTCGCATCATTCTCAGTGTTGTTAGAAGTTAATTAATTGCTATCCCTGGTAATATGCTCCAAACCATGTTTCTTTCAAATGGTGCAAAGTTGAGACAAATTAAGTTGACATTTGCTCTGTTATATCACCGATTGCATGATTGCATGACGTGATTAGGATATTCCACAAGCCTCGCTGTCGCATCATTCTCAGTGTTGTTAGAAGTTAATTAATTGCTATCCCTGGTAATATGCTCCAAACCATGTTTCTTTCAAATGGTGCAAAGTTGAGACAAATTAAGTTGACATTTGCTCTGTTATATCACCGATTGCATGATTGCATGACGTGATTAGGATATTCCACAAGCCTCGCTGTCGCATCATTCTCAGTGTTGTTAGAAGTTAATTAATTGCTATCCCTGGTAATATGCTCCAAACCATGTTTCTTTCAAATGGTGCAAAGTTGAGACAAATTAAGTTGACATTTGCTCTGTTATATTCAAACATATTTTCAAATACATCAGGGGGTCACTTCTGTCTATTATATTTTCCAGATCTTGTCAGGGTAATGTTTAGCCTTAACGATTGAGAGATTTTTAAAGAGTCTCATGTTTTTATACTATTCATTTGATTAATGTGCTTTTTAAATATATTTTTTTTTATTGTTGTTAATTATCTTTTCAGTTAACAAATAAAAATAATTTATTAAATGAAATTTATCAAATTAAATCTTAGACTTAGACCTAGGCTCTATCAGGCACACATTCATCAAAGTGAACTTGAAAACAAAATGAACTCCTGGAATTTCAATCTTAATCAATGTAATTTTTCTTTACAACTCACAAACACACGTGTTCAAAAAGGCTTCATGAACATGTCAAGATAAGTTTAAAATGTCAGAAGTTGAAAGATCAATTCAAATAAGCATATCATCATTTTAGTCTGCGAAAGTTCAGAGTGAGAAATAATTCTGCAGAAAAGAAAGAGATATGAATAGCAGCTGCTCAATAAATTATTTGTTTTGTATTAAATTCATAAGTTATTCTAAGAAGACAAGCAAACCTATTTTTTTTAAATTTGACAAGTGTATTTACTATTTATTTTAATTTACTTTACGCTGAATTAATATATATAATATGGAAATAAATGTTTTAATCCACTCTCTGACTTAATGTAATCCAAATTTTAAAACTGGCTTTAAAAATTATACGAATGAAAGAGTTACTTTTGTTTTACTCACATGATAAAGCTGACATGTACAACTTGGAAAAGTACGATCCTTGCGTCATTCAAATAAAATTTATAGCTGTCAAACGAATCTATTAACGTTGCGTCATTCTCATTTCATTGTTACTATTTGAACTTCAACTTTCTCTTTCGATCAATATTATATAAAACCTTTAAAAAAAATATTGCTCAGGCAGTGAGCCTCGACTTGAATGTTGTATAAAATATCACATAAATAAATAAATCTAGTTAATAATTTGAATAAAACAAATTAAAAAGGTATACTTTTAAGATTGACTCTGTAAAAAGTCCTAATATGTAACTTAACAAAAAAAAAGTCTCAATATTTGACTTAACTAAAAAATCCCATTAGGGCCTTTAGCAAAAGATCACAATAAGAACTCTTAGAAAAGATTTCACAAAGAACTTTTAAAAAAGCGTACTTTGAACGTTCACAAAATGTCCCTTTAAATACCTAAACAAGGTCCCAAATGGAACTCAAAAATAAATGTTTATTAAGACCCTTCATATATGCACCTTACTTGTTATTGGAAGTAAACTATCTTTGGTCAATTTTATAATAGTTGCTAAGTTTATTTGAACATTTGCTGAATGGCGGCTGATCTGTAAAGCAAATAAAATGTAACATTTATTTTTAAAATCCATCTACATAGAATTCCATATTCTGATAAATAATCTTGTTAATTTGCTCTGGATAATCTAAAACTAAAGTTGGTTTATTTATGATTACATATTAATCTTACAGATACAGATGAAGTAGAACTCCTTTAATTACTTCTCAAAATGTTAATTTTAATGTAAATGCTAAATTTGTAAGGAAAGTAAATTATTTTTTATTATAAAATTATTATGTAATAAAATACAACATAAATAAACAATTTTTTTGCCAGTTTAATATATTTTAGATATTAGAACTCTCTTTTGAATTACGTTACTTTTTTCTACTGTGAAAATAGTTGTTATAAACAAGAATGATTACCTCAACATCTATCTCTAGGTGTGTAAAGTTGTAACTGCTCCAGTTTATGTCAGTCTTTTTGGAGACGCTACACCTGGACAACTGACCACATTTTGGACTAAACTTTGCAATAAAAAAGCTTTCAAAACCGGCAGGTTCAGCTAAAAAGAGTTTTTAAAAATAGGAATAAAAAAAAATCCAATAATTTCATTAAATGTTAACAGATAAATATTTTTTTAAAATTAATCTGAATGAAATCATGAATGCATGAAAAAAATATTCAGTTTTAAAAAAAAATATCAACATAAATCAAATTAGAATAGTACCATATATAAAATATTTCATTTACATGTCCCTTTTTTAAAGTTTTGAATTAAAAAACAAACATGGAAAAAGATGTACATATTATAAAGGTAAGGTCCAATGTTAAAAAAAAAAATAAATATAAAAAGTTAACACACTTTTCCTTATAGCACAGAAAGAAGTTGCATTCATGGTTTCCTTATCTTCTTCAATAAGGTTTTTGACCCCTGGATCTGGAAGAAAAACTAAGACTGTTCCCTAAAGAAGAGAGAGAACAAGATCAAAATCAAAAGATTTAATGAATGTACTTCAGACATACACACACAGAGCTTGAACTAAATGAATGTGGGTGAAATTGTAAAGCAGTGTTTTGTAGTTGTTGCGTTAGGCCTTTTATTTTTAAGCTTTAGAATTAACAGAGGATCTGAAGAAAAAGTTTCGGTCACAATCAAGTGGTACAATAATAGAAATGAATAGACAAGAAGTAAATTGGAATATTTTAGTCAGCTGTTTAGAAATTATTATTTTATTTTTTTGTTCAATAACTTAACAATCAAGGTATTCATTTATTTTTGCCTGGAAGCACAAATTTATTCTGAATGTTTATGCTATTATACTATTTAAATACGTGTAAACTAATTTAATAGCAATATCTGAATAGGACCATATGACTACATGCTGCAAAGTTGACACGTTCCAAAACTTCTGTGTTGGGCATTTTGTCCTGGCATCCTTAAAGGACTCGATAAATTATAACATTAATCAATTGTTTCCAACTTACAATAGTTGTGGCATCCGAAACACCAAAGTCACATGTTGTATTGATAGCACTTGTGTTTCGCTGTATCATGATGTTAAGTTCTGCTTTGACACACAAGTTTCCACCATCACAGACTTTGACAAGTAGCTGAGTAATAAAAAAAAAATATTTATAAATTGCTTAAAGTCAAATAATTTTAATTTGCCCAAGGAGAGGATTGAACAATGAAAATCTCATCAATACTTATTGCTCTTAACACCACATTTTACTGCTCACTCACTGTGGATTTTAAAATCCAATTTGTAGTTCAAGAAATACTGTGCTATTATAACACATTTTTTAATAATTTCTTTTTTTAAACTCTGAGTTTGTTATTTGTAAAGTAGATCTAATTAGTTTCGTATTTTTTATCTGTTTAAATTGTAATTAGTAGAGATGAAAGCGATCAAGGGTTGCATTCATAAAAATTAATGACATAAACTTACATTAAATTCGGAGATGTCAGTTAAAACAAGGGTGCGTCTTAATGTGAGCTGCCCAGAATCATTGATTTGGTAGTATTGTTGAGATGGTGCGTCACTGATGATAGTGAATGACAAGTCTTTCCAAGGGCTCTTAAAATAGTGAGATGGTAAAGTTACCAATTAAACTAAAGTATCGCTATTGATGGAATATTCAAATTAGCAGATCACAGAACAAGCGCTAATAAAAATCTTGTAATAATTGAAGAATGATGAAATTTGTGGACATGGGTTCTCAAAAGATGGGCCAAAGATAATTTTTTCAGATTTTCTGATGAAATTTCTACATAATAGCAAATGGGTCTGATTTATATAATATACTTTTCTCTTAACTACTATATATACAATAATAAATAACTAGATTTTTTACACAAAAATGTCATTTACTTTCACGAATCATAAATTATTAAAGATCAATGATTTTTATATCAAAATTAAGGTAAAAACGAAAAAAAATGTTTGTATTTATACATTTATTTAAGACTTTTAAAGGTGTTTTCTATTTGCATAAGTGAAATAACAATATAGAATTATGGTGCACAGCAATAAAATTGCAAGACTCTATAAATGATATGCCTCCAATGTTAACTTACAGTGCCATCAGCATCTGTAGCAGAAAGTGTTACCAAAACTCTGCCTACTGGGACATCTTCAAGCACTGTAAGACTTGAATTGAATGGTTGTAGAGTTGGGCTGAAGTCATTGACATCCTGAAGAAAGAGACCAATATCACAGCTTTATAGATAGATATAATTTGTATCCTTTCCTCATTTCTATATATTTTTTTTTTGTAGTTATGATATATTATTGTTAGTGTAAATAAATTGATTATTGTAATCTTAACTAGCTTTGGTATCGTTTTCTTAGTTCAATGTTTGCAATTCTTTGTTAAATAGAGTAATCATAACGAGCCAAAGCTTAAAACATATTGAAGTGTTAAAAACTTATAATAATGCGTAAAAAAAGTTTAAAACTTTTAAATTTCAGAGTTTAAATAAAGACCAAATTAGAGATGGTGCAGCCCTGCATTGTTTTAGCGTATACTTTACATTTATGTGGCAACTTTTAGGCAACATTTAACTGAAATCGATGATTTTTTTTAATTGATCAGAGTGTTCAAAGATTATTTTTAACAAAAACAATGAAGTAAAATCATGTTTATATTCTTCTTCTATATTTTGAGGGCCCATTTATTTGTGTTAGTTATATGTTTATCCCTCTCTTATTTTTTTAAAAAGAAATTATGTCAGGCGTGTATACCCCTTCTTTGCCAGTACATTTGGAGTTCATGGTCAATACTTAAATAAGCTTTTAAGTAGAGACCGACCAAAAGTGATTTTCTGATTTCGGCCGAAGCCGAAAATAGGCCGAAAGTTTAAAATGACTTTCGGCCAAAACCGAAAAAATACCGAAAGTTTAAAAATGAATTTCGTCCGAAACCGAAAAAAGGCCGAAAGTTAAAAATGAATTTTGGCCGAAACCGAAAATGAAATATTAAGATATTTTGAAATTCGTTCCCGCATACATTCTGCATACATCGAAAATGATGTGGGAAAGTATAAATATTTACATTCTGTTTCTAAAAAATGGGATAATCGTGAATATTAATAAATAAACATCTAATATAGGGGTCTCAAACTCGCGGCCCGCGAGCCATTTGTGACCCGCAAGACGATATCTTGCGGCCCGCTAAATGACAGAAAAGTTTAGTGTTAATGTGCCGGCCCGTTTCCCCCCTTCTCATATCTATAACGTGACTCTCCGCGACGGTTTCAGACGAATCTCACCGACTAGTAATTCTAAATTAAAAAAAAAAAATGTTTCTATATATTTTTGTATGCAAAAGTGAGTAGGTGGATGAAAGTGAATCCTAGTTCTTGAGAACCCTTAAAGATTTTATTGTTATTTATAAAGGTTGATCAGATTGTAACAGTTGTAATCGTTTTTTTTTTGTTGTGTGGATTACTTGATGCGGCCCACTCTCATTCAGACACAACCTCCTTCGGCCCCCCCCCCCCTGATGATTTGAGTTTGAGACCCTTGATCTAATGAATACTTTGGATTTTACCATTTTAATATAAAATTAATTTAAATTGCTTTACAATTTTTTTAATTAGTATGGTAGGAGAAAATTTGGAAAAAATGGGGTGGGGGGGGGGGG